>CAJQUN010000464.1:0-436948 GCA_907163345.1 Haberlea rhodopensis | reverse complement strand
AACATCGTCGTCGTTTTACCAATCCACCACTAAATCGTCATTTTTTGTTCACGAAACACCTTTTCAAAGATATCTTCTTTATTACCCGGATTTTTGAAACGGCGTTAAGGTAAAACATGCTTATATGTATGTTGCGTTCCGGGCGTGAAATATCCGTTAAGGTAAACCATGATTATATGTGTGTTTATTCCCCCAACTTAGTTAGAATCCATGGCCATTTGTACGCAGCTTCCATTCCTTATACATGGATTGCCAAAAAAAATTTAAAAACAAAGGAGCATCTGCCAGCAGTCGGATTTTATTCCCCGTTTCCCATTATTTTTAGAAATTTAATTTAGTTTTTAAATTTTATTTTTTTAAAAAAACCCAATATCAAATATGTTTTTGGTAATAAAGCGACTATAATACCCCTTGTTTTGTCCTACATTCCGACACAACCAACGGATGTGACTATATTACCCCTCACTCCGTCTGTCCATATCGTGACTCATCCTTAACCTTAATTCTCTCTGATACAAAAGGAATATTTACATACAAAATCTATTCTTTCAATGGAAATATTGAACACTGGGGGCCACAAAACGACGTCACCTCCTTCGGTTTAGACTAGACACACTCTCTCACTCAAGAAGCGACATCGTTTTTCCGATCCTTACCATGGTTAGACAGCACGTTTTGCTCTCCAAGTAGCTACTCTCGATCCTCCGGTTCCATTTTATTCTGTCGTCGAGAATCTCTGCAAAAATAGGGAAGATTCGTTAAAAAAAATGAGAAGTTAAGTCTCAAGGAATCTGTAAAGGCTGATAATATTCCATGTCTTCTCCGCCGCCGGTGGCTGCTCCGCCGCTTTCTCCGGTGGATAACAGTATAATTTCACCTCCCAGTCCACCGTCACCGGTGGTTCCACTACTCCCTCCTCCGAAGCCGGAGAATGGAATTCCTTTGGCTGCGGGTGCTGTTGTGGCTTCGACGCGTCCGAGTAACAGCACGACATTGGTCGCACTGGGAATGGGGATAGGGATAGGTGGGTCAATCGTGCTGGTTTGCGTGGGTATTTTCGTAATTTGGTACAGGAGGAGAAAGAGGCGCCATGGATTGAACGGATTTGCTTATGCTTCGCAGGGGCCCAAAGGTAATTGACTAGTGAATTTAAATTGTATGATTGATACTATGGTTTGATTCGAAGAAATATGTTTTTGGCTTGTATGTGATTTTGTTTCCAAAATCTTTAATGTCGGATACCTGTAATCTGTATGTATTATGTTTTTTTGGTTTGTTCTTTTGTATTTGCTCAATGTTGCCTGACTTGATGAGGCAAACGCTTTTGTTTGCATTCTATACATTTTCATTGAAAATGAGCTAGTAAAGGAACAAGTTCTTTTAATTTGCAAGATTTAATTTCTTTTTAAGAATAAGAGCATGCGGTCTTTACGACTTTATCACAAAATTATAACAAATGATAATTTTGTAACTCAAATTTTATAGGTAATGCCACATTTCGATGCTGTGATAGTATGGGCAAATTTTACTCGTCAATAACCATTTTCCAAATAAACCAGCCTGTAGGATATGGGAATTGAGCACTGGTACTAATCGTATTACCAAGTGCCAGTCGTTTATCAAAGCATGGTGCAGCTAGTGCTTAGACTGTTAGGCTGTTATATGGTTAAAATAATTGAGTTGCCCTGTAACCATCAGGTATGACTTTTGTTAAAGCAGCGAACACTCGGGTCTACAGTTTCTTATTTTTTGTTTTAAATGCTAGGTTTATATGTTTCTAAATCGTATAAGGGTTCTTCTATTTCATTTTGCAATTATGATTGTTTACAACACAAAAACTCAAGTAAAGACGATGTTGATGCACTTTTTAAACTTTGCTATCTTTCTATCACTTTACTCCCATGTGATCACAAAATTAAGTTTTAGTCTCAGCTAGAGTACCTTAGGTACAATCGAGCCAACAGAAAAAGACATAGCATTCTAAGGCTTAGACTATTGTAGATGCAATCAATAAATGTTTAATATTGTTAACAAAGTTCTCAGTGAAAACCAGATGACGGTTGGTTGAGTGGATTTCATTACTTCTTGATAGAACTGACCATGGTTTCTTTCTGACCATGAACTCTAATCGGAACCTTTTCCAATTTCGGTTCCGGAACCGAAACCAAAACCGAAGATTTACTGTTCGATTTTAGTTCCTATAAATCAGAAGCCGGAAACAAAGCCATGTAAAATAAAGTAATTTGTCCATGCAATGGAACTGAAACTATCGGTTTTGTATCGTGGTCAAATCTACTTCTTGAGACACTTGGAGTCCATTGTGATATAGCTTCCTGAATGAAATCCTAAGGACAAAAACTAATGCAAAATCTTCCTTGGAAGTTGTCTTCTTGTTGCTTTGGTTGATGATACCTTTAGTATATGTTTATATACCTTCTCGAAGTTCATTTAAAACATAATAGGAATTTTCATTTGCTTTATAAAATCCTTGCTTCCAATTACTGAAATCGATCTAATATACTTTTTTTTGCTCTTTGTAGATGACCCTTTTTGTGGTCCACAGCATAAGTGGCAAGAGCCTGCTCCACTACCAGCTAGTAATGTTGCCGGAGGAATGCAAAAGCCCACTTCTCTACCAAGCATTTTATCGAATTCTCATTTATCTTCGGTGGATGGATCTACTCCAGCACTACCTTCATCTGGTAGCAGCCTGAACTCGGAGAAGCTGGTTCCACCACCAGCTTCAGATACTAGCTCGTCTTTCACGAAAACTACATTCACATATAAAGAACTTGCATTTGCAACTGGCGATTCTCAGAGTTCAACCTCCTTGGTCAAGGTGGCTTCGGATATGTCCACAAGGGAATGCTTTGTGGTGGTAAACAGGTAGCGATTAAGCAACTGAAAGTTGGGAGCGGTCAAGGGGAGCGTGAATTCCAGGCAGAGGTTGAAACGATAAGCCGTGTTCATCACAAGCATCTAGTAGAACTGGTTGGGCACTGCATTTCAGGGTCTCAGAGATTGTTGGTGTATGAATATATTCCAAATGGTACCTTGGAGTTTCACTTGCATGGTAAGCCCACATGGAATTTGGTTTTATACTTCCATGGTTGTTGGCCGTAGTATGATGTGAGTTCGGCTACATAATTGGTATAGATGCATGTTTGAATAAGTTTGAATTGTTGTGGAGAACTGGTGTTCAATGACATTCATTTTCAGGAATATATCATTAATAGCTTCATTACCGGATCTGTAGTCTTATCAATTTTGTTAGAAAGTAAGCGTGAACCAGTAATTTTTCACCTGTATTTTAATTTCATAAGTGCCTCTTTCTTTGAGGATGGATGATCGTATCAATGCCTCCCTTTGTTGAGGCAGAGATTGCACTTTCATATTTACACTATCAGAAATGTATGAAATGGTATCCGTTAATGTTTTCATTCCATTGATTTAATGTTCTCGCGGTCTGTTTTTCATTTCTGATTTTAACTTGAATGTTTTATAAAGCAATTGTTATGTTTGGCAAGATTACGTTTTTCAAACTTTAGGGGCCCAACATCATGACTCAGAAAAAAAACATCACGACTGTGATTGATTATTCTTCTTGTATTGTTTCTTCAAGTTCTATTCCTACTTTAAAAATTCTTACCTAAGAGACAAACACGCAGGGAAGGGGAATCCTCCCATAAACTGGAAAACTAGAATGAAAATTGCTCTAGGATCTGCAAAGGGATTGACATATTTGCACGAGGACTGTGAGTCTTTCCCCGCATGATCTTGTTTATTTATTCTAGCTATTGTTCTTTTATATATTTGATCACTTCTAAATTTATTTGTATGCGCAGGTAAACCCAAGATTATACATCGTGATATCAAGTCTTCTAACATTCTTCTTGATGAGAATTTCGAGGCTAAGGCATGTAATATCTGTAGTATGAATTTCATGTCTCTTGCGTTACCCTTTGATTCTGATTTTTACCTCCTCTTTGTTTATCTGAATCACCTTTTTTATGTGGATAATTGTTGTTTATTATCACATACCAGGTTGCAGATTTCGGGCTTGCCAGGTTCTATTCTGATACTGATACTCATGTCTCCACTCGAGTAATGGGAACTTTTGGGTAAATCTACAGAAAATTGGCTCTCTTTCCCCACTTTTTGGTTGCTCGGATTCTTGCACTGTAAAACTTTGAATTGCTGATTTACAAAATTTATCTGGACTCGGCCATAATATCATTTTTCATCACATAACCATGTTCTTATTATAATATCTGATCTTGGTTTTGCACTTGCATCCAATTATTTGCAGCTATTTAGCGCCAGAATATGCTCTTACTGGAAAGCTGACTGATAAATCAGATGTCTTCTCATTTGGTGTTGTGCTATTGGAGTTGATAACGGGGCGCCGACCAATTGATAAATCACAGCATTATCTTGATGATAACATCATTGATTGGGTGAGAAACTCCTCAATCTTAGCATTGATTTTTAATATTTCAAAAAATTATAAGAAAAGTAAAGGGTTATTGAGAAACATATATCTAAATGTAAATATGAAATTCAAAATTTTATTTTGAAAGCAATGACCTAAGAAAATAAACATATAAGAAAGTGTTGCTCATCAAAGATAACTCACCAGAGAGCCAATCCGAAGGCTCTATGTGTAGTCTTTGAATGTTGCTCGGATAAACTCGAGCTATCCAAGTTGAACTCTTTTGATTACCATCAAGTTGAACTCTTTTCGTTGCTGTTCCTGATAGTATTTAGTTCTCTTGATCTTACTTCTTTGTAGCTCTTCTCAATGGCCTTTGTCCTTGTGACATGATTGTAATAAATGCAGGCGAGGCCTTTGCTTACACGATCATTGGAGGAAAGCAATTTTGATAGTGTGGCTGACCCTCGGTTGCAGAAGGATTACGACTCTATTGAGATGTCGCGAATGGTTGCATGTGCTTCTGTCTGTGTGCGCCATTTGGCACGTCGCAGGCCGAAAATGAGTCAGGTAACCATCTTATTTTGATGTTCCTCAGACGAGTTTGCCAGAAATAAAAGTCTTATCGTATCTGTAAGTTTGATCGATAATTTCAAAAACCAACCCAATCATAGCCTCAAGTGTCATTTCTGATACCTATGATGCGCCAATGCTCCTAAAACTGGTCATGCACTGGTACTTGATGTTAACATATCGAACGATTCTACAGGTTCGAATAGAAGTATCCGTCAATAGATGAAACGTGGATTTAGTATCTAACCCGATTAAGGATCATGTTTTTTCATAACCAACATGGCTAACACCATAAACTGCAATGTAGTCTGTCTGATACACTACGTTTCTCTATCCCTTCTCTACATATAGATAATCCGCGCTTTAGAAGGAAGATTATCTCCAGATGATTTGAACAATTGCACGCTACCTGGGCATGGCACGATACATGATTCCCATGGTAGCTCAGATTATGATGCCTCTTATGACAGCACACAATACAAAGAGGACTTGAAAAAATTCAGGAAATTGGCATTTGAAAGCGTGGAACACAACCCGTGCGAGTACAGTGGCCCGACTAGCGACTTTGGTCCTCTGCCCTCTGGCTCGAGTAGTGAAATTCTTCGAGATACTCACAAACACAACATTGAGGGTTCATCTAATCGTTCAAGCTGATCGAGAAAAGGGGAACAAAGAAGATCTTGGACGCATTGTTTTTGGATATCAATTGATAATATGATGAACTTTGGTAAATTATTTTTTGATGATTGGGCATTTGTTCTATATGCTGCTGTTTAGCCTGTTCATAATTAATTTACATAAAAAGATTGTGTTTAATCCCTGGTTGTCTCAAATTGATGCCTAGTTATTTATTTTTAGAAATTCATTTATGTTGTTTTGGGATGTGTACAGATATATTGGAGCATATGCCTTTTTATGTCTCTTGATATTTCTATTTTAAATAATATATGCAAAATAAAATTAGTTTTTTTTTAAATTTATTTCGTCGCCATAACAATAAAATAAATTTTAATATATCAATTATAGCAAAATGGAGCTATAATTTCTTTTCAGACGTGCTAAATGCAACAAATTGACAAAGTGTCGGTGCTAATACGCATTAGGGATGAAATGTTTATTGCCCAAGTCCAAGTTTGGAAATGATTTTTATGATGAAATTTGCATCATCTACTTCTATCTAGGTGTGAACGAAAGTTCTGTTTACCGAACTAACCGATCGAATCGAATAATTCGAAAATTCGCTTCGGTTATTTCGGAAGTTTGGTTTTAACTTTTAATACCATTCTAATCAGTTCGGTTTCGATTTTCATTTAAAAATATCGGTTAACCGATTAAACAGATATTTTATATTATATTTAGAACATTTTTAAATTTTTATTTTTTTTAAAATGTCGTTTTTTTTGGTAACCGATCGACATTTATTGGTTCGGTTTGTTCGATTTTAATAGCAAAATCGATTTGGTTGGTCGAAAAACAAATTCGATCGGTTCAATTTTTTAAGTTTGATTCGGTTCCGTTGCTTGGTTTTGACCAAATGATCACGCATACTTCTATCCCCTAAATCTACTCGTAGATAATAGGGGTTGACAAAGGTTCCAAAACCAATGGTTTGATTTTGATTCTTGATGTTTTTTTTTAAATATAGCTGAACTGAATTTTATATTTTTAAATTCTTGCTGTCAAACAAAACAATATTAAGCTGATTAAATTTAACGTTCAACAAGTACATTAGGAATATTATATTTTATTTTAAACAAATAAATTAAAATAGTGTTTGAATATAATTAACATAGACAAAGTAGATTAAATATAAAGATCAAGTTGTTTATGCATATTCTGATTCTTAAATTTTAAGATAAAATTTATAATTTCTATTATGAACCAAAAACAAACCGCAAATCATCATTTTTGTTTTAATTTTGATTTTGGAACGATAACCAGAAAAAATTATTTAATTGCAATATTAATGAGAGATCTGATTTCGATCCATGATGCGAAAGAAACCATAATTGGGTCTAGTTGAGAAACCTATACGCCCATTACCAAAAATGATCAAGCTGACTGATAAACCTCAAATATACTGGGAATAATTTTAAATCCATCTTGCTTGTCTAAATAACTATAATTTTTGTGAATGTCAAAAATCCCTCTGTATCAAATTAGGCTATAGTGTGAATGAGAGTTCAAATCTACACAACAAATCCAAGTTCTTTCATAGGAAAACAATCTTTAAGGTATTTCGGCATTGGTGCCTATAGTTCATCTTTGGCCAAAGAATCACCGTGGGATTTCAAATGTTTGTTGATTAATGCTGCCAACTCCTTCAAGCCAGATTTGGTGGGAAATTTAATCTGTGGACGAGGCGTATTAGGCAAAAAACAGAGAAAACAAAACAAGAAAACAGTGGCGGACCCAGAAATTTTGACGAGAGTTGGGCGACTTCGAGTATTTTGGAGGGCGACATGTGCATCCTCTGAAATTTTAGGATTGTCCCTCCACTCGTCTCCTTTTGGGATTAAAGATGCACAAAAAAGAAACTTCAAAACGTACTTACCGGATTTGATTTGTCTTTAGCTGGGTAGAATAACAATGTTGGATAGTCCTCAACCTGCAAAGACAAATGTCATTTTGCATATTTATGAAGGTTGTCAAATGATCAGGACATGTTCAACATTAAGCATTCGAGCCAAATGGAATTATAAAGGTGATTTTCGACTGTCCTCTGGGATACAAAATAGGATTTGCAAGTTTCATTCATTCATTTAATTAGGTATTCAACAGGTACATTACCAGCAATTTTGGATGTTCGTTTGTTGAAACGTCGATCCTTGCAAAAACAAGGCTATCGAGCCCCTTAAAATGCTTGGCCAATTTCTCGACTTGCTTGCTTGTGGTTTCGCAGGTGATGCACCATGGTGTATGGACCTAATGCAGGGTGATATTTAAGTATTGTTTAAATAATAAAAAATATGGAAATTTTCAAGTTTGATCCATCTTAAACTTTAGGTGAATACCAAAGTTAAAATGAATAAAACGAAGCTCGAATGACAGACTGGACTTGGGGAAGATGAGGAGACACAAACCTCCAAAAGAATGTTGATCGGACTATTTAAGACCACTTCGTCTAATGTCTTTCCCACAACAGTCAATATGGTAGCACTCTTCTGCAATTAAACAACTTGAAAAGATGTTTTAAAGATAATGAAAAACATAAAACTAAAATTAAGTGTTATTCCGACTAGGATCAAATTCTACGATTAATGTGCTTACACAATACGTTTGCATAAACTTAGCTTTGGTTGGTTATCTCACTCTAATGCAACAAACGTTATTCTATACAAAGATCGGACTTCTTTTTCTTACATAAAAACTCACATTGTCAGGAATCAGTTGTGATTTGTAATATGGAGGAAGAGTTCCTTGCAGAAGCCCTGCACAAAACTCCTGCAATGCAAATATACATAATGAGTTTGACAGCAAGAGATATGGTAGTTCATAATTCAGACCAGATAAATCAAGAATCTTTGTTACTTCAATGTTTCTCGATGTCGGATACGACTCCAAAAGGTACTTAAAATTACTGTTGTAGTCAAAACCAATCACCTATTAACACATATCAACCAAAAACATCAAAATATACATATATAAAAAAATCAAAATATAAATGGTAATATAAAGTATATTAATCTTTTTGGTTCTTACAATAGTTTCTTCCGAGTCTTCCAGACCAAATAAGGTCAAGAAAGGCTTTGCAAGATTGTCTTCTTCTATATCTACAGCTACAAACATTATCTGCCATCACAAAATGTTGTTACAAAGTGACGTTAACGAAAACTAAGAAAAAATATTTAAAAATCAATGGTTAGCTTCTTTACCTCTGAGCTGAACTTCTGGGCAATGTCTTGTAAAGGCTCAAGAAGCTTCTTTAGCTTATCAGCCTCAGCAAAGACATAAACCTAGTGACAATAACGAGATGTGACTTCATTCACGAACGTAGAAATCCAATTATATTTTCCATTATGTTATTATCAAAATTTGAGATTAAATGCGTAGTTTTTTTTTTTTTGGTAACACAAAATTTATTGAAATGAGTACAAAGGCTTAGTTGTTGTTGTTGTCAAAATATGCGGAAAATGAGAAAATAATAAATGTACACCGAGCAAGAGCAACCTGCAGTTTCTTAGGGCTGGCATATACTTTAGCTGAATTGACCTCTGTCATTATGGTGACCAACGGGAACTTTTTATTCTCCAAAAAGTGCAAGATTCTGTCTGCAGTCAGGTCGCCATCTGCAAATCATGATATTGGTTATTTAGCATATATTTAAATTTAAACAACAGAAATTATGGAAATATCATTACATGAAGAATTAGATACCCAAAATAACTGTAAAACTATCATAAAGGTGGGAATTAGAAAAACAAACAAAATTCAACAAGTGTTGGAACTGATTAGGTGGAAGCTAAACCAACAGCTGTTAGTTCGTTCAGCTGCTTGCTTGATTTTTTAAAAAGGGCATATTCTACTCTCTTTTGATGCCAAAACTTCATTTCTGACTATTCTTTCTATTACAGTCAAGTTGGATGAAGACTTGATTCAGATTTACATATAGACATGAAATTTATCTGTTAGAACTAATTAGCTCAGGATCCATTAAGTTTTCATACCTAATCGAAAGTTTGATTGTACATTAAGATTATTCTTACATTACCTAATGAAGTGTGCTGCTCTGGTTCACTTTTAACAAGACCAAAGAACAATTTTGTGGGCTTGGTAACTGGATACAAGACCTTGGCTACCTCGTAGTTGCTTGTTTCCACAAATTGAATTTCATTGTCAGCTGTTGCAGCTTCTACAAATTCTTGGTGATCAGGTCCCTGAGAACATGTTTATCTGTGATTTAGTTCACATCAATCAAAGCTATCAAATCAATCTTATTCAACTATTCACAATTTCTCATGCATCTGGTATTACAAACCTTCAAAGAATTAAATAAATTGTGGAAAAAAGTAGAGAGTAAGGAATCAGAAACTTAATTCCAGTCAACCCGAAATAGATGTCTTCTTTTTCAATGTAAAGGAACAGAGTATTAAATCTCTTCCATTTAATTAGGAGTATTAGAAAACTAAATTCGCGTTATTTTGAGTATCAGTAAGGGTTTTTACATGCTTGAGTTCGTGCCATTTCTAGCAGACCCCAATCACTTCATCCAAAAAACTATATGTTACGACATTGAAAGACGATGCTTGAAAAAGCCTGTTCTATCTAATTCATTCTTTTTCGTCTATAAATTATAAATTATAATAATGCTGAGAACAAATTCAAATGGAAAAACCTTTATTCAGAAACTTTAACAATGAAAACTTTGTACTATATGAAGTTGCGAATCAGGCCATTTTTGAAGTTCCATTTTGTTCTATCTCTCTCTTGCATCTTTAGACATGGGTAATGCCTCCTATAGAAGTTAGCCCTCTATCTAAAATACATCTTTCTTGCCTCAGTAGAACATGTTTTAGTTTAATGTTACATTTTTTGTTGAATATTACGGGATATAAGGGGCGTGGAACACAACTTTTAATAGTGATCTAACAGGTATGCATACCAAATTCCTATAGTAATTTCAACAAGTCTAAAATAGCACCCAAGTGCCAGCTGCAAGTTAATGTTTTAAAGAAAACTTAACTCGCACCAACTGGAGTCAAGATATGAATCAAAGAGAATTGACTGTACAATCTCACTCATCCAGTTCTTGAGATCTTTAACAATTTCATGAGTAGAATGCCACATGGCAAGGTACCTACATACCTCAACATTTTCGAATAGCCCAACTGCATACATGGAGTGCTGCTTCAGGAACTCATTCACCTCAGATATTGAGTCTATTCGAATAACAGGTGCCCCTGTTTTCTTTCTTGCCCAGACCACCATTTCATCCCTAATCCACAAGTAGAATCCAACAACTAATCTATATCAGCCGCCCACATTTGCAAACAAAATGGACTACTATCTGGCTATAGCAACCTATACTGCAATGCAATTCAAAATACAATAACAAATAATTACTCGATTCTCCACAACTAGCATTTGAGCCTAGAACCCAGCATACAGCTTTTCACACAAATGCTCATACACTGAAGTATTTACTAATTTAGACATACCTTATCTTCCTTTCAGCAAAGAATTATAAATAGAATTGGAAAATTTATTAAAATACAATCAAATAAAGTAATCACACATCCATTTTCAGCAAAAAAAATTGGATGGGGCTAGGAATTTTACCAAAAATACCAATTAAATAAAGTAATCATACATCTGATTAGCACATTGCATCACAAACAAGAAAATAACTTATTTTATCACTAGATTTAGAGTCAAATCTAACAACTTCGCAGTCCCTAATCCACATCCCAAAATCCTCCCTCATAAACCAAAGAAAACACCAAGAAAGAAAGGAATGCTTACGATGAAAAACCACCAGAGTAAGGCTGAGAAGTGCCATTAAGAAACAACAGAAGAGTTGGGAACCCTTTAATTCCAAGATTTGAAGCGGCCTTTGGATGCCTCTCAGCATCAAGCTTAGCCATCAAAAGGGGACTCCCCAATCCCTTCAAAACATTTGCAGCCGCAGCAAATCTTGGCATTAATTCAGCACTCCTGCTGCACCACGGGGCATATCCCAGTACCAAAACATACTCATTTTCCTCAACAGCCCTCTTCGTATTGTCACTATTGAGCTCAAGAACTATTCTCTGGGCCTTGCTCAAAACCTCGGCCTCAGATTTCTTTACAAAATCGTTGATTTCAAGATTGGTTCTGGGGTGTGATTTATCTGCTTCTTCTTCTTCTTGCTCGTCTACTGCAATGAGTTCTTGGATCCCCTCTAAATCATCAGCATCTTCATTTTCTAATAATGCTTGGGTGAAAGTTAAGGGAGAGAGCAAAAGAAGGAAAATTAAAGGGAAAATGAGGAATCTTGAACTGAATCTGAACTCAGACATGGCGATTTGAAGTCAAGATAGTTGGTTCTTGAGGATTTCTGGAGCAAAGTTCGAATCTTTGCAGGCAGTAAAATAAATGCAGCGACGTGCAGAAGATTTCGAATCCCAATCAAGCCTTGAAGTTTTAACGAGATGAGAAGTTAATAGATACTATAACGAACCTTTTTCATTGTGAACGACTCGACTGGACGCAAATCACGGCGTTGGTATATTAACTGTTAAATTTTACAATATATAATATAATCTCTATAAAATTAATATTGTTGAGATGATTCAAATTATGTTAACTAATTTTTTTTACTGATTTTATAAATATAATAATTATTAAATTACAAATTACGTTTCAAAAATATATATATTTGATTGAATATACATACGTATTTTACTAATTATATAGATTAAATATAAACTAATTCATAAAAATATTGTAAAAAAGAAATCATATATAGATAAAATAAAGAAATTATATTTTTGGTAAGCAAAATAATTAGGCTTAAAAATCTAAATATACAATACAATAATAAAATTAAAATTTTACCATAATTAAAAAAAGATTGTGCTTACATATAAATAATCAAAGAAGTATATTTACCAATTATACAGACATATTTTCCAAACGACATTCATAATAAATATTTATTTTTATGAATTTGACATGTTCAATGAGTAAAAGGAAAATGTTATTGTCAAAACAAACATATAAATTACTCTGACAACAACAGTAATAATTGCTCTGTCAAAACAAACATATAAATTACTCTGACAACAACAGTAATAATTGCTCTGACAATACGCAAACATGAAAATTACTCTGTCATCAATAATAATTGATTTGACAATATCTTGTGTTCATACCAAATATAAAATGGAAAAGTGAACCCTTTATTTAAACACAAAAATCCTGAAAATAACATTAAACACAAGTTGACATTAAAAAGAAAAAAAACTTTGGGTAGATTATTAACAAAACCCACACTTTTTACAGCTCCCATTTTTATCACCACCACCACCACTCAAGACTTGCAAATTCTTCAAGTAAAAGAACTCTTCAAGAACATCAGCAGCTAAAATTTCCGTTTACAAAATCGACTCAGATTCAGCTATAGCTGCAACTATTCTTCTTGAACTTGATATCTTTGTTGCTAGTCGAGTCGAGAACCAATGGACACGAAATCTTTCTACGATGTTCGGTCCTCACCAGTTTTCCCACCACATCACCCCGCGATCGGACTTCAAACTCTAATGTCAACGGAACCTTGAAGGCATTGTTAGAAATGACTAAAGTTGATCCAGCTCCGTATAATGGGACTTTGGTTCCTTCTATGTGTACCAACATCGTTCGATGACTCTTCCGAGGCTGAAAATATTTCTTCAACTGCAACAGAAACCAACAAAAGAACAACATAAACAATGTCAAATGTTTCATTCTCATGGTGACATTGATTGATATTTTTAATCGACACCAACACTGTTTCATGTACTGTCTTTATTTTCGATGTCACAATGCAACTGGTCTAACAATTTTTATTGGCTTATTTTGGAATTCAGTCTGGAGCTTCCCGACCCAAGCACATGATATGATTTAATCTACTAGAATCTAAATGGGTTCTTTTGATCTCGCTTGTAGGAACTCAGACACAATGAATTCAAACAAGAATTCCAACACACACGCAAGAATATGTGTTTTCGAATAAATGATAGGGAGGATGGAAATGTTTGACTTAGGTAAGATTTTTGGTTCAACATGAAGGGATTCACGACTACCTGTCCTGTGGCAACAACGATGTCTGTGTAGATGAGATTGACTGGTGTAGCACTAACATGAATGCCATAGAACGTAGCAGGATTATATATGCTTATCCTCAACGATCCATTCAAGTTCAGCATATTAGTAGGAACTCCGGTGAAGTCTGCACCCGATCCAATATACAGGTTATTGACCGATAAGCTCTGCACAGAACATTCTAATGTTAAAGAACTAGTGAAAAAACTTGTCAACCAGAGTAAATTTCAAAAAGATCGTAATGCCAGTATCCTCTTTGCAACGTTGAGTAAACCCTATCAAATATATTGACTTGTGTTCATAGTGATGAGAAATATAGTTAAGTTGGGTGCGCACAAAATACATGTCCTCGTTTTGGTTGTTTTAACGTACAGCCTTGTAGGGACTATGGAACAATACATAAATCTCCAGTTACTAAAGAGCATTCGAGGTTTGACCATTTTGTCAATCCTCAGGCCTATTGCAACAAATTAATGGACTCGGGAATTGGATCCCCTAACGTAAGAGCATAGGCATTGTAAAACTTAAGCGCGAGGTACAAGGTAAGGAGCATGCTTTATTGAAGTAAGGCATCATGAAAGAATAATATACAGAAGCTAAAAATTTGAAGTAAACTTCAACACTAAGCAAAAATTCATTAGCCTTGACATGAATTGAATCAGTATTGTCTTGCATTCCACATTGGATTCATCTAGCTAGACCTTGAGCCAAGACTCAGCCCTTGTAGGATTTTAAGAATTGCAATAAACATACAAATAAACAACAGAAAACAATAGGATCAAAGAAAATAGCATTACCCTAACAACAACTTCAGCCTTGTAAGACCTGCCTGCACCCCAAATGATCAAACAAAATACAGTAAACAACACAACAAACCCCAAAAGAGCCATCAAAGCCTGGCAACGGCGCGTAAAAGCCTTATCATCGACCTCATCATAGTTCCCCTCTTCCATAATCACATTGCACTCTGGCCACCCCTTATCATTCATCCTCTTCCGGCCACTTTTACGCCCTGAGGACGACCGGAATATGCCGGAGAATCGGCTGGAAGACGAATTCCGGGAGTGGCGGCCGACGGAAGGGTGCGAAGGGGACTCCATTGGACTACGGAAATTAGGAGTTGCGTGCATTGATGATGATTTGTACCCATCTTGAGAATCTCTTGAAGGGCTCTGTACATAGTACACCGCCCTCTTCGGAGATCTTGATGGTGATGACGGGGCTAAACTTGTTACATCAGATTCTGATTTTGTATGAATCATTTCTGGTTTTTAAGATTTTATAAAGAAAATCTTGAATCATACATATACCAGAGTCATAAAATTGCTCACATGAAACCTTATTTTTTTAGAGAAGGATCACTAAATACACTTAAATTGTGAGAAAAGGAAAACCTTACTGCATTAAAATCAGGAGGAGATGCAAATATGGGAATTGGAGTTGAACAGCTAAAATTTAAAACTACAATCAGCCAAAGAACAAGCCCGTGAAATTAAATCACACAATCCTGAACTTAAGCCAATATTCCCTGAATCGAAGTGCTCAAACGCATAATTCAGCCATCTTTACGTGAGTTTGAACAAAGCCTAGAAATCAAAATGCCATGAATTTAGCCATTAAAACGCAATCCAAAGTGATAGAGCTACAAATCAAGAACATAAGTAAAACCCTCGAAAGAAACTGGACAAAAATGCATAATTCAGCTGAGCTGTAAACTGTGTGTGGCGTGTATAGTGTGCATGACAGGAAAAAGTAAAGCTTAGTTTTGTGGAAATGATGGCAACTAGCAAGCAAAAGCTTTGTACGAGAAAAGATAGCCACAATTGACACCTGTAGTTAACGACATTAGAAACCACACCTGGTTCCAAGCCTCTACATTACTTGGTTTGGTTTTAGGTAGTGAGTGTCGGCAGCACTGGTCACTGTCAAAAGTGGTTAGTTGTCGAAGTTAGGTATCTATTTTTTCACAGTAAAGAAAAGAAAGGATTCTCCACGATTGACCAAGCCTGTAGATTCTTGAATTTTTTACTGCCCAACAAACCAACTGTAATAATAGGCCGTATTGTATTAAAAGATTTGGAATTAATAGACTTTAATTTCTTATTCAAATCTATAATTTTTGTTGGGTACCATTTCAAATAGTTTTCTTTGTATTTTGGAAGGATATAAAATAACATCAATCACATGTCATTTAAACCTATAAATTTCAAATAATTAAATTTCAGATCATTTTATCCAAATTATCAAATTCTTTCATCCAAATGCAATAAAAAGGAATTATGAATTTCATTTTGATATTTTCTAACTAATTTTTCATAATTTCATTAGATTTTTGGGTGATAACATAAGCTAAAACTGAAATAAAGAGAAGTTATAGAGTGACTTTACTTTCCGACTTTTGACAAGCAAAATTTAATTTTATTGGATGTAAGAATTTATGTTCCCACAAATGACTTGCTTTAATTCATTAATTTTAATAGGTGATTCAAAAAAATAGAGTGGTCAAGTGCTAAAATTGACCATAATCAAGAAATATTATTGCAATGTTAAACATGGTTCAAGTGATGTGAATATGAAATATGTCGTATCTATTCTAAAATAGATTTGAAAACTAAATATCTGTTTATTTACAATGATATTATTTTTAAGTTAATATTTAGTCTTAGATCTATTGTTACGTGATATTTTATTATATTATGGGATTGAAAATTGTTGAATTATACCTCAAACTTTTTAAATCAATCATATGGGTCGAGAATTTTTTTTTATTATTTATAAAAAACAGCAGTAAATTAGAAAAGGAAGCGATTGATATGCTCGCTCAATGGCTAATTCGATTATATTTTTTCCGTATACAATTATATGTGTAATACCCTTACCCTTGTCTATTGGTCGTAGATGAAAATTTAAAGTGGTTTATAAAGACTTACAATAGACTATTATAGCAATTTGGGTTAACCATTTTCGTAGAGCGATGACGGATACAAAGTAGTTGCTAAAGGAGTTCATTGTGCAGTCGCGCTTGAGCGGGCTTGAGCCCGAGGCGTGACAGTATGATTTAGACACCTTTCATTTCTTTTCAACCCACAACAATACCCCTTTCATTTGACTTATCATCACACTGCCTTCTGATGAATGCACATCATCTTCTCAATCCCCTTCAGATGATCGTAACTCTATTGATCTTCTTCATGCTCCTGTTTCCCCCACCTATCCTATCAGACGCACCAATTCGGAAAGATTATCACTGCAGCCTCAACACCACAGATAATCACCCAAATTCTATCCTCATCCTTTACATAATTTCTTGTCACATACTCGTCTATCTCCTCAACACTCTGCATGTACTATTGCCTTATCCACACACAAATAAACCTCATCTTACGAGGAGGTTGTGCTTTCTCAACATTGGATAGAGGCTATAACTTCGAACTTGATGCCTCAAAGCCAATAATACTCGGTCTCTTACTTACTTCTCTGCCACATAGAAAAAGGCTATCACATGCAGATTTGCTTTCAAAGTTAAGTTTAAATCAGATGGGACTGTTGATAAAAATAAGGCTCGGCTCGTTGCTCAAGTTATATACAAACGGAAGAATTGATTATCAAGAGACTTTCAGCCCAGTGATCAAAATTACTACCGTTCGAATTCTTTTGGCATTGGCTTCGGTGGATGGATGACACCTTCACCAGTTGGATATCCATAATGCCTTCTTGCATGGGGTATTGGATGAGGAAATCTACATGACTCTTCCTCCTGGATTCCAGCCAAATGGGGAGTATCGAGATTCCAATCTTGCGTGCAAATTACACAAGTCTTTATTCTATTAAAACAAGCGTCACGGCAATGAAAGATTCACTCTGTTTCAGCAATATCGATCCGATTATTCATTGTTTACCATAAAGAGTGAATCAGGTTTCATAGTTCTCTTGGTATATGTTGACGATATCTTAATTGCTTGTAATAATTTGTACATTACCAATTCAGCAGAACAACATTTACATAGCCAATTCAAAGTCAAGGACTTGGGAGATTTAAGTATTTCCTTGGCCTGGAAATCGCAAGACTAAAGGGATTCATCTTTGCCTAATAAAACATTCTTTGTAAATTCTCGAAGATGCAGGTATGCTTGGCTATAAAATATCTGTGACTCTCATAGAACATGATATCACCAAAACTTGCGATGACCTGCTGCTATCAATTGAGAGGGGGTTCTCCTCTCTTTCTTCTTTAATACTCGAAATAACGACGATGGTAGCAGTACGTAGCCTCTGATATGACCTGAAATCACAAATTAACCGTGAGAAGGGGGCCGGAAGTTTTTCCGGCGGGTCCCCTCCGACGCTCAAGTCAGGCGAGAGGATAAGAGAAAATATATACTTGTAAAGTAAGAAGATTGTGAATCATTCCAGAGATAACTGATACCCCAAACCTGGTATTTATAGGCGGAGACCCAAGAGTTATCATGCAACAAGGACTCCTTCCATGTTTATCCAAATATTACCCAGATATGTTAAGATCTTGTGAATACAATCAAATCCCTGATATTGCTCCGCAGATCTAGGACTTACCTAGCTTAGGGGATTTAGTTTCCTGCTTGTGCACACGAACCAAGCCGGGAATGAGAAGAGCTCGGCTCTCAAAAGAGGTAGCCTGGCCGTTCGGCGGAGGGCAAACAGGTGGGGTAAAACAGGTCGGCCAAACAGGTCGGTCAGAGGAAACAACACAAAACAAGAGGCGAGGTCTTTCTGAAGAAGGCAAATAATACACGTTAGATCAGGTCGGCTAGGCAGGTTGGCATATTTAGGAGGTATCAGAACAAAATCACAAATTGTCCACTATATTTGAAAAAATTTCGAGTGATCACTACTACAAAATACTCTAATTAAACACTTTTATGGTGACGATAAAAAAAAAACATCACAACATCCCACAATTATCACACAACAAAAGCGTCATTTCATTCTTGCCGTTCACGCCTTTTGCTGGATCTCACGCATTCTCACACCTTTTGTGAAATCTCTCTACAGGTATGGTTGCATCGCGAGTTTCGATTTTCGATTTTAGATTTTCGATTTCGATTTTCGATTTTCCGTTCACGTTGAGTTATGTATGGATTATTCGAGTGTTGATCGATTTTCGATTTTCGATTCAGTGTATCCGTGATGTTAGATCGATTTCAGTATACAATTTTTATCTATCTTACTGTATGTGCCTCCTGTCCAAGTTTGAAAAAGTGTTATTATGTGTCGGGAAAAAAATTTAGAGAAGATTTCCACAAAATAACATATGGTTAGATCTCTTTTTCCTCTGTTCAGACCTTTCATGACTAGTACATGTAACATGAGAATCAATAGTTTTCTCAAGAAAATTAATTCTGATGATCAACTCCTTTAATCTATTTGAACTAATGTACACTCCATGTGGCCAAATTGCTATAAAACTATGAATTTACCAGCCATATGGTAAATATGTACATTGTGAGATTCTACACAGTCGGATGCTACTTCAGTAATGCCGGAGCATTCAAAAAAATGTCTGGTCACAGCCCCTTGATGTTCGACTCTCATTTCAGTCAGTGTGGACCATTGCGATATTGCTGCTACATGCTGTAAACGAGCAAATCATTTGATTAGTGCAATCCAGGTCTATAAAAGAGATTAAGAGTAAAGAATTTGGCTTAAATGTTGTGTTTGGTTGGTAAAATTAGAGTAGGATTGCTCAATAATCAGGCCTAATTCCTTGTTTTGTAACCATTTTCTCTTCCAGCTTGTTATACCTTATACCCGGTATAAATCCATGTTTTGGCCTGATTATAAATCCTTGAATAAATAGATGTGCTTTTATCCCCTCCAAACATAGTAAACTAAATACAAGTAAACATACAAAAATACCTCTTCAAATTACAAAATAAAAGTAAAATGTCTCTTCCAACCATTGCATAATTTTTGATTATCTAATAATGTTAATATTTCGAGTAAGACTTATGTTATTCTGTTTCATGTGTTGAGAAGGCTGGCCTTTTATGTATTGAAGTGGTTGTGCTTTTGAAAGTGTGAATATGGATAGAAGTTGGATGAATTTGCCAAGGTCAAGTGACATATACAAGAATGGTGTGCAATTTTTTCTAGATTTTGCATTTTTTAATACTGGTGATGGTTTGATTTTGTGTCCTTGTAAGAAGTGTAAAAATGGTATATGCAAAGAACGAAAAATTGTGGAAGTTCATTTGCTTACCAAAGGTTTCTTGGATGGATACTCTAAATGGGCAATTCATGGTGAATTACTGGTGATGGTTTGATTTTGTGTCCTTGTAAGAAGTGTAAAAATGGTATATGCAAAGAACGAAAAATTGTGGAAGTTCATTTGCTTACCAAAGGTTTCTTGGATGGATACTCTAAATGGGCAATTCATGGTGAATTACTCTCAAATAATATGCCAGTTAGTGATTCGTTGGTGGTATGGATACATGTGATAACAGGTGGGGCTTACTTCATGATGCATTTCCAATGTGTGATGAAGATAACATTATGGGGCAGACATCACAGGCCGAAGACCATATACCAAATGAAGAAGCCCAAAAGTTTTATAGGACTCTAAATGATGCTGAACATGAACTATACCCAGGATGCACAAAATTTTCAAAACCATCTTTCATTGTGAGAATGCTTCAAATTTAAGTGTCTAGGTAACTGGAGTGATAAGTCATTTTCTTTGATGCTTGATTTGTTAAGAGAATCTTTTCCAGAGGGCGTCCAACTTCCAAAGAACTACTACGACACAAGGAAAACATTGAAAGATTTGGGTCTTCATTACAATAAGATAGATGCATGTCGAAATAATTGCATGATATACGGGGTGTCAATGAAAGTAAGAGCAAGTGTGATACTTGTGATGAATCACGGTGGAAAGTACCACAAGATGATCTTGCATGTGTTATTAATCCTAAGACATCTAAAAAAAAAAAAAAAAAGTGGCATGCAAGACATTTTGGCATTTTCCTTTAAAGCGAAGGTTACAGAGACTGTTCATGACATCTAGAACTGCGTCACTAATGACATGGCATGCAAATGAACGAACTAAAGATGGCGTCATGAGACACCCGGCCGATTCTCCAGCTTGGCACAGTTTTGACTATCATCATCCAAATTTTGCTAAAGAACATCGAAATGTTAGGTTGGGTTTGTCATCTGATGGTTTTAGTCTGTACAGAATTATGAATATTGCCCATAGTACATGGCCAGTTGTTCTAATGCCATATAACTTACCACCTGGAGAATGCATGAGAAAATCATACTTCATGTGTTCTATACTTATACCTGGTCCTAGTGAACCTGGTAATGACATCGATGTATATTTAGAACCGCTAATTGTAGAGTTCAAGGATTTATGGAATGTTTGTGTGAACACATACGACGCTTCAACGAAACATGCGTGCAACATTGCTATGAACTATTAGCGATTTTCCTGGCCTTGCAACTTTGTCCGGTTGGAGCACCAAAGGAACATATGCATGTCCTGTTTGTGAGAAGTACACAAACTCTGAATATTTAAAGCACTCTCATAAGCATTGTTACATGTGCCACTGAATATTCTTACCTAGTAATCATCCATATCGAAATGATACACGTTCATTTGTTGGAAAGGAAAAGTATAGAAGTGCACCTGCTTATCCGAGAGGTTCGGAGGTGTTAAATGAACTCAAGGACATCCAAAATAGATTTGGAAAAACAGTGAGAGGAGATTCGAATCTACCTTATAATTGGAAGAAAAGAAGCATTTTCTTTGACCTACCATTTGGGAAAGTAATTTGTTGCGCCACAATTTGGATGTCATGCACATCGAGAAAAACGTGTTTGACAAAGTCTTATACACACTTTTGAATTCTGATAAGTCTAGGGACAACAAAGGCGCGCGTTTGGATTTGAAAGAAAAAGGCGCGTTTGGATTTGAAAGAAAAAGGTATAAGAGTCGGACTTTATCCTTTTGTGGATGAGAATGGTGTAGAATGGTTACCTCCAGCTTGTTTTACATTTGACAACATGAGAAAGAACAGTTCTGCAAAGTGTTGAAAAATGTAAAAGTTCCAGATGGTTATGCAGCTTATATATCAAAGTGTGTGCATTTGAAACCACCAAAGATTTTTGGGCTTAAGAGCCATGACAGTCACATCCTTGGCAGTAGATCATTCAGAATTCACAAGGGTCCCTTCTTCATCATCTCGCAATTCTGCACCTGCTCGCCAACCTAAGGCCCCAAGTATTAATTATTTCTCTCTACAGGTAATTTCCAATTTTAACATAACATACCTAATAAACCAAAACATCTAGTTGTTAGTTATGCATAACATTTTTTGGTTATTATTGCCATTTTTTTGGTTATTATTGCTATTGTTAGTTACGCATAAATCTAGTTGATCTGGATACATTTATTGGATTCTATGGTAAATGATGTTAGTTATGCATAACATCTGTTTGACTAGTATTGAAACTAGAGAAGATCTAGTCTATTTGTTTAATCCAATTATTTATTTAGGTTGGAGCAACAGTTTCTTTGATAAGCATGTTTGATAGTACCAAAATTGTTGCAAGAGGTTTCATTGAAAGCTTAATCCCGTCAAAGTTTGTTGGCAGCGAAGAATTATGAGTTAATTGGTGGTCATTAATCCGGTCCACATGAAATATATTAAAACTATTGGGCAAGCTATTGAAAATAGTATTGCTTGGCCAAAACATCTGGTTCTCATTCATAAGCTTTAATATACATGTTTCTGTTTTTTACATTTCTGTTGTCATGTTAATGTAATTTTCATTTATATGATTTGTGTAGGTTGTAATGGATGAAGAATGATAAAAGAAGCTATTGTGGAAAGTTTCTTGGGGATATTATATTAGCTTTGTTTTGTTTAGTATTTTGTATCGTCAAAATAAAAAAGTTATAAAGCATGTATATAAAAGAATATGTTTGTTTACAAAGTACAATAGAATATGACTTTGATATCTTGACGAAATTTAATGCATCTTTATTTTAGTTTTATTAGATTTTTGTTATTTGTGCTTTAAAATGTAGTAGAATTTTGTGACATGATTCAAGAATGTTAATCAAGATAATTGTTGTTATTTGTTTTTATATGTATAAGCAAGAAAAATGAAAAAAAATAAATTAATTTGTTTGAAATATATAGTGACACTTCTAGTTAATATTGTGAATGTTACAATATCAATGTTTGGTGATACTTTATTTTATCATTAAATGAGTTAGTTATTAAACTCTTAAATGACAGTATATAGTATCGTATGATATATTTATTGTGACGCTTTTATATATTGAAAATTGTAGTATACGTGTCGCTTTAAAGCGTCGTTATAACTTATAAAAACTTATAGAAACTCACCTATGAGACGCTATAAGCAAGCGCCATTAAAAAAAAAGCGTCAATATGTCAATCTTTCGTGACGCTTTAAAGCACCACTAAATCTAATTTTTTTAGTAGTGGGTGCTTCTTGTTATTGATGGTTGATTGGTATATTAATATATCTTTCGACAACTAGGCTATATATCACTTATGCGGTGAATGTTTTGAGCCAATTCATGAGTAAGTCAGAGCAAAGAACATCTGTCAAGTGCATACAGAATTCTGAAGTATCTAAAGGGATCTATTGGACGTGGACTCTTTTATTCATCCGAATCATCTTTAGAACTTGTGGGATACAGTGATTCAGATTCGGCAGCCTGCCCAGATATTAGGAGGTCAGTAATTGGAT
Source organism: Haberlea rhodopensis (assembly GCA_907163345.1). NCBI lineage: Eukaryota > Viridiplantae > Streptophyta > Magnoliopsida > Lamiales > Gesneriaceae > Haberlea > Haberlea rhodopensis. Next base: position 413,397 of record CAJQUN010000464.1, on the reverse strand, counting down.
TCTATATGTTCCTTGGGAACTCTCTGATTAGTTGGAAGTTGAAGAAACAAAGTACCATCTCAAGATCCTCGGTGGAGGCAGAGCATAGAGTGTTGGCTCATGTTACTTATGGCTGGAAAAGATAATGACGGACTTTGATATACATGTTGAGTGACTAATATCATTACTTTGTGATAACTAGTCGGCCATATATTTATTGAAAAATCCAATGTTGCATGAAAGAACTAAACATATTGAATTGGACTGTCATTTGTTAGGGAAAAAGGTGTTGGTTGTGATGGTTAGAACTACATACATATCTTCCAAACAACAGTTAGCAGATGTATTCACTAAGACCATGTCAAGTCAAAGACACCTACTTATTATCCAAGATGGGCACATATATATATATATATATATATATATATATATATATATATATATATATATATATATTATGCCCATATTAAGGGGGAATATCAGGAAATTTGAGAAAATATGCATTAGGAATCATATCGGAAAGCTGAAGCAAACGATGAGGAAGAACAAGCTGAACAGACACACGTATTGTGCGTTGGTTTCTCTCTTTCACATAGTAGCAAAATAAATGAGAGAGTTAGTTAGGATTGGTAGTGACATTCTCGTGAATAATGTATAGATTTATTTTTGTTTAATTTTTAATATTCAATAGCTTGTATAAATAGGTGAACATAGACGATGTACTGTAATCTTTTTCCTTCTCAGTTCTTCAACCAATATACGGGAATTCCTTTCTTCGATCTTTTTATTGATTTTGATCTGCCACGTGGACTATTATTATTGTCTGAAGATATGAGATCCTATTTGATATCGCCACGTGGATAGAGTTAGATAAGCCTATCCCTTTGAGAGTTTATTTTATTTTATTTTTTTCCTTTTTTCTTGAATTCATCATATGGCATTAGCCATTAGTAAACGCATAAGCCAGTTAAATATAATGATGCAGTGTGGTTTGGCTCAGTCGGTTTATATAAATAATGGTATATAAAAAATTGTTGGAAGTAGCTAATGTATTTTATATTGTACTTGGGAAGAGTAAGTAGATTTGCTTTCAATTTTTTCTACCCATATTTTCAAAAGAAATTGAAAATTCACAAATGTTTGCATGTATTTCCAAGACTCTGGCAATAAAAATAAGAAATCGTAATTTATATTTTTAAAAATAAGTAAAAACGAATTAATTATAATTTATAAATTAAATAGAGATATATTAGTAAAATACTAGAAGAAAATTAAAACTCTTGATTGGAATACATATGAAGCTTTGGTAAATCATACCACTAACAGTTGTTTTTTTTAAATTCCTAAACTAGGGGGATACAAACTTGAGCTGTTTAAAGGGGTGACGACCACTAGGTCACAACCCTGATCATCATAAAAAGTTAAATGTATTTATTAATTATAAAAAAGTATCACTTGAAACATTGGCTTCTCGGAGGGAGAAAAGAGAAAACACCAAAAAATAAGATTTTTGTGCCTAGTCCTTCATCAACTAATCACATTATTTAAAAACTAAAATCTTTTGAAGTTGTCGACTAATATTTGTTACCTCATTTTTTGGTTCGATTTTGTAACAATAGAGTAATAATCAAGAAATAATAGAACACCAAGATTTTTACGTGAAAAACCCCAAAAGATGGGGAAAAACCATAGGACCTAATCCAATAAATTCATTATAAAACAAATGATGATTTACAGTAGTTTCTTAATACGAGAATGGAAGAGAGAACAATAATAGTGAAAGTCTGAGAAGAAGAGCAGCCTTGGGGAAGAGGCGATGAATCCCCCCTCAAAACCTACTGCCCCTTTATTTATCATTTGTTTAACTGGGCCTTTAATGAGTTAATATTAGGGAAAATTACGGCCGGCGTACACTTGGTGAAACATATCTATCAAGTCCAGCGAAAAAAACATTAGTTGACATTAAGTCCATTCTAGGTTGAAATGACCATAATAACCCCATGTGGTCCATGTGGTCCAACAAGCGGTCACGCGGGTCCAACCAATCTTAATAAATTTGCATTCTAGCCCTAGAAAATGTATAAAGAACAAAATACGCCACAATATACTATTCATCATCGTTTTTATCCTAATATTTATCAAACAGAAACATTATTATGAACATGAGATCCTTCAGTTTCTGTCATCTCGAGATGAATCCCAAAAGCATACTTTTGCAAAGGACTCACGGTTTATATAACGTTCGTCTAATTATAATTCAACCCGATTTGAAGATCATGGTTAAAAATAAATAAAAGAGCCCCAACATGCTTCCGTATTACAATAAAATTTTAGCAAACTGAAAAATACCATTTTGACCCATAACGGCACCGGGTGAGGTGGGTCGCAACTTCCACCAGTCGAAAACTTACTGCCCTCCAGACTGTTTTACGAATGACTCCTCACCATCCAACCTCAGCACACGGGCGAGGTTAGTCTGCCAGTTATCCGACTCCTTCAGAAACCGCACAGCACAGCCCTAATTCGTTTCCAACCTTAGGGCCCGTAAGGTATATTAAGATATAAAAAAGATTTAAAGAAATCTGGGAGATAGCTGGCAACAGCCCTTATTTTTTATTCTGGAATACTTATAACATCTATTACATTAAAACGTCTCCTTGGGAGGAGACGGACTTGTTAGCCTCTCATATAGATTGAGGCTTGACTCACAAACACATAAACTTAAAACCGACAGAACAATATTTCAAATGATTACAAAAGAAATAAAAGAAAGAAAGATTACCAAGCTACGAAAGTTGAAATATTACAAAGCTTGGAGACTCTAAATTTATTTCTCAGAAACTATGGAGAATTTTTGATGTTCTTAGCTTCCTGAATGAGTGCCCTTATATAGGCATGAATCCGGACTTCACAAAATGCGGATTCCAAATCTTGATAATTGTTGAGTGCGCTGTGAGTGCGACTTAACTTTCACGGTGGTCTGGCATCTTTGTCAAGTTGTGCCAACTTTTCTTGTGAGTGGTCCATTATTTTTTTTGTCTGGTGCGTTTGAAACAGTATCCGCACTAACTTCTAATGGTCTATCTCTTTTCCCTTTGTAGGGGAATCTTTACAATTAGTGGTTTTTGTGGTCCCCGAGCTTTAGGAAAACGGGCTCTCTTGTCAGCAGGTCTTTTGTCTTTTCCTGCCTCTGATCTGTCGGGTTTGGATCGGAATCCTTTCCGAACTCTGGTTCTTTCTGCTCTGGGCATGCGGATGGCAGATATGATCCAATCCACTCGGCCAATGTGTGTGCCATGTTGCCAGAATTTACGGTTTAAGTCTCCTTTCCTGCCGGGAATCTGTTTCTCCCAAAGAATTCTTCTCTTTGTTTCAAAGAGTTCTTCGGAAATCTCGTGGATGTTCCTGTCATGGAATTCAGCAGAGAAAGTCCATGCTGGAATTCTGAAAGAACTTGAATGTGTATTTGACTTTGTCCATTTCAGTGTAGACAAACCCAAAGACCACATGCTCGTCTGGTTGAAACTTCATCATCTGTGATAGTTCCCGCCAAAATTGGGAATTCCTTCTGGTAGCGCCACATTTTTTATATTTTTTCAGGGCGTTCCATCTGGTCTTCTCAGCTTGATAAAATGAAAAGCTTCAATGAAGCCTTTCTTTGCCGGTTCTGGAGCAGCACTGAAAAAATACAACTCCAAGATCACCTCTGGCCAAATGTGGATTATTGGCCCAAGTCTCGTATACAGCTTCTCTGATCCATTTTGCTAATTTTGAAATTTCAGAGAAGGCCGGTGCGACAGTATAAACCGAAGCCAGAGCTCCGAAATTATACCATTCTGAACATCATTTGGATGGCTGCCTGGTTTCATCCAAACTCTCGGATATTTTTGGAGATATCAATTATTGATTTTTCTGGGTTGATACCTCGCCTGGTAATTAGTTTATCCCAAGTGCGCTGGTAATCCTGCATAGGTGAAGAAACTAAATCGTCATTAGTTTGAACCTTAGACTTGCCAGTCATTGGCCTAAGATTCAACTCTCCCTCTTTTACCCCAGAGGTGCTGGGTTGACTTGAAGGTTCAGATTGTGATGACACCTGACCTTCAACATTCGCTTCAGCTTGTACATCCTCAAGGAATGCATCATCTGAAGCACTCGTGACAGGGGGTACTTGAATCCCTTGCCATCCGGGTTAGATGAGCCCCGTTTCTCTAAACACTTCTTTTTGCACTGTTGAAGGTGCTGCCTGAAGTATAGGCCCTTCAAGACTTCAAACAAACGTCGTGGTCCCGAAAGCATGCTCGTATATGATCAGTAACAAGTTCCTGATCTGCTCTGTGAAGTCGTCCCGCGACCTCTGCATTGAGACAAAGAGTCCCAATCTCGTTCCAGGATCTCCAGGTTTTCCCTGAGATTCCTAACTCGCTTGAGGGTTATCGCTAGCAATGTGTCCCTACATCTCGGTTGTTAAGAAATCTGCAAGAATATTTTATCAGAGATTTTCACAATGACAATATCATAATCATAATATTGACACTCAGCTTGCCAACGTAAAAGTCTAGCCTTTTTCTGGTTTTGATTCAATTTATTTTCAGAAAAGACTAACACTCGTATTATCTATTTTAAGATAAATTTTTTTTGCAAAGTAAAAATAAATGGCCATTTTTTAAAAGCCTTTCGGACTTCAAAGAACTCCTTCTCGTTGATGTGCCATCTGATAACTTCGTTGTTATCAAATAATCCACTGCAATATCGGCATGGCACTTCTCCTTCTGTGTAACTTTCATGAGGACCGCATCCCCACCAATGATCACTGGCATCTGTGTTATAATACCAGTTCATCCTCGTCTGGTTTGGTATTGCGAGTTTTGGTAGTTGCATGCAAACCTCCTTTAGCTGTTTAACAGCTTGTCTGTGATCTTCATTCCACTCAACTTTAACCTCTTTTGTAGTAGGTGAACTGAACACCTTCCTGTGGTTTGCTAGATTGTTGATAAACATTCCAGCAAAATTAACAACTCCTAAAAAACTCTGAAGTTGTTTTAAATCCTTGAGGTCATACGGATATCCTTGTACTTTTCAACAATATGATTTTGTAGGATGATTCCAGATTCGTCGATCTCGATTCCAAGGAACTCGATCTGTCTTGTAGCAATTACTGCTTTCTTTTAGGAAAGCATCAATCCTTCCTTGTAACAAACGTCTGAGAAGATCTCCAGATGTTTAAGATGTTCTTTCATGTTTTTTGACGCTATGAGGATGTCGTCAATATACACGAACATGAAGCTGAAGTAATCCTTGAAAAGATTATACATCTTCCTTGATATATCTGGGGAGCATTTGCCAATCCCATTGGCATGACATTCCAGATATAATGTCCTTGTGGTGTGGAGAATGCTGTGAACCTTTCTGCTTGCTTCCTTCATTTTTATCTGGTAAAACCAGACTGCAATCGAATTTGGAGAATACTTTGGCATTTCTTGATGCTATTCACCAATGTTCTCTGCTTGGGATAAAATATCCATCGAACTCCAAGATTTCGTTGATCCCTTTATAGTTGATCACTAATCTTGGCTTTCCTCGTTTTAATTTCTCCATGATTCCTTACCAGAAACCGGGGGCTGCTATATGGAGAAAATACCTGCTGAGGATTAACTTAAGGTCAAGATGCTCCTTAAGTATGATCTGCATATCCTTCCGATCTTCCTGGTTCATGGGTATCGGCCTTGCTGTACCTAACAAACTCATTTTCTTTTCCAGTCTCTTACCTTCAAAGTAGCTCTGAGCTCATTTTTGTTCCACATGCCAGTGGATCCTCGTTGTAGTTCCTACGAATCTTCCTTTTTACATCCTCTAGAGTGATTCGCTCTTCGAGGGTAGATTCAGGTTGTAGGAACTTCTTCTCGTAAAGCATTTTTCCGTTAGCAACAGGGTTTCTGGAGTTACTCTTTCCTCATCCTGTTCTTTGAAAGACATGATATTAACCCAGTCAAAAGTTTGTGACTCCCTCTCACTAGGACCTTGTTGTCGGAACTGAAGAATTGCCTCTCCAAATTTCCCCTGATCTTTCATCTTTGGGTGTCGAAGTTTTCCTTCATCACCACGCTTGTTGCGGAAACGAATAGGGAATTTCCTGTGAAACGCCTCCCGTAATCGTTGTACCATAATCTTATGATCACATAAAGTTGTGAAAATAAGTCTTCGCGTTTCATTCTCTTGAGTGAATGTCTTGAACGTCTGTAGGAAATTGTTCCTAACAACATATCTGCACCTGTATCATGGAAATATAGGGGAGTTTTGACTTTGTACCATGCGGGTACCGCCGGCTCCTCCGATAATGATTCCGCTCCTCGGACTCCTTCATTAAGAATAAGGATCCGTTTGGAAAAGTCTCTTCCGGCAATGGCTGGTAATTTCTCACCAACTTCTTTGGGGAAGATTTCTCGCCTGGCAGTGCATATTCCGCTCCTGAGTCAATGTATGCTGCAAAATATTCTGCCCTGTATTGCTCGTATAACATCCCAATGGAGATGTATATGGAGAAATGGACTGGTGGTCATCTGATTCGGTATCTCTTTCCGGTTCGACCGTGAATTCCATTCATCTTGCAATCTTTCCCAAGGTTTATGTTCCTCGAGAAATTCAATCCTAGAATAAGCTGTTCTGGGATCCGTCCGGCAATGCCTTCAATGGTGAGGTCAATTTCACCAATTTGAAGGTTTCCTTGAAATTTTCCAACTGTGGGTTGTTGCAAATAATATAGAACATCGCAGGGGAAGATATATTCTTCTCGGATATGTCGAAAATTATCTGCACTTCTCTCCAGCCTTCTGGGCACTTCAGTTTTCCTATTGTTGTGAAAACATCAGGAATTTTCTGAATTCTGCTTGAGGCTGCCTTCTGCTTTTCCTGGGATAGTTGCTGATTAACCTATCCTGTTGGAAAGACATCCTTCTTGGCTCGATCATAAGGCTCCTGCTTCTGTTGAGAACAGGTTGATCTTGTATCCTCATGTCGATCTCTCCTATTGTCGGAGTATCAATGATGTCCGACAATACTGCTTTGGCGAAGTCTTCGAAGATTCTGGGGACTTCGATGAATTCCTTTCTCAAGAATACCTCGGAATGATGAGTATTCGAGAGTGCGTTATGACACCTTGTAGGTGATCGAGTAAGGTCTGTTCCCTTCTTTCATCAAATCTTCTCTTTTAAAATCTTGATGAAGAGTGAGAACTTTGTTGAAGTCTCGATCTCCTAAATTGTATGCAATCCTTGGATAGATGTTGAAGGCCATCTTTCCTGCATACAGATTTCCTGCCACTGCTCCCAAACAAGAATCTTTGAGGTTCGGGATTCTCTTGTCAAAGATTGCCAGGTTGAGGGGCGAATCAATTCCTTCTTTGAAGTTGCCTTGATGATACTCTAATGGCTCCAATATGAATCCATGAGAGCGTGTTCGCAACTTCTCTTTTGACCTTGTTCTTAATCTCCTGGATTTCTCTGTAGGGGATTAACTGCATCTCAATTTGGTTTCCCGTGAATTCTATTGGGATCGCAAATTCACCTGTTGTCACCCTATGGATAATCTGATGCTTTCTGCTACGAAGACCAATCATATCCATGGCTTTTTCCATTGCTCCAATTGTAAATCCATCATACATCTGAAGCTTTGGTCTTCTTTCATGATTCTCATAAGGGTTTTATGAGAAACCGTGGTATGCGAGAAAAACCCCGATGGTTCTTCTCTAATCACGTGCTGAAGGAACTCTCCTTCACTCTGATTCTGAGCTAGATTCACCTCCATCTTCAGAATAGATCTCTTCTTCGTAGATGCTTTCATCTGAGGGAATATCCTCAAACTGATACACATGTACCAAATCCTGAAAATAGACAGCATCCTCAAATTCCTTGGTATGCTCGAACTGTCTGACTCCTCGGCTTTGGTTTTTCTGGACAATCTGTAGAGATATGTCATCTTGCTCCGCATGTCCAGCAGTTACAATCTCTGAACTCTCATTTGCACGGGTAGGTGTGCGTCTGAAAGTTCTCTCGTTGGTGCCCTGCTAGAACTTGCTTGATTAGAACCTGTCGATGAGATTCTACTCCTTGTTGGTCCTGACCTTTGCCCCTGATCTATAGCTTCGGGCTTTCTGTTTTGACCAGAACTTTCTAGGTCTCCATGAAGACCTACTTCTTCTTGAACCACCTCCTCGGGCATACAGTTGACTTCTGTGCTTCTTCAACTTGCCGCCTTTGTGGGTAGTTCCCAATGATTGTAGGGATATCATTTCCCGTACAACAAAGAGGAGCCATTTTTGTTGATTACTCTGAGTTTCTTGAAATTTTTCTGGAGCTTTGCTTGGTAGCACCACTCTGCCAGCTTTACTTTGAGAAATGACAATTCTCCTGGACACCGTCTCGATTGTATGCGGTGTATACTCCTGGATAAGCATTTCTCTCCATGGACTCGGAATTTTGACAAAAAACAGCTCCGCTGCATCGTTTTCCGCTATCTTCGACTTCCATCGATACTCTGTAAAGAGTTTGATGTACTCATCTACATAGCAGATGTCATGTAGTTCTAGGCTAATTAGAGCTTGTCTGTATTTCTTAGCCTTTTCTTCCTCCATTCCCTCGAAGTAGCTTATTCCGATGAAACAGATTTTGAAGAATCTCGCCATCTTGTCCACGATCTCTTTCAGGGACTCTCCGGCTAGAACTTCTTCCTTGGTTCCTGGGTCTCCAAGATCCCAGGCAATCTTGACTGATCCTTCCAGACTCATTTTTAGAAGTAAAATGAATCCTTCTTTGCCTAAGTCAAGTGTTCCTGCTGCTATTCTCATTGCTGAAGCCCATTCATCAATTAAGAATTTCTCTGTTTTTGAAATCCAAATTATCCATGTTGAGCATCAGTCCATATGGATGGATTGGATCTAGCTGTTGTGACTTCCCATATGGCGTCTGATGAATATCTGGCCTTAGGGAACGGTTCCTTGTTCATACTGGGGGATCCAAAGTTGCTGAGGTGAAATCATCCCTGGTGTGGCCATACTTTGGTCTCCTTCGGGTGGATTATGTGACCCGAAGCTCTCTTGTGGTGGAGGTCTTTGTACAAGCTCTCCTGTCTTGATTTCTACGAGATTTAATCCCGCAAATGAATCAGCAAGATCCCTTAGATCTTCCAGGTTGATTCTTTCCATTACTTTGTGGGAAGTATGGGTTCTCCTCGTAGGACTGCAATCATTTTTTCAGACTCAGTTAACGGCCTTCGGACCTCCTCTGCTTTCCCCTTTGGTGTAAAAGGGGTTCTGTTCCGTAAGATGGTGGTAACCATCCTCCTTTTCTTCTTCCTGTGGGACTGGGCCTTGACTCCAATTCCTTTACTCGGGATTGAACATCTTGAAGGTTTTCAAGAATCTCCTTCTGATGTTTAATCATGGTCTCCATCTGACTCTGGATCTGATGGATTTGTGTAGGGACATGGTATTGAAGATATCCATAGCGCTGCACTGTCTTTTGGATCTCTCTAAGATCTTGGGAAATCTTAGAAGAATCAGGCTCGATTTCTCGAAAGGTTGGCTCACCCATCTTATTCATCCGGTCCGGACCCTGTTGGATCATTGGGGTCTGGTACAACGTCCTCGTGTTCAGGATGATTGTCCTCCTGAAGTTCGGCTAACTGGAACTGAAGTTTGAGGTTCACTGATGAAGCCTCTTCGCCATCCTTTCCAATTTCTTGTAATGATTTATGCTTGGAGTGCATAAACCTGTTCCTCGTAATTGTTTCCACTTATGGTTGAAGCGTTGAGCTTCTGCCATATGCTTTTGATTTAGTTTTTCCAATTTCTGGAAATACCACCTGTAAGAATGACACTTCGAACAAACGTTCGGGTCCATATTTTTCTTGAATCGTCTCCTCCGTATAGGTTACAAATTAATATTCAAGATATTATCATAGTATATCCAGAATAAACCTAGGCTCTGATACCATTTTTTTCGGATCGTTGTTAAGAAATTTTTTTTCGGATCGTTGTTAAGACCGTTAGTTTTTAAATTTGTATGGATATATATGGAATTTAGACTCAAAAGACTCAAAGGATATTAAGGGTAAAATTATCTTTTCAAGAGTGAGGGTTAGTTTTTTAAAATGAGCTTGCGGGAAGGTTATTTGCCAAAATATCTCAAACAAATGATGCCCGCGGCGAAAGAAGAATATTTGTCCTTCTTAGTTAATAAGATGTCACCGCGGTTTTATATGTTTCGGACGCAGCAATTTAAAATTTTGAAAAGTTTGAAATTATAAATTTCTATTTGTAATTAGTACAATTCCATTTATAATTTATAAAGTAGTATGTATAATTCAAATATGTATTTGTAATTCTCCAGCATTGTAAGGAATACTTTCCAATTTGAATATAATTTACAATTTTCAAATTGACATGCACATTAAAAACTATCATCTAGCAACTAAATCTTTTATCCCCCAAACCAATTTTCAAATTCTTCTCGCAAAACTTTTCACCACACACTAAAGAGTATAAAACCCAAAAACAGAAGGAAAAGAACACCAACAAACTGATATCTTACAATGTGATACGTTATAAGTACAAGAATGATGCATGCACTGTTGATCCTGCTATCAAACCCCTCCACAAACCTCCCTCTTAATGGCCAAACAAATCCAAGTAAATGTTACTGATGTGGGCATAGAATATAGATGGCGAACTAGGGCTATAATGAAACTGAATCCAATGATATTGGTTTAGAATGGAGGTACTAGAAAGATCAACTAGTCTGAATTCTTTCTCTGAAATCAAATAAACGGATATGCGGTTGAATTTTGGAAATATCTGTTTCAAAGAAACAATAAAATAAAAAAAGGCACCAAGACGATAAGCATCTTACTATGGTGCGAGTATAAAACCACCTCACTCATGAAGATGAGATAGTACCAAAAATAGCGTAAATCGAGATTAGATTGCAAGCATTGCTCCATGAAAGATCCTTGGTTGACACATGAAAGAAACTAGTTCACAATGTACAACACCCATAATATGGTAGGAGGCATACAACAAATTCAAAGAGTGCTGAAAGCAAAAAAAGAAAAAAATCAGTTTCCTTATGCATCACGTACCTGCTCATCTGCAACAAGATCGGGTGAAGAAGGCTTACGTTCTTCACATTCGTCTGCTTCAGCAGCAGTGGCATCAGGTGCAGGGGCTTGTTCGTCAGTTTTCACCGTTCCCAGGGTGAAAATTGATGGGAAATTTGGTGACTCTAGGTTTGTCAGTGAGTATATTTCTTTGGACCCTGTCAATCATGATTTTTTGAGGAGGCTCTTCTCTCAGCTGCTCATCATCATAGTCGTTATTGACGTAATAGCCCACTCGAACAAATTCTTGACCCATATAAGAACAGGTCAAGAGAAGCACTGTCACGCCTATTATGTCTTCTTCACGAATCTTGGAAGGATCTGGAGGGTCTGCCTGGTATCAAACAAAGAGCAAGATCCCAGTGAGTCACATAATAATAGAGGCTGTTCAAATTGTTCTTAAAAAACTTTGGTTTTACCTGCAAAACAAAACGATAGTTTCCTATATTGACTGGGCCGACAAGAACACTCTCTATAAGTTGGTCATATGTTTCATCCTCAGCAGATCCAACATAAATGAGTTTCCACTCCAAATCTATCGCATATTTTGATGATCAAGATTGTATTGTTAAAACAAAGTTGAATCAAATGACTGTAAGTATAACTCAAGAGATGAAAATAATCTTATGTGGATAAAGAAAACAAATTGAAAGGCAATGATAAGGTGAAGTTGGCATGTAAACCTCAATCTTTAGAGAGCTATTATTATAATGTAAAAATAATTCAACCACCAATATTGTAATGGGCTAGCAATTAGTTCTTCAATCTAGAGGAATGTTCTGAATGATTTAGCCGTCAATGAAAACTAATCTAATCAGAGCATTTAAAGAAGTTTGGACAAATAACAGATTGTAACACTACAATTACAATACATCAAGACCTCCATGCATATCTATAGATATTTTGCACTTGAAAATTCACCGCCTATTTCAGGACAAAGGAGAATAGAGAAGGGGCACCCTAGCAACTATGAGCAACCCTTCTCTTTATGCTTGTGTAGTTAATCAAAACTGCAATGCCATCCAATAAATTGTAGCCTGATGTGGTTCACCAACAAACCACATATGTTACTTTATGAAAAAGGATACATTGTTCAGAAAGTTAAATGCAGTATCCATCAGCAAACAATTTTTTCCTTCTCAAGGAAAACAAGTGTCAATTATTTTCATCTCCAGAATAGTCCCTGAAAATATGAAATATGATTCTCTATGCTAATGATCACCATTAAAATACAGAAGAAAAGGAGTAAAAGGCAATGAACGAGGCAATAAACTTTTACAGAAAGAAATTTCCCACCACCAATAGACTACAAAAACACCTTGAAAAAAAACATCACGAGATCTTTCCGATACATGATCTGCATATTAATTCCTAATCTCTGTTGTGTGTTCAAAACTATCCCATATTTTTTCTTCACCGATCTACATATTTGTCACAAAAATTTAGTCAGGACCTAGACTGGCATAGGTACCACCACAATCTCACACAATCCGGGAGACCGTGCATGTCTGGACTGCACAACCAGCATGCCGACAATAATGTCTCACTTACAGCCTGGGAGAAATATCATCGACGCCATGTGTAGAAAATAGTTTGCAAATGGCATAATCAGCTCAATATTAATCCCAGTTTAGGCATATGTGACATTAACGTACCACATGGGCTGTACTACAGTAGATAGAGAGTTAAATTCATTCAGAAGCTGCCAATAATAGCAGTTATGACCCAATTTTCTTATCATAACTCTTAATAATTAACTGGACAGATGTGACTCACATAGGTCCCCACCCTTGACATAAATTTAACAGTGGTCACTCCGCAATGTAAAAAAGGTATAAAGTTAGCCATTCTATTACTTCCATAAAGCTAGCAAAATAATAGTACATTTCGATTGCCTAGCACAAAACAAGAATCAGATTCTCTTAGTCTCCAAGGTCATCATCAATACTTCTCAATCTCACTTGAAAATTCACTTTGGCGTCAGTCGAAAATCTAAGTGCACAAATTAGCTTGTTACATACTTCTGGAAACTATTTGCAATTCATTTTCTAAGGTGTAAAAGGCACCAATTTGTAAATTCCGGACGTCAAATAAACAGTATTCATTGTAAGACTGGTGAGCATTCCATCACCAGGATCAATGTATGCTGGAGAGAAATATCACTGGCTGAAGGATCCAAAATCAGTCCGCACCTTATTCTCAAAGTACACCATTATGTCTACAAGCCAAAATACAAGTTCTAAACACCTCTGACTAAATTTGTCAGCTTACAATCGCGATTTGATTTTAAAGTTCAATGGGAACTTTTTATTAAAACAAACCCTAAAACAAAATATTTATTAGAGCAATCCTCATAATACAATTGCTTTATAAATTATAAACAAGTCCACATCATTCAGTTACATTCGCAATTACGAGAGAAAAGTAATTCATTTATGATCCAAAAGTTCCAGAAACAACAAATGCCAAAAAATCCTAGCATCAATACCAAAACAATAAACTAAACCCTAAATAATAACAGCACAAGAAAAATAGTAACTCATACGGCCGCCGAGGCAACAAAAAACGCGAGGAAGAGCTAATCGTGATGTTGTTACCGTCTTTGAGAGATGTCACACATTCGTACGAGATCTCGAAGCTGAAGGGGGTCAAAAACGACGCCGGATTGTCCAGCACCGCCACGTTCGTGATGTTCACCGCACTCATTGTACCAAAACCGTCGAAGCAACGTTATTTATAAGGTTCGAGCTGCTAAAATACAGATTTTCTGGAACCGCGGGGGACGGAAACTTCATGGGAGGGAAGATTATGAGAAGTTACATGAGCTGAATTACCAAGAAATTGAGGAATAGAAAGGTTCGAAAGAGGAGCTGTACGGGATTTTGGGGATAGCACTGAAGGGAAAATTTCTTAAGACAGGTTTTTTTTTTCGGGCAGTGATTGGTTGATTTTTATAGTGGTTACCGGCAGATGTTGGATACACCGGGTGTAGCCGGTGACATATATTGGCGGGAGTTTCTGCTGTTCGGGCTTGTTTTCATTTCAACGATTGGGCTTACTTGATATGTTCATTTATTGGGCCGAAGCCGTATAAATTAGGGTTTTAGACCGGTGCTATTTCGTGAATAATAGTACTTTGTAGGAAGTATTGGATCTCCTCGTAGGACTGTAATAATTTTTCAGTCTCCGTTATAGGCCTTCAGACCTCATCTGCTTAGAGTTGTGCACCGGTTCGTTTAACCGAACCGGACCGAACCGAATTTTTTTGGTTCAAACCGAACCGAACCAAATGTGCAAATGATCGTAAATAACGGGGACTTGTAAAAAACCAAGTTAAATGTAACTTTTTTTTATAAACATAAGGATATAAAATATAATTAAATATCATAAAAAGGGACTTCATTGTAAACAAAACAAAAGTCTAGGGAGACAGACTGCAACTTACCAAACCATTGAGGGGTAAAAAGCCAAAATAAAACACTCAATTGATTTGAAATTGGACCTATTTGAATAAACAAAATTCAAATTTGGATTTTTTTGTACTATTATTTTTTCTCCAAACATAAAGTGAATTATGTTCTCAAAAGGGTACTTCCTTGTAATTTACCCTGTAAATTACTTGGAAATTTTGACTTGGGATTGTCGATGGGTCGGGTTTCAATATTTGACTATGACTCGGGCACATATTGCTTTAACCCTTATCCGGTGCCACATTCTCTAAGAACATTACGTACGATGGTTTCAAAACCTTTTCAGAAATAGCGGAAGCGTTTAGTCAAACATTCATTTTTAGTAGCGGAAGCGTTTATACATTCTAATTAGTAACAAAATACATCCCAGTACAAACTCCTTATAATAGTCCGACACTTAATAAAAGAGAAAATACTATAACAGTCTCGGTAAGCCAACATTTCCATTTTTCCTAATTTTCCTCTGGTTCTGGCTCCGGTACTCCTGTATCTGGAACTCACAATAAATTACAAGGAAAACAGAGGTTAAGTCTTTGAGGACTTAGTGAGGGAATAACAATGGCTTTATATCTGTAATTATCAAATAATGCAATTTCTCAATATGATATGTCATGTAACAAAGATCTTGCAGTCAAGTAATTGTCAATAATGAACAGTGATGATATATGATTTCAGAGTGAATATCGTGGGCTAAAGAGGTGGCTCCCACCAGACAGTTCGGTTTTGTAGCACTTTTCCCCACATATTCAGATAGGATCTGTACATTCAGTCATTTACGAGCCAAGTGAACCATTCTCCGGACCGTAAAACGGTGCGCGTTGTTCAGATGAACCATATACCCGGACTGTCATCCGTTGTTCATTGGACTCACTTTCCGGGCCGAAGTCGCGTTGTCCAGTGGATAAATATCCAGGGCTCCATTCATTCAGTCATTCAGTCAAATGATTCATTCAATCAAAGGAATCGATTAGTAATCGATAACATTCAAGATAAATAAACATGCAGATCAAGATGACCAATGGGACGAGATTGTTGAGCCTTAAACGCATGGTTGTGTTTAATGCGCTAAATTATCCCCGGTCAATCTTTGAGTTTTGATGATCAACAAAACTTGTGTTTGTTATACTAATGCATCTACTTAGTGTGCAGATTAAGTGATGAAAAGTGGATTGGGATGATGATTTTCAAGTGTGTGCAATCTGGTCTGGATCGCCCCAGGCGATGGTGATCATCGCCCCAGGCGATGGGTGTCAGGCCAGGCATCGCCACGCACATCGACAGAAGTGATGGCTAGGCGAGCATGCGGGGAAGATCGCCCCAGGCGATGGTGACCAACGCCTGAGGCGATGGCAGCCACAAGGACTTCGCCCCAGCACATCGATTGAAGCGACGCCGAGGCTTGGCGCGGGCATGCGCGCAGGGAGATCGCCCGAGGCGATGACACGAACGCCTGAGGCGATGGGCTGGAACGCCTGAGGCGATGTGGAGATCGTTTGAGGCGATGCATGATTTCAGGCTGCTGAAGCTACGGCATTGGGATTTGACTTGGATCGCCTGAGGCGATCCGTGATTTTTGCTGACCGTTGGGGCGCGGCGATGGTGATCGCCCGAGGCGATGTCCGAGGCGATCTTGGAGTGATTCAAGCCTTATTTGAAGCAACGGCTAGTAGGAGCCTTGGAGGCCTTCTACACTATAAATATTGATGCTTTGGAGCATTTTGAAGCTTAGAAACAAGCCTACAAACTTCTACAAAGCTTTGATCATTCAAAATTCAAATAGCATTGCAATCTCCATACATTGTTGTTGTATTGGAGCTTGTAATTCATTCTTTTTGTTAGAGTCTTGTTATCTTCGTGTGAGTACACCGTGAAGGTGTTTGTTGGTTTATTGTAAAGGTCCTCCAACACCAAAGCAAGTTGGAAAATTGTAAAGTCGCCAACAAGTGAAGTTGGTGCATGTGTTGTGGCTATCCTTGGAGCCCTTAAGGCCAAGAAGACTCGTGAAGAGTGTTGGTAGCTCGGGAAGAGCTTTGTATACTCGGGAAGAGTATTGTGCTCGGGAAGAGCTTGTGTACTCGGGAAGAGTAGTGTGCTCGGGAAGAGCGTTGTAAACTCGGGAAGAGTTGGGTTGTGGCTAACTTGGAGCCCTCAAGGCCAAGATCGTTTATTCTAGTGGAACCTCGGTTGGAGGTTATCTAACCGGGAAGAGGAGACGTAGGCGATTCATCGCCGAACTTCTATAACAAATCCTTTTGTTATTTATTGCTTTATTTTTCATTACGCAATTATTTATTTATTCTTTTTATTTATCGATTGACTAAAGGCTTCCGCAAGCGCAAAACTCTTTTATTTTTCAAACTCATTTTAAAAAGCTAAAGTAGCCAAGGAATCTCATTCACCCCCCCCTCTTCGATTCCAACAAGTGGTATCAGAGCCATTTGATTTTTGTTTTAAATCAAAATCTTTTTATGGCTTATCTAGCAAATGAGTTTGCTCAAGGTCAATCGACAAATCGCCCTCCGCTCTTCACGGGTGATAATTACGGCTATTGGAAAAATATAATTTCTCTATACATCCAATCCGTAGATTATGACCTATGGAAGATCATAGTGAAAGGTCCACATGTTCCTTTAAAGGAAATTGGGGGAATAAGTATTCCCAAAGAAATGGACGATTTCACTAGAGCGGATATGATATTAATTTCACAAAATGCTAAAGCGATTAATATTTTGCATTGTGCCTTAGATATGAAGGAGTACAACCGGATCTCGATGTGCTCAACCGCAAAGGAGATATGGGACAAATTACAAATTTGTCATGAAGGCACTAATCAAGTGAAGGAGACCAAGATTGATCTATTGCAACTCAAATATGAGACATTTGAGATGGATTCCGGAGAAGATGTGGATTCCATGTTTAGGAGGCTCACCCTTATCATAAATGAGCTTGCCCAACTTGGAGACAAGTACCCTCCAAAGCAAATATGGAGGAGAGCACTAAGGGCCTTACCTAAAGAATGGGATGCAAAGAGGACTGCCATCATCGAGTCCAACAAAGGGGAGAACGCATCTTATGATCTTGATGAGCTCCATGGCACCTTGGTGACCCATGAGCTTGAAGTTGCCACAAGGAGAGAAGTGAAGGAGGAGGATAGATCCAAAAGAAATGGGATTGCCTTGGTTGGAAGGAAAGACCATTCCGATGATGAAGAAGATGATGATGATGAAGAGATGAGGTTGTTCACAAAGAAGTTCAAGAAGCTCTTCAACAAACATAGCAAGTCAAAGACCTCCAATGCTACCAAACAAGAATCCAAAAATGAGGTAACTTGTTACAATTGTCAAGAAATAGGTCATTATGCTAACAAATGTCCTAGGAAGAAGAATGAGGACAAAGGGAAGAAGAAGGCGTTCATAGCTACATGGAGTGATAGCGACTCCGATGAAGAAGAAGCCAAAAATCTTTGTCTTAATGGCTCTTGGAAATGAAGATGAAGAGGATGATGATGAGGTACCTTCTTATGATGAATTATTAGATGCTTATAATGAACTCATTGATTGTCTTGGTAAAACCAAGAAGAGCAACAAAGTACTTAAGCTAGACTTGGCAAGAAAGGAAGAAGAAAATACTATTTTGAAAAACCAAGTGCTTAATTTAAAGACATCTTTTGCCAAGTTTAGTGAAAGTAGTATAAAGATGAATGAATTGCTTGGCTTGCAACGTTGTAGCTTTGATAAAGCCGGGTTAGGTTTTTCAAGCAAATCAAAATCTTTTTCAAGCTTGTTGGCCAAAGCTAAACATGATTCTACTACTTGTAACTATTGTTGCAAAAATGGTCATACCAAGAACAAGTGTAGGTTTGCTAGAATCCAATACCAACCTAATAAAAGGTGGAAATGGATCCCAAAAGTGCAATTGAAAGTTAACCCTCAAGGACCCAAAAATCAAATGGGTACCAAAGAAACTCCTATTGTTAATTTGTCTTGTAGGGACAACAATGGAATGAAGGATGAAGGACCAAGCAACTCAAAGGAGGAGTTTGTCTTATTCACCACCATAGAAGAAGCAAGAGGGATTGGACCAATGACAAGAACTAACTCTTGTCATAAAGGGTAAAATTTACTTTTTACATATTAAAAGAGTAATTTCAAAATTTATTGGCACAAATCAATTGTGATCAATAAATATTGAAGCTCAATATTCATTGGAGTAAAATGCATAACCCCTTAGCAAAAATTGTCAAGTGCATGATGTATGCTTATCTTTTTATAGTAAGTGCTTGATATGCTTTGCATTCAAATTTGAATATGCTATATGAAAATGTGCAAGTATATGATTTGTTATTATGCCTTGATATTTTTATTATTTTGTTTTTGGTATGAATGCATGAACATATGCACACATTGCAACTTTTAGAATTAATTGTAGAGTGCCTTAAACACATGGTTGTGATTCACCTCTATATGATTTAATCTTGTTTGATGAGGAACATGTGTAATTTGAAGCTATATGTCATCATATAAATTATGCCATGTTTATTTGAATTTTATGCTTTTTGATTATCACAAAAAGGGGGAGAATTTTGTGATAAACTTGAACCTTAATACATGCATAGTTTAAGGGGGAGAGCTTATGTATGCATGGTTTGAGGGGGAGAGTTATTTGTTTAATGATTTACTTGATAACTTGTATGTGTTATGCAATTGTTAAGGGGGAGTTATTTTTACTCACATTTCATGCATATTACTTATTCAAGTTTATCAAGTTTTGTGATCATCAAAAAGGGGGAGATTGTTGAGCCTTAAACGCATGGTTGTGTTTAATGCGCTAAATTATCCCCGGTCAATCTTTGAGTTTTGATGATCAACAAAACTTGTGTTTGTTATACTAATGCATCTACTTAGTGTGCAGATTAAGTGATGAAAAGTGGATTGGGATGATGATTTTCAAGTGTGTGCAATCTGGTCTGGATCGCCCCAGGCGATGGTGATCATCGCCCCAGGCGATGGGTGTCAGGCCAGGCATCGCCACGTACATCGACAGAAGCGATGGCTAGGCGAGCATGCGGGGAAGATCGCCCCAGGCGATGGTGACCAACGCCTGAGGCGATGGCAGCCACAAGGACTTCGCCCCAGCACATCGATTGAAGCGACGCCGAGGCTTGGCGCGGGCATGCGCGCAGGGAGATCGCCCGAGGCGATGACACGAACGCCTGAGGCGATGGGCTGGAACGCCTGAGGCGATGTGGAGATCGTTTGAGGCGATGCATGATTTCAGGCTGCTGAAGCTACGGCATTGGGATTTGACTTGGATCGCCTGAGGCGATCCGTGATTTTTGCTGACCGTTGGGGCGCGGCGATGGTGATCGCCCGAGGCGATGTCCGAGGCGATCTTGGAGTGATTCAAGCCTTATTTGAAGCAACGGCTAGTAGGAGCCTTGGAGGCCTTCTACACTATAAATATTGATGCTTTGGAGCATTTTGAAGCTTAGAAACAAGCCTACAAACTTCTACAAAGCTTTGATCATTCAAAATTCAAATAGCATTGCAATCTCCATACATTGTTGTTGTATTGGAGCTTGTAATTCATTCTTTTTGTTAGAGTCTTGTTATCTTCGTGTGAGTACACCGTGAAGGTGTTTGTTGGTTTATTGTAAAGGTCCTCCAACACCAAAGCAAGTTGGAAAATTGTAAAGTCGCCAACAAGTGAAGTTGGTGCATGTGTTGTGGCTATCCTTGGAGCCCTTAAGGCCAAGAAGACTCGTGAGGAGTGTTGGTAGCTCGGGAAGAGCTTTGTATACTCGGTAAGAGTATTGTGCTCGGGAAGAGCGTTGTAAACTCGGGAAGAGTTGGGTTGTGGCTAACTTGGAGCCCTCAAGGCCAAGATCGTTTATTCTAGTGGAACCTCGGTTGGAGGTTATCTAACCGGGAAGAGGAGACGTAGGCGATTCATCGCCGAACTTCTATAACAAATCCTTTTGTTATTTATTGCTTTATTTTTCATTACGCATTTATATATTTATTCTTTTTATTTATCGATTGACTAAAGGCTTCCGCAAGCGCAAAACTCTTTTATTTTTCAAGCTCATTTTAAAAAGCTAAAGTAGCCAAGGAATCTCATTCACCCCCCCTCTTCGATTCCAACAGAGATAATGTACAATATGATGACAATATATAAAAGGTGAGACAATGAATAACAAGATACTGTAAATTCCAGGCCAAATGCCAAAAGGGCTATATAACAAGAATTCGGTAGTACACCTCACCTCACTATTTGATGTCTTACTGGATTGCCTCGATTTTGAACCCAGTTGCCAACTAAAGTCCTATAAACATAATATAAGTAATTTTGGTGTTTAGCAACCCAGATATGTTGTTGAATCTTCTGCAAATCATTTTTTGTACAAAACTTGTCCGGGTAATTTTGAATAAAACATTTGAAAATTAATTAAAAATCAAGTTTAAGTCGAAACTTCACGAAACTTTCCAGAAATGCCTAAAATCAGTCCAGCAACGTTCGCCGACCGGAATTTTGTAAAACTCGTCGGCGCGTGTGTTACACGCGCCACCGTGCCGGCGCGTGGCCGTGATCCGGCCGCCACGCGCGGCTGAAATGTTTACAGTATGATCGCCTCGGTTCGATCTACAACTTTTGTTCAGAAACCATTTTGAAATTCCAAACCGATTTTGCCCAGAATTCTTTTTTTCGAAATGTTTAATGAGGTGTTTTGGTCGCCGGAAATCCGTTCGTACGGCGGCCGTTTGGGAGATCGGCCGACATACCCATAAGCTTTAACACATTTTGAACAACTTTCATTTTATACACAAGATCAAAATCGGTTTTAAAATAGAAGAAATGAAGGCATGAACACACTACCTCAAAATAGATTTCTGGGTTGCATTTCTGCAAATGTTCTTCACGGGTTCTCGATTTTTCTGGGTGATTTGGCTTTGATTTTGTTACACCTCTCAAACTAAATGTTTTCTGGGTGTATAAGGATGATTGTGTGAAATTTTCGGATTTTTTTGGAGGAGGTTTGGTATTTTCCTCATAATTTTATCATTTCTATCTCTAATTCCTACACTCTCTCTCTCAAACTTGCTCTTGATTTTGTGAGTTCAATTTGATGAAATGGGGGGGGGGGGGGTATTTATAGGGGTTTTGTGCATGTATTAGGGTGTTGAAGGGTGGACAAGTGTTGGGGTAAGTTGCCACATATTAAGTTTTTAAATTAATTCAAAATGATTAGTTTTTATTATTATTATTATTATTATTATTTTGTTTAGGATGATTATTTTAGTAGCATTGAAGATAGCTTCAAATTATTTTTGTCCAATTTTGTAATTAATATTTTTGGGGTGTTACAATAATGGATCCACCTATAATGATCAATTGATCTTTCAGAATCAATTTGTCCCCCGTTATACATTTGAATCCGAAAATGGATTGGATGAAAATATCCAAATTCAATGTTAGAAATCTTGAAAGCAAACAATTAGGATTTAGCATTTTTCGTTCTACAAAAAATTATAATTGATGGTATTTATGTAACTCAAATCTTTTAAATCATAACAATCTAAACAACATGTTTTGATCGCTATTATAATATGGACAATTAATACTTATAGCAAACAGAAATCTCGATGGGATGATAAATTGATTTGTTTTTAAGCATATCTATTACAATATTATTAAGCATAAGGGTGTTAATGTTTAAAATCTGTATCATTACGTATTTTATTAAGTGATTAAAATTGTTTTTCTTAATAGATTTCTATAATTCATATTTTAAAAAATTACTATAATAAATTCACTAGATGCTAAATGGAATGAAAATTGCTCAATCTTATTCAAGTTTAAATTATCTCAACAATTAATTGAAAAGTTGTTATAAACACCATAAATTTTAATATAATTAATAATATCCTAGTTAAATAATTATTCTAATGAACTATAAAAAAATCTTACCAAAACACCATCTTCGAAGTTTCTAATTTTTATAGAATATCAACATTTCTGACATAAATATGAAATAATTCAAACAGACCAATCAAAAATTGTGTTTATTTCGAATGGTAGGATATGGTGGATAAATTATATTATGATTAGGTATAATATTGAATATTGTTGGATGGTTGGATTATTTTTACTTAAATATATTTTATATATTTCCAAATTAATATATACTATATTTTTTAAAATGTTAACTATTAAAGATATTTTTTTATTATTTTTATTTAATATTAAATAATAATATAAATAAAAATAGAATATCTAAGGGCTAAAAAATATTTTTTTCATCTTTCACAACCCATACTTAAAGACAGATATTAGTTGAGATTATTAATCATATAAAAAATTTATTTTAGTAGGTACAGGATTATTAATAATTAGTTCATGATAAATAATCGAGATAATAATGAAGATAAATAATTAATTATATTACCCAGTGCGCATTCTACTACGGGTTCCAACGTAAAAACAAAAAAACTTAGTGGACACAACGTGTCAGTTGTCACGTGGGACCGGGAGAGGTTGGGTGGGCGGTGATTGCGATGTCAGAGAGAGTTGGGAGAGGGCGGTTCGGTGAAGAGCGGCGGAGGATATGGTTCTCGGTTGTGGTGATATGGCGGCAGACATTTGAGGGGGATTCGAGTGAATCTTCCCCTTTGGATTGTCCGGCAAAAATATCTAAAATCACCTCGTGGAATGGGATGGGAAAAATTGTTGGGATTAATATTAAAAGCCCAATAATTGTTTAATTTCATTAATGAGAACAAAATTTGATAAGTTAATTTTGAATAACCAATTGGCTAAAGAAATCACACATTGAAATTATGAGACACTTAGGGTTTGTTTATATTGAGAAACAAATCAATAGAGTGTAGTTAAGTAGAAAATATGGGTGCCCCTCGCGCGTTGTCCGTCTGTCTGCTCCGCTCGTCTCGTCTCGCCGCGCCTCGAAGGCAGCCCTATCTTTTTACTACTCGGATTTCTGAAATGATTTTTCATCTACCTAACTTTTCATATTCCGCTGAGTATTAAGTTTGAGACTTTTCACCTACCTGCATAATTGATTTCAGAAGGCAGCCCTATCTTTTTACTACTCGGATTTCTGAAATGACTTTTCATCTACCCGACTTCTCATATTCTACTGAGTATTAAGTTTGAGACATTCCACCTACCTGCAGAATTGATTTCAGATTTAAGTGTGAGACTTAAATTCGTATTAATCTGATGTTAATTGTTGGGATTTTTCATCCACCCCACTAAACATTACACTTAAGTTCTGAGACCTTTGGAGATGTATGTTGCTCAGCTATATAAGCTGCTCCAGCTCTATGATTTCATCATTCCAAAAATCTGCATACATACATATGACATTCTGCTTTGAGAGTACTGCATACTACTAGTGTTTGAAGTAGTCTGCTCGGAGTTCAGCTTCAATCCGAACAGAGGTTGATTGGGCGTAGTACCTTGGAACTCACTTGTCCAGGAGGCCAGAAGCTAAGGCGGACGAATTTGAGTTTACGGCCACACGACTTGATGTGGCCTCGTCCATAAACATTTCCAGATTCTTGGTGTCTTTGCAGTTTATAAACTGTTCCTGTAAGTTCTACTATTTTTGTATTTCAGTGCAAATTATATTATCAGTCAGTGATTGTTTAAACTGATTCAATCCGTAAATTTATGTAAACATTCCAACATTCGTAAACTCAAATTTTTGTTTTATTTTGTTCTTTAATTTTCGGAACTGAATCAGTTGGAATAATCATACTTTGCTAATTATAAATTGTTGAATTTTCAAACAAATAACTGTTTTTGAACTATCAAAGGTTCATACTGTTATTTTTTAAACTAATTTGATATTATTTGTGTTGTGTCATTTGTGTTCTGTTTTAGCTAATTGCTGACTAGATTCCAAACCGAATTGCTGAGAATACTGAGATTCCAGTGGTGAAAGCTAGCGGCGCTGAGGTCGTTATGCCAGTTTTGAGAAACCCAATGCCGTTCTCTCAATTTGAGACACCGAAAAAGTTCAAAGGTTCCAACTTTGAGCGTTGGCAGCAGAAGATGATGTTCTTCTCGACCACCTTGAACTTGACCAGGTTTCTCAAAGAGGAGAAACCAGTGGAGGACAAAGAGGATCCTCAATCTGCTGTAATAGTCGAATCATGGCTGAGCGCCGACTAACTCTGTCGTAACTTGTACTGAATTCTCTGGAAGATGCAGTTTTCAATTTGTATTCCCCCAAAAGAAACTGTGAATGATCTTTGGGAATCGTTAGAAATGAAGTACAAAGTTGACGACACAGGCGCAAAGAAATTTGTAGCCGGTCCATTCCATGACTATCGAAAGGTAGATGGCAAGAGCGTTGTTGAGCAATGCGAAGAGCTGTAGCTGATATATCATGAACTTGCTGCAGAAGGTATGTGGCTAAAATGATGCCCTCCAAGTGGCGACGATGATTGAAAAATTACAGCCATCTTGGAAGGACTTCAAGAGCTATCTGAAGCACAAACGAAAGATGATGAGTCTCGAGGACCTTTTCAGGAGGCTACGCATCGAGCAAGATAATTGAAAAAGTTGACAAGAAATCAATTGGAGTGATTTCCAAGGCCAACGTGGTTGAAGTTGGGGACAGCTTCCGCGAAATAAGCGCAAACACACTTTTGATTCCGAAGGATATACTCAGAACAGAAGGTTCACAGTGACTGTTACTTGTGTGGTAAACCTAACCATAAGGCCAAGGACTGCACACAACGCCAAATCAATGAGGGTAATAGGAAGGCAGACCCAAACTGAGGCAAAGGCAAGATGTCTGCTCATGCCCACATTACTTATGACAACCTAAGCTCAAATATGGATGACATGCATCTGACTGCAGTGGTGTCAGAGGTGAACCTTGTTGGTGGGAATTCCAAGGAATGGTGGGTGGACACTGGGGCTACTCGCCACATATGTGCCAACAAATGGATGTTCAAGACCTATCAACCGATAAATGATGAGCACTACTACATGAGAATTCAGCAGTCTCAAAAGTTGAAGGCAAAGGAACGGTTGTGCTAAAGATGACTTGTGATGTCCGGGGATTAATGGTGTTAATCCCGGTGTGGTATTAATCCTTGATGGATTTTTAATTATGGCAATTAGGAATTAATTGCGGTTTGGGTCTCCCGAGGTTGTTAAATCGGGCATTTGGGATCGTTGGATCCAAAGGTTGAGGTTGTATTCTCATTTTGGTGGAAAACCTATGAGTTGGGTTTTTGGTGGGACTTGGAGTCCGTGGTGCTTTATGTTGGGGCTGGTAGGGGGATTTGGTGTTGGAGAGAGAGTTTTTGAAAACAGATGATTTTTAATGAATCATGATGTATTTGTGGAGGTATGGGTATTTCGGAGCATTTTTGCTATATATACCAAATGGACTCGGGATTCCGTCATTTTGGAATCCATTTCCTCTCCTCTCTCCCCTCTCCTGCGATAACCCATCCCCAAACCCTTTTCCCCTTCCTCCTTCAAGGAAATCGACGGAGGCTCGATTTAGGAGCCGGATTCTACGAAGATAAGTTGATAATCTCCTTCCCCTCGCTTTTATCTTCGTTTGGATTGTGATTTTGTTGGTTTTGGTTGAGTTTTGGGTGACTTTGGTAAAAATCATAAATCTTTTGGATTTGTTTAATTTTGGGTTGAGCACCCTTGTTGGGGGTCCTTGTGTGTGGATTTGTTGTGGTTTTGAGTTGGGAGGAGTTGGGGTATGTTTTGTGGAGGTTTCAAGCTTTCAAAAATGGTGTTTTTCGGGTTGCAGGTCGCGGCGATCGATCGCCCATTTTTGGCGATCGATCGCGCGCAAGCAGTGGGCTTTTCAGCAAGGTGGCGATCGATCGCTACTTTTGAGCGATCGATCGCCTCGCGCCAGTAAGGTCTGGCGATCGATCGCTATATCGAGCGATCGATCGCCGAGGGGCTAGCGATAGATCGCCCGGCATAGCGATCGATCGCCAGCAAGGTTTGGTTGGTTTTCTTGGCTTTTTCGTGGGATTTTGGATTTGCGACTTAAATGGTCGGCTTCCGGGGCAATGTTCACATTCCAATGGGAATGTTAGGATTTTAAAATGGTTTGGTTGGAGCCAAGTTAAATTAACGGAACTCCCGGTTGAGTTTTTGGGCTATCTTTTAATCGTTTTAAAGGAATATTTTGGGTATTATGCATGCTTAGCCAGAGGGCTTTTATTTTGGTAATCGTCATGAATTGACGATATGATTGGGAGCTTTGAACGTGCTTGGGCACGTGGTTGCATGCTTATGTTTGATTGTGAATTATTTGTGTTTTAGCACATACTTCTTGAGGAATGGGACTCAAGCAAGGTTGGCTTGGACTGCAGAGACTTGAGGTACGTATGACGTACGAGCATAGCCTATTATAGTGTTGCAACTGTAAAATGCACGGTATGTGATAATTGTATGAAATGGGCATTGGAACACATGGTGTGTGATAATTGCATTATATGGATATTGAAATATGTGGCATGTGGTAATTGCATCGAATAGGTATTGAAATGCATGGTGCATGATACTTGTTATAAATGGATAATGATATGCATGGTAAATGGTATTTGCGTCAAATGGATTATACATTGGGAACCATATGGTGCCGCTTTTGAGCGAGCAATGATTTGGGATGTTGTCGCCGTTGAGCGACCATCGGTTATGATTCCGCTAGTGTTGAGCGTGCGTGGGGTTTAGAATGCCGCTATTGTGGAGCGAGCAATGAAATAGGAACATGGAATCATTGAATTGATTTATGTGATATTTACGTCTTTTATATAATGATTTCACCGTATTGATTATGGAACTGGCATAACAGAACGACATTAGTTAATCTATGTGGCGATTAACTGGCTTTGGGAATTTGATGAGTTTTGGTTATTTTGAGAACATTGACAATACAGGGGACCCCCCGGATGAGTGTGTTACCATCCAGGGAGTATCATTTAAATTATGGCATTTACATTCTGTATATTATGAATTGCAATATTATGATTATTGGATTGGTGGTATTGGTATGCTCACCCCGTGTGGGGGCTGTCTCTGTTGGGGCAGGTGTTACAGGTGTAGCAGCGGCTTTGGAGTTGAGCACGGGCTGTTGATTAGAGGTACTTCCAGGATTGAGGTACCAGAGCTGGTTGGATAGGCACATAGATCCAGAGTTGAGATCGAGTTGCGCTTGGAATGTGCTTCCAGGGTCGAAGCACCAGTAACGGTATCCAGTAGAGTGTTTTATACATTAGATACAAGCGTGTTCATGGGTGCTCTTACATGAGTACATTTTACGTGTATATGGAATGTATAAATGGGCTACGGCTCTTCTCTTTTTCATTCATGGTTTGCATGCAATTAAATACGGAATTGCCAGATGAACTGAGAGCATGTTAGTGTATTTTAAAGGTGCATGTTATATAAATAATCTTGGTTGGGGAATTTGAATATTATGCGGATAGAATGCAAGAAATTTTCTGGATAGCATATGGTGTTGCACTTGCACATGGCTTTTCCCCATGATAACATGAATATATGCATTAATGGTATGGATTAATACACTAATAACGGGTTAAGGGCACGGGGGTCCTTACATTAGTGGTATCAGAGCAGTGGTTAGCTCTTTGGGGCTGTTGTATGAAAATGATAATGGGAATGAGAATCACATACTTATGCATGATGGTAGTTAGTGTTGCGTGGCACAACTATATTGCTTATGTGCATTTATGATATGTGTTCATAATTGGAATATGTTATTGCTAACCATGGTGGTTGCAGGGTCTTATGAGACATGGACTATGCATTACGGTTGCATAGATATACCTCGGAGTGATGATTTTAATGCTTTGCCGCTAAATGTTGGAGCGAGGTGCATGAAAATACACTCATGGCGATGTTTATGGGCATACGGGTTATGCATTACGGTTGCATGCACGTCGAAGCGATGATGCCGATGTCGTGTCGAAGCGATGGTAAATGCCGTTGTCACGTCGAAGCGATGATGCCGCTGTCGTGCCGAAACAATTATTGGAACACGGGATATGCATTACGGTTGCATGCGTGGTGTAGCGATGTGAATACTTGCCGCTGTCATACCGTAGCGATGAGAGAATATTTGCCGCTAATATGAAGCGAAGAACACGGCCGCTGTCATATTAATAGCGAGGGATATTATTTTCCGCTGGTATTGTCGAAGCGAAGGGTATTTCCGCTGTCATGTAAAGCGAGGGGTATTTCCGCTGTCATGCCGGAACGATGGTAAATGCCGCTGTCGTGTCGAAGCGATGGTGAATGCCGCTGTCACGTCGAAGCGATGGTACCACAATCATGTCGAAGCGATGATGCCGCTGTCGTGTCGAAGCGATGTTACATGCTGCTGTCACGTCGAAGCGATGATGCCGCTGTCATGACATAGCGATGCGATCGGGAACAAAGTACAACATGAGTGTGAGTACTTCTTGAGTCCGCGATTATTCTGCTATTCTATTGGCGATGGTTCATGCCGCCGGGTATTCTATTGGCGATGGTTCATGCCGCCGGGTATTCTATTGGCGATGGTTCATGCCGCCAGGTATTATATAGCGATGGTACATTCCGCTATTCTATTGGCGATGGTTCATGCCGCCAGGTATTATATAGCGATGGTACATTCCGCTATTCTATTGGTGATGGTTCATGCCGCCGGGTATTCTTTGGCGATGGTTCATGCCGTCGGGTATTCTATTGGCGATGGTTCATGCCCCCGGGTATTCTATTGGCGATGGTTCATACCGCCAGGTATTATATAGCGATGGTACATTCCGCTACATCTATGGCGATGGTTCATACCGCCGGATATCTATGGCGATGTTTTATGCCGCTGCCTCTATGGCGGGGGATCATGCCGCTGATTCTATAGCGATGGGTTATACCGCTATGTGCGTAACACTAGATTATGCTGCCTACGAGCGATGGGTGCTGCTTTTGTACCGCTGGTGAATGATGGATACAGGTATTCCGCTATCTTGATAGCGATGAGGTATGGCATATTACTTTTGTTATCATTATTGTGAATACTATGTGTTGTTTTATACCGTCATGTGTTTGACGATGAGATTATGGATGTCGTATATCGACATGTACCATCATGTGTTTGACGATGAGATTATGAGTGTCGTGTATCGACAGGTACCGTCATATGTTTGACGATGTTATTTGGGATGTCTATGTGGACGCGTGGCGTCGTTTTGGTGAATAATACATTCATGTTATGTGCTTGGTTGTATGGTTAGAGTGCCGATGGTGGGCACATGGTAGAGTCTGGGTCACTAGTTGACGAGACCTTTTGTCGAGCAGTGATACCCTTGGGTATGCTCGCTGGGATGGCTAAGGCCAAGTGATTGGTGGTAAGAGTAGTCATTGAGGAAACTACTCGCTTATTGTTGTGATATATGGTAGACTTGGTCACACCCACCCCTGAGGGTGTGGAATAAATCCTACGGAATTAGGATTGTGTTGTAGTGGAGCAAGGATACCGGGTTGTCCATTGTGCTTGGTATTTTAGAGATGTGTTGGGCGATGACCCACAACTCTAATGGGTTGTACGGTATGGTATACCGGAATGGAACGTGTGTCACGTTGATAGGTTGGTATGAGCCTATGGGGCCAACGAACCGTTAGCCAGGTATTGTTGCAGTACTTTGGTGTGCTTGTGTTAGCCTTTATGCTGCTCGTTGGATTCGAGCTGGGTGAATCGTATGGTGATACGATGAGGGGTATGATAGACTCTTGTGGTCTCTATGTGGCATGGTGATTGAGGTAGGGAATACCTCACGGGGACGTTTATGCGTCAGATGTTTCGAGTGACTTGTACCGGAACAGCTCGATCTTGTTGGGAATACCAGCGTGAGTGTCAACAAGTCGTCATTCGCTCTGGTTGAGCATCCTTGCATGTGGACTGCTACGGGAGTCACGATTGGATTTGTAGGATATAGCTAGTGGGGTAACACTACTATACCGATTTTATTTCTTGGAGAAATTTGGATGGCACTGTCATGGAGACAGCTGGTATCGATTGTGGGTTGATAGTAAATCAGCCATGGTAAACATTACTGGTGTTGGACCGAGTAATGGATTTCTTACCTTTCGGCGAGACGTTCGAGGAGACGTCTCCGGGGAAATGCTCGAGATCGTGTAGTACTATAGCATTAGTACAGAGCATCTTTAGTTTGAGTATACATGGCGTATACGGGTTTCGTTTTGGTAATAGTTGCTTTGATGCACTATTTGAACCAATTGCGTACTTTTGGTTCCGTGTTAAGGTGGATATCCAGGTGTCCGAACGGTGGTTCGATGATTGGAGGATCATGGATTCATGACTTTTTCCTTGAGAGGAAGGCGGTATTATTATACCTACCGGTTGAATCTTTTGGGGAGATTCGTTGTTTTGGTTTGTGTAGTGTTGATATTAAAAATCACACCCTTTGATTTTAGTTTGTCAACCATCATTCTCTGTGGGGCGAGAATATTTGAGGTTTGACAGTTGGTCGTGGGATTTGGGTATGATTGGAGATACCCGAGTCTATTGCATTGAGTATACCTGTTGTGTTGGTGTATGGACATGTATGCCGTGTGTGTATACGAATGCCAACCTTATTTTGTTCCTTGTTGAACGTCGAGTTTGTATGCTTGGTTTGGTGAATCTCCGGTGTGAGATTGTGGAACCTCGAGATCGGTAATCTCGATGGCACGATGCGTTCTGATGAATGATCGTGAAGGTTGTTTAACTTCCCCTGAGGAGGGATCGTCGTGTTTTGAAACCATGGTAATTCTTGTTGGATAATTCGATAGCCTTCCTGTTTTAGGATTGTTGGATCCAAGGATAAATGAGGGATGGCCTGAATTCGAGTTTGTTTAGTGTCATGGTTGACACGTGTGTATGAATGCAATTGTTTGTCTTGCATGTCCCCTGTGGAACTTGAGACTTTGTGGGGTCTTGATGGTGTGTCAGGACCAAGATACGATTTCTTGGAACCCACCGGTGTAAACATCCTCGGAGATGTGCTTTGTGTGGATCGGTTACCGTGGGTAACCCGATCCGGGTTGCAAGTGGTGCAACTACTCCTTTGGAGGAGATAGAGTGGGAAGCGAAAACCTGATTTTCTGTGAGTATACTGTTGTATACTAGTGGTCCCCATTATGACGATGCGTGTCAAGCATCGTGGGCAAGTGATGAATATCATGGAGTGATATCTATGTCATAAGCAAGGGAGATTTGGTTGATTTGCAGCCGTGGTGGACTGACTTATGGGACAATTCACGTCGAGGTATGTTGTTATCTTTCGGGTTTGCATTGGTTTTGGCGTTTGCTCTATTTTAGAGCTTGGTGCGAGATGGGTGTTCTCGCAGTTATTAATTCGATTCTAATGTGGTCCAGAATCGGGGTTGTGGCCTTGTTTTGGTTGTGGAGTCCTGGTGTTACGTGGAGTACACCGGTGCAATTTCGAGGACGAAATTTTATTAGTGGGGGGTAATTGTGATGTCCGGGGATTAATGGTGTTAATCCCGGTGTGGTATTAATCCTTGATGGATTTTTAATTATGGCAATTAGGAATTAATTGCGGTTTGGGTCTCCCGAGGTTGTTAAATCGGCATTTGGGATCGTTGGATCCAAAGGTTGAGGTTGTATTCTCATTTTGGTGGAAAACCTATGAGTTGGGTTTTTGGTGGGACTTGGAGTCCGTGGTGCTTTATGTTGGGGCTGGTAGGGGGATTTGGTGTTGGAGAGAGAGTTTTTGAAAACAGATGATTTTTAATGAATCATGATGTATTTGTGGAGGTATGGGTATTTCGGAGCATTTTTGCTATATATACCAAATGGACTCGGGATTCCGTCATTTTGGAATCCATTTCCTCTCCTCTCTCCCCTCTCCTGCGATAACCCATCCCCAAACCCTTTTCCCCTTCCTCCTTCAAGGAAATCGACGGAGGCTCGATTTAGGAGCCGGATTCTACGAAGATAAGTTGGTAATCTCCTTCCCCTCGCTTTTATCTTCGTTTGGATTGCGATTTTGTTGGTTTTGGTTGAGTTTTGGGTTTAGTTAGATTTGGGTGATTTTGGTAAAAATCATAAATCTTTTGGATTTGTTTTATTTTGGGTTGAGCACCCTTGTTGGGGGTCCTTGTGTGTGGATTTGTTGTGGTTTTGAGTTGGGAGGAGTTGGGGTATGTTTTGTGGAGGTTTCAAGCTTTCAAAAATGGTATTTTTCGGGTTGCAGCTCGCGGCGATCGATCGCCCGTTTTTGGCGATCGATCGCGCGCAAGCAGTGGGCTTTTCAGCAAGGTGGCGATCGATCGCTACTTTTGAGCGATCGATCGCCTCGCGCCAGTAAGGTCTGGCGATCGATCGCTATATCGAGCGATCGATCGCCGAGGGGCTAGCGATAGATCGCCCGGCATAGCGATCGATCGCCAGCAAGGTTTGGTTGGTTTTCTTGGCTTTTTCGTGGGATTTTGGATTTGCGACTTAAATGGTCGGCTTCCGGGGCAATGTTCACATTCCAATGGGAATGTTAGGATTTTAAAATGGTTTGGTTGAAGCCAAGTTAAATTAACGGAACTCCCGGTTGAGTTTTTGGGCTATCTTTTAATCGTTTTAAAGGAATATTTTGGGTATTATGCATGCTTAGCCAGAGAACTTTTATTTTGGTAATCGTCATGAATTGACGATATGATTGGGAGCTTTGAACGTGCTTGGGCACGTGGTTGCATGCTTATGTTTGATTGTGAATTATTTGTGTTTTAGCACATACTTCTTGAGGAATGGGACTCAAGCAAAGTTGGCTTGGACTGCATAGACTTGAGGTACGTATGACGTACGAGCATAGCCTATTATAGTGTTGCAACTGTAAAATGCACGGTATGTGATAATTGTATGAAATGGGCATTGGAACACATGGTGTGCGATAATTGCATTATATGGATATTGAAATATGTGGCATGTGGTAATTGCATCGAATAGGTATTGAAATGCATGGTGCATGATACTTGTTATATATGGATAATGATATGCATGGTAAATGGTATTTGCGTCAAATGGATTATACATTGGGAACCATATGATGCCGCTTTTGAGCGAGCAATGATTTGGGATGTTGTCGCCGTTGAGCGACCATCGGTTATGACGCCGCTAGTGTTGAGCGTGCGTGGGGTTTAGAATGCCGCTATTGTGGAGCGAGCAATGAAATAGGAACATGGAATTATTGAATTGATTTATGTGATATTTACGTCTTTTATATAATGATTTCACCGTATTGATTATGGAACTGGCATAACAGAACGGTATTAGTTAATCTATGTGGCGATTAACTGGCTTTGGGAATTTGATGAGTTTTGGTTATTTTGAGAACATGGACAATACAGTGGATCCCGGATGAGGGTGTTACCATCCATGGAGTATCATTTAAATTATGGCATTTACATTCTGTAAATTATGAATTGCAATATTATGATTATTGGATTGGTGGTATTGGTATGCTCACCCTGTGTGGGGGCTGTCTCTGTTGGGGCAGGTGTTACAGGTGTAGCAGCGGCTTTGGAGTTGAGCCCGGGCTGTTGATTAGAGGTACTTCCAGGATTGAGGTACCAGAGCTAGTTGGATAGGCACATAGATCCAGAGTTGAGATCGAGTTGCGCTTGGAATGTGCTTCCACGGTCGAAGCACCAGTAACGGTATCCAGTAGAGTGTTTTATACATTAGATACACGCGTGTTCATGGGTGCTCTTACATGAGTACATTTTACGTGTATATGGAATGTATAAATGGGCTACGGCTCTTCTCTTTTTCATTCATGGTTTGCATGCAATTAAATACGGAATTGTCAGATGAACTGAGAGCATGTTAGTGTATTTTAAAGGTGCATGTTATATAAATAATCTTGGTTGGGGAATTTGAATATTATGCGGATAGAATGCAAGAAATTTTCTGGATAGCATATGGTGTTGCACTTGCACATGGCTTTTCCCCATGATAACATGAATATATGCACTAATGGTATGGATTAATACACTAAATTTAACATCAATCATAAACACAAGTGTGAGACTTTTGTAGAGGCCAAATTAACCAAGTCTTCATTCTACTCAATTGAGCGAAGCACCGAACCGCTAAGCTTGATTCATACGGATGTATGTGATCTAAAATATGTACAATCTGGAGGCGGTAAAAAATATTTCATAACCTTTATCAATGATTGTACAAGATATTGTTATGCCTACTTAATGAGAAGTAAATGCGAAGCAATTGACATATTCATTCATTACAAGAATGAAGTTGAGAATCAACTCGATAAAAAAGATTAAAATTCTTCGAAGTGACCGAGGCGGTGAATATGAGTCACCATTTGCACAAATATATGCTGAGAGTGGTATTATTCATCAAACCACTGCACCCTATTCTGCCGATCAAAATGGTATTGGTGAAAGGAAGAATAGAACACTTAAGGAAATGATGAATGCAATGCTTATAAGTTCTGACTTAACTCGAAACTTGTGGGGAGAAGCTTTGCTTTCCGCCAACTACGTGCTAAACAGAGTACCACATAAAAGGATGGATAAAACGTCTTATGAATTGTGGAAAGGTCGCGCACCTAGCTACATGTTTGTAAGGGTTTGGGGCTGTCTAGCAAATGTACTAATTCCTCCTCCTAAACGGACTAGGATATGACCTAAGACAGTGGATTGTGCATTTATCGGATATGCACAGGATAGTAGTGCCTATCGTTTTCTAGTACACAAGTCAGATAATGCAGAAATGTATGTAAATACTATCATTGAGGCTAGGGATGCTCCATTCTTTGAGGAAATCTTTCCACACAAAACTCAGACAATGACTGAAACCAATGTTGAGAGATATGTGGGTATAGAGAATCTCAAGAGAATGTAGAATCACCTAGACGAAGCAAAAAAGCTAGAAAAGAAAAGTCTTTTGGCTCGAATTCCCTAACATATTTGTTGGAAAATGATCCGACTACTTTCAAGGAAGCAATGTCTTCACAAGACTCTGATCTTTGGAAAGAAGCGGAGAACATCGAGATATAATCTATCTTACATAATCATACTTGGAAACTAGTGGATCTTCTTGTAGGTTGTAAACCACTAGGCCACAAGTGGATCTTCAAGAGGAAGATGAAAGCTGATGGTACGGTAGATAACTACAATGCTAGACTTGTAGTCAAAGGATACAGACAAACTGATGGTGTTGATTATTTCGACACATACGCTCCTGAATCCAGGAAAACGTCGATAATGTTAATAATTGCATTTGCTTCATTATATAACCTAGAGATCTATCAAATTGATGTAAAAACGGCTTTTCTAAATGGAGAGTTAGAAGATAAGGTTTACATGGACCAACCTGAAGGGTTTGTAGTTCCAGGTAAAGAAACAAATGTGTGTAAACTTGTGAAATCATTGTATGGATTAAAACAAACACTTAAACAATGGCACGAAAAATTTGATAGTGCCATGCTTTCAAATGTATTTAAAACAAACCAAAATGCGATAAATGTGTCTACGTGAAAGGAGACAATACAAACTATGTGATATTATGTCTCTACGTAGATGACATGATAATTGTTGGTAATAACAATAACATAAAAATTACCAAGAAAATGTTGTTGCGAATTTTTGGAGATGAAAGACCTAGGTCCTGCAGATGTGATCCTTGGAATGAAAATCACCAAACATGCAGATGGCTATTATCTCTCCCAGAGTCATTATGTCGAGAAGATACTTGACAAGAGAAATAATACCATGGCGAGAACACCTATGGAGTGGTGTCAAATCTTTGCAAGAATCGTGGAGAAGGTGTGCGACAACTTGAGTACTCTAGGGTCATAGGTAGTCTCATTTACCTCATGGACTGCACTAGACCTGATATAGCTAACTCAGTCAACAGATTGAGCAGATATACGAGTAATCCCAGTTATGAGCACTAGAAGACAGTAGTTCGAGTTCTTAGATATCTAAGATACAGTACTAACTACGGACTACATTATACGAGATGTCCAACAGTAATTGAAGGGTACTCAGATGCGAATTGGATATCATACTCCAAGAATATAAAGTCCACGAGTGGATATATCTTTATAATTGGAGGTGCAGCTGCTTCATGTAAATCATGCAAACAGACGTGCATCGCTAGATCAACTATGGAATCTGAATTCATAGCTATCTTGCAGCAGAAGAAGCTGATTGGCTTCGGAGTTTCTTGGAGGACATTCCAATGTGGTCAAAACCTGTGCCACCCATTAGCGTGCACTGTGATAGTCAGTCAGCTATGGGAAGAGCACAAAACAATGTGTATAATGGGAAATCTCGACACATACGTCGGAGACAAAAATTTGTGAGAAATCTACTGATAACCGGTGTTATTTCTTTAGATTATGTGAAGTCTAAAGAAAACATTACGGACTCATTTACGAAAGGTCTAACGAGAGACCGAGTACAGATTTCATCGAGGGAAATGGGGTTGAAGCCCATGAAATTGATTTTCAACCATGATGACAACCCAACCTGAATTGTTAAGGCCAATATGCATGTTCAATGGGAAAATCGAATTGTGGGGGGGGGGGGGGGGGGGGGGATCGAACAATTCACGTGGGAAATTGAGTTCTTTATCTATTCCTATGATGAAAGAGTGATAGACCTGTATTTTGGGATGGCTGGACTTATGCTCTTATTGATTCTTCCATCTCGAGATGATAAAGTCATGATACTTCTTAGGAGAAATGACCTATATCGAATGTGAAGGGGCCGCTTCTATGAGATGACCCGAGGGCTAAATCTCTAGAGCATTCGATGAAACAACCAAGGCAGTCCAGGTCCAAAATGGACAACAACGAAAGAATTAATAATAGTGCGGAGATGAAGCTGTGTGAATATTGTTGTCTTGATATATTTAAAACGTCGAACAGTTCAAGGCATCACTTCCACTGGTTAACAAGTATATTGATGATACTTAACTAATGAAGGTTCAAGGTTAACCACCACCTATCCTGATGCTGTGAATTCTCAAAGTACTCTCAAATCTTCATGTATGTGCATTGTGTAATTTTTCGTCATATTGCATTAATGTGGGAGATTGTTGGATTAATATTAAAAGCCCAATAATTATGTTTAATTTTGTTAATGAGAACAAAATTTGGTAAGTTACTTTTGAATAGTTAATTGGCTAAAGAAATCCCACATTGAAATTATGAGACACTTATGGTTTGTTTATATTGATAAACAAATCAATAGAGTGTAGTTAAGTGGAAAAGATGGGTGTCCATCGCTCGCCGTCCATCCGTCCGCTCGGCTCGGCTCGGTTCGACTCGTCTCCTCTTGTCTCGTCTCTCCGCACCGCGCCACTTCCGCGAAGGCAGCCCTATCTTTTTACTACTCGGATTTCTGAAATGACTTTTTATCTACCTGACTTTTCATATTCTGCTGAATATTAAGTTTAAGACTTTTCACATACCTGCAGAATTGATTTCAGATTTAAGTGTGAGACTTAAATTGTTATTAATCTGATGTTAAGTGTTGAGACTTTTCATCTACCCCATTAAACATTACACTTAAGTTCTGAGACCTTTGGAGATGTCTATTGCTCAGCTATATAAGCTGCTCCAGCTCTATTTTTTCATCATTCCAAAAATATGCATATATACATATAACATTCTGCTTTTAGAGTACTGCACACTACTAGTGTTCGAAGTAGTATGCTCGTAGTTCTGCTTCAATCCGAACAGAGGTTGGTTGGGCGTCGTACCTTGGAACTCATTTGTCCATGAGGCCAGAAGCTAAGTCGCGCAAATTTGAGTTTACGGCCACACGGCTTGCTCTGATATCGTCCAGAAACATTTCCAGATTCTTGTTGTGTCTTTACAGTTTATAAACTGTTACTGTAAGTTCTATTGTTTCTATATTTCAGTGCAATTTATATTATCATTCAGTGATTGTTTAAACTGATTCAATCCGTAAATTTACGTAAAACAGTTCCAACAAAAATAAGACATCCTCGAAAATATTCCAACGGGCAAAGCTAAGTTAACCCGAGCTAACTCCCCTTCGACATTACCGCCATTTTTTTTTCTCGCACACTGCACCATTACCAAGATTCAATTTTTATTGCCGCATCAGTCCAGTTTTCACCTCTATTTCTCCCTCAAAGTTCTAGTTAATTGATCCAAGAAAAACAGAGAGAGAACAGTTATGATGAGTCTGATGCATCATATGGAAGATGGATTGGACATGCAGCTGATCGGGAATTTCCTGAGTTTTGCTTCAAGGGGAGATAGAGTTGGATTGAACGAGATGCTGAGACGAGGCATGCCTCCCAACGTGCAAGATTACGACAACAGAACTGCGCTCCATCTCGCCGCTAGTGAAGGCCACGCCTCCGTTGTTGAGCTTCTTTTGGCTTACAACGCCGATGTCAATCTCCAAGATCGATGGCAAAGAACGGTATTTACATTTTACTTTCCTTTTTTTTCAACTTAATGCTTAAATTCGTCAAGTTCTATACTTCCTTTCCCTTCCTGTCTTTTACGAAATATATTAATTTCATTTAGTATCTATGTGCCCTTCTTGTATCTGTTTCACGTTAAAATTCAGGAAGACTGTGACAAGATTCATATTTTGAAAGAAAGGGATATATAAATTTTGTGGGCATGAGTGGTTTTATTCATTTGAGGTCCTAGATGGCCGTTACTACAGGTGAGCTGGTCTTGTTGATACTTTACATCTCTTAGTATATTGCAGTGATAAATTCTTGGAAATTTTGGAATTGCTCGGTACTTTCTTTGAAATTGTTTGAAGTTTTACTTTTTGTAGTCTTGGGCTAGAGTTCGGGTTGTCTAAATTAGAAATTTGGGAATCATAATCGAGTACTTCTTCGTTTTATACAGCCATATGCAGATGCAAAGCAGTATAAGCACCAAGATATTTGCAGGATCCTTGAGGTCCATGGAGGCTGTGAAATTATAGAGGACCAACCAATGGTAATTACAATAACTTTCTACAAAATTCCATTATTAAAAAAGATTTAGACCATGAAATTTGCTCTTTTTGTGTCAATGATTTGATCTCATATATTGCTATTTGTTTTCAAGAAAGTTGACTATGACCGTGAATTTTTTTTGACAAGTATAGATTCATCTTATTTCTTATGCAGTTGATCCGTTACGAAGAAGATGCACACGAGAATATTGACATCTCTGAACTGAATTTACAGCATTCATCTATTATCAAGCAGGTGTCTTGTTTATCAAGATCATGAACTGCAATAACTGGTCGATTTATATTTCACTGGAGAATAAATATTGCCCGATTAAATTCGTCTTTTTCAGGGTCAGTTTGGTGAATCAGAAAAGGTCAAGTGGCGCGGGACTTGGGTGGTTAAAACAGTTATCTCAAGACACATTTACCATCCTGAAAAAATGTACGTTTACTGGAGTTCAAAATGATCCCATTATTTAATTTATCAGTTAATCATATGAAATCAGTTTGAAATTTTTTATAGGGTATTGTCTGCCATGGATAATAATCTTCTTAGGAAACTTCAGCATCCGAATATTTTGCAGTTTCTTGGGTCAATAGTGCACGGTGAAGAGATGATTTTGATTACCGAATACTTACCAAAGGTAAGAATTTTCATTTCTGAGTAAATTTTAAGTATGTCACCTATATTCGCCTCTGTTATTGGATATGTTAGGGAAATTTGGATGAGATTTTGACTAAAAAGGGTCGCCTAGACCCCGCAACTTGCCTACGTTATGCGCTTGATATTGCTAGGTAGTGTGCTTTATGTTGTGCTCTCTTGTTTTGTTATCATAACTACATTTCATGCACTAAAGCAATTCGGTCATGAATTGACAGAGGGATGAATTATCTTCATGAGCACAAGCCTTTTCCCATTGTTCACAATAATTTGCATCTCAGGTAAGCTTATTCTTACTGAATTCTTTGACTAGCTCATATGCGAAATGTATTTAACTCAACGAGTAAATGCAACCTCTTGTCAGTTGCTTGCTCAAATTCTTTTATCAGTTACAGTTAGAAATTTTCAAATTTTAGATGGAGAGACCTCTGCCAGACCACTTTGGCTTTGCTAGTAGTTATGAAAGAGCGAAATGGACTATTCTAGTATTTGGATTCATCAGTAAAGTAAAAATGAATGAAAAAGATAAGCATTTTAATGCACTATCAGATATTTAATTTTTTTACTGGCTTAGGAATTTGCTGCTAGATGAAGGTGATCATTTGAAGATTGGAGAGTATTGGATCCATATGTTGTATGAGCAAATGCATCCTAATCAAGAGCAATGTATGCTACATTTGGTTAAACTTTTACTGGTTCGTGATTTTCCTTGGAGGCCTTATCGACTCCTCCTTCTCCTGCAGGCCATTTAAGTGACAGTTCTCAGATCCTTCACGCATTGACAAATGACACCAAGAAAGACATCCGTGCCTTCGGTCTTATTTTTTATCAGGCATGTATTAGCCAGGCTTAATCTTATTGTGATTTTTTCTTTTTCTTTTTTGGTACTAAAAATAATGCAGATGCTGGAAGGAAAGCATTTCACCAACATGAACTGTGACTATACACATCTCAAGTCTATCGAGTTTGACAAGAAGTTTCGTACAGTTCGATGTCCTGGCAGAATCCTTCAGTAAGTTTTTAAGGAAAAAAACTCCATGATCAATTTTCTGAAGATAGTTTCATTGTACTTGGAACTTTTCTTGTTGCTAGCTTCTTTAGATCAAAGAGCAGCTGGCGTAATCGCAAAGCCACATTCAAAACTTAAAAAGACATATAAAAGTAAAAACTAGTTGTTATAACAGTCATGTGGTATTATGTTAATGAAACAAAAGCAGTATGACGTATTTGAAATGAACACAAAATCGATGTACACAAATGTTAACATTTGAGACTCGAGATGATGGTCGCTTTTGGGATTTTGTTTGACAGAGATGTTTAAATATGACATTTTCAGCTTGTGTTGTTTGATCTTTGTTTTTTGTACGTGTTTGAAGGTCATTTTACAAAAAAACTTTTTAAACGAAGCTCATAAATGAAAAAGAATGTTTGACCAATGTCAGTTTTCAAACTATCCCGTCGTTTTTGTAGGCTGATAGAGCAGTGTCAGAGCAAAGATATTTGCCAGAGGCCTTCATTTGCTGCTGTCATAGAAATTCTGGAGGAAGTCATTTTGTTACTGAAGAAAGCCGGTTGCCATGTTTGCTGACTGTTAAATATCCCAATAACGTGCATATTTATGTTTCTGTGACTAAAAGCTTTCTGCTTATTGTATGTTTTCCTCAATGTATATTTTATTTCGGATAAAC
The DNA here is from genome assembly GCA_907163345.1 of Haberlea rhodopensis. Taxonomy (NCBI): domain Eukaryota; kingdom Viridiplantae; phylum Streptophyta; class Magnoliopsida; order Lamiales; family Gesneriaceae; genus Haberlea; species Haberlea rhodopensis. The sequence continues at coordinate 371,392 of CAJQUN010000464.1, read as the reverse complement.
ATTTAAATGTCTGTTGGTTTTATAAGTTTTTTTGTATTTCAAAACCAGTGCACAAAACTCCAGGTATGCATAGGGTCCGGTAGAAGTAGGGTCACTTGGGTCTAATGTATGCAATCTTCTCTTACACAGTTGCGCTGCAAAAGGTTGTTTTCCGACTCGAATCCGTGATCTCCAGATCAAATGACAACAACTTTTACAAATAAAAAATTGTTCTTCTCTATATTACGATAAAAGAGAGATTTATGCAACCGTTTTGGTCTTCAAGTATCGCACGAAAATTACATGACAAAAAAAATACTTGGTCCATAAAAGACATTTATTTCCTTTCGACCTGGCATTAGAGTACTTAAAAAGAAATTGCAAATTGGAATAAAGTTGAAATAACTGTATTTAATCATAATCGAAACACAAGTTGAGAAGTTACTAAAATATGCGAAACAATTGAGGGGAAACATTCAAAGCAGACAAATTTTAGATCGTAAACACAACATATATTGCAAGGATAAAACTTTAGATGCTAAAAAATTTCATTATGCTACTAAATTAATATGTTCGTAAATATCAATATCATATAACTAACATCAAACAACAATAACTAAGCTTTTACTCACAATGGATTGAGATAGACTGCATGAATCTTAGAAAGAATCGAGTCGGATTGCGCATATCAGTCAGTCTTCTCGAAGAGTTTTTTCCCGAAAAGATATTATGTCGATCTTTTTGGACAATATTTCTTTATTTTACATCATATCTAACGGGTATTAACATGCGTAATACGAGCTTCTTCCGTCGCACGTGCACGCTCACATCTATTTGGAAAGAAATGCATAAACATAATCCAATACTTATAAATCGAAGCTGCTCAAATTGAGTTGGTGCACCCTTAAAATACTCTCATCACTTTAGGTGAAAACATGGGATCCACTAAATTAATTATTTGTTCAAGGTGTTTATCCTGAGGGACATTGTATGCATTCATGTGCAGAGAAATCACGTCCAGACTCAAAAAGTATATCGTGACCATTATCAGTTTCTAATATAATTATTTTATATACAAATGTTCAAATTTTACTAGAGGCACCACCTGTAATAAAGTGATACATGGGAGGGAATAAAATGTCTGAGGGGAGACATAAACTCAAGAATGCATAAAAGGGTCACAAGAAGATAGAAATAGAGATTTCTGATAAATATTCCCTCGCGCACACATTTATGGAGTAATAAATGTTCAAAGATGACCCAAGAGGCATAGACAGATTGGTAAGGATTGGGGTAACGTTGGGTGACTCATTTGGCAAAATTAGAATCTCGTGTGGGACAAAATTTCCACTGAAATGTGGGGATTTATCCTGGGATTGGTACCCTGTTGGCTCTATTCCTTGGAACCTTGTCATCCGTGCACATCTCTCGATTTACAACCTACCTAGTCAAGGGGCCTCTGACACCTGTGAGAGGTTTCTCCTTCGGGATTAAACTTTTAAAAAAATAAAAATAAAGGTTCAAAGATGTACGTAACACAACATAATTAAAGTCACCAAAATTTCTACTTGCAGATTAAAAATATGAATAAGTAGTGGAAAAAATAGCTCCACTTGTAAATCATGCATGAAATTTAATTCTTTTCAAAAGACCATAGCAATCAATATACATGATGACAACAATAACTAAACCAAGTATGAGATCTCGTTTTAGCGTACCTTTACAGTGTTGAGTCGAAAGAAATCTATTCAATACATCACCAGTAATCACCACATGAACAAGAACCATCGAGGAAATGGTGAAACCGGTTGCGGTCTCTCATAACTATTTTTCGTCCAGAGATCTTGGAAACAAGCTTCATCACAGCATGGCAATCTTGACAGACTCGGAGATTTTTGAAAATTTTAATAGTAGTTCCAGGATTCGTGCTAATAAGCCCAAATGCAAGAGCGAGCTTCTCACTATGAACCTCCAGCGAACGCTCCTTCTCTGCCTCTCCAATGTTGTGCAATACTTCATCTGTTTGTGAAGAATATCCATGGGCCTTTAGCCAACCATTTACATGCTCGAGCATTTCATAAATTTCTTTGCTTCTCGGATGTTTCACATCACCGGCACCAAACTCGTGTACATTGTTATTCACTTCAACCGAGCTACAACCAGGCTCCTTTATTATTCCAGTTCGCTTCATCATAGCCCTTACTCTAGCCACCCCATCCCAGTTTCTTGCTGCGGCATATATATTGGAAAGAAGAACGTAAGTACCTGAATTGGAAAGCCCACGTTCATGTAGTAATTCTACAATCTTCTCTCCAAGAATGACATTTTTGTGGAGCCTACATGCTCCAAGTAAAGTTCCCCATAAAACAGAGTCAGCCTCGATTCTGGCACTCTTCACGAGATTGTATGCTTCTTCTAATTGCCCTGCTCGGCCAAGAAGATTCACCATGCATCCATAATGCTCAACTTTTGGCTGTATCCCATATTCATCTTTCATTGCACGGAAAATGGACCATCCTTTATCAACCAATCCAGCATGTGCACAAGCACTTAAAATGCCAATAAAAGTAATATCGGTAGGGTGAAGGCCCAGATATGTCATCTCTTTGAATAATTTCAGAGCATCAAGGCTAAATCCGTGAATTGCATACCCACCAATCATTGCATTGTACAGAACAGCATCCTTGTATTTTATCCCATCAAACACCATACTCGCCTCTTCTAAGCTCCCACATTTGTTATACATATCAATCAAAGCTGTGCCCACCTGAGTGTTAATCAAAGTTTCATTATAACGAATGTAAGAATGAACCCACTTGCCCAATTCTAGTGCTCCCGCCTGACCACAAGCAGAAAGAACAGCCACCATTGATGCTCCATTAGGCTTTACCTTCGACTTCAACATCTGCCTGAAAAGGATCAAAGCTTCATTTGGGTTCCCATATTGAGCATGTCCATCAATCATCACATTCCAACTCACGACATCCCTCTCCTCCATCCCATCGAACAATGATCTTGCCTCATCAACATCCCCATTTTTTGCATATCCAGTTATCATTGCAGTTGAGGAAACAATATTCTTTTCAGGCATCATGTCAAAAAGTCTACGTGCGGAGACAACATCCATGCCTCTTGCATAAACATCAACAAGGGTGGTTCTTACATAAGTATCCGACTCATATCCAAATTTATGTGCATGGCAATGTAGGATTTTTCCGGATTCCAGTGTGCAAGCTTTGATGACAGTGGACAATGTGAATGAATTAGGTTCCACATTTTCAGATAACATCTGCACATAAAAATGTAGCGCTTGTTCATGGAGACCATTTGTGGCATGGCTACGAATAATGGATGTATAAAAGAAAACGTTACGATTCTGGGTGCGATTAAAGAGGGCGACAGAATCATTGACTTGTCCTAAAGAAGAGTATGAACGCTGAAGCTTGAAATTCAAAACTGGGTGGCTTTCTAGGCCATGCCGGATAATGAATGCATGGATTTGACTAAGATGTTTGATAGTTTTACTTTTATCCAAAAGCAAAGCAAGTTTTCCAGGATGTGGATCGTTGTTCTCCTTTATGGCAGGTCTGAACGGTGGTGGTGGTGCCACAAGAGAAATCGAAGACATTACTTAATATATCATTTCAAAAGCTATATGTCTCAAGTAATACCAATAGAAAAATAGGTGATTTTCACCATGCAGTGCTTCGGGTGCTTTACAGGACTGTAAATTGTATCATCATCCAAAAGAGTAAAAGTGATGTTAGGTGATGTTAAGTTTGATACCTGCAGCGATCAAGAAAATATACATCAAAAGTAAGTCCACAAAGTTAAGAAAAGAAATTTAAAACTAACCTTCTCCGCAAAGCAATTATATAATATGGAAAATGTGTCCAACATTATAGATGGAAAAATATTCCATACAATTAAGATAACAAAAAGGAGAACCTAAATAAGATTTCCAAGAATAAACCAGAACGTAATCAGCTTTTCATTTCATAACCTTGTGACAGCAGAAAGCAAGCATATGGTACACTGACTCATCATCGTGTTCATACAATTTTTCTTCAATGAGATCTTAACTAGTCAAACATTCCATGAACCATCTAAGATTCAAGATACACATCACTAAGGATTGGTCATATTCTTGCTCTTTCCTAGTCATAACAATAAAACACGTTTCGATCCCCCTACAATTATTTTTGAGTTAAAAAAAAAAAGAACAATATCATTTTTGAATTGTTTTATTTTAGAAATTTTAAATGTTTATTTTATGTTAAAAATGTTTTGAGTCATAATTTGCAGCTTAAACAAGATTTGATATGTTAAAATTCATTGATTCAACACAAAAGCATCGTTTTCAACACACAAGAATCACAACCATGAGTTTATGAGTCAAATTCCCAAAAAGAATTTCCTAATCAATTTGTGATTTTCATAATTTATCTTAACCAAATTCCTTAAGAATTTAGCCACTCAATCATTTCATAGTACTTCTTAATAAATGTATAAAAGGATTTCTATATCTTCACCAAAACATCATGCTATTTTCATTTAAGCTCAATTCGGATAAGAAATGAATAATCTTAATATTTTCATGATCTATTTTACAATATTAAATCATCTCCAAAATCTCAAGGCATAAGTCTGAGACACATCATACACATATTTTGATCAAGGTTTGGTTAGTTGTCCCATTACCCATTTCTACACTTATTTCCAATCTTAAAAGATTATAAAAAATTTCATGAAAACCATAAAGTTTTTAAAATACACAGATGTCATAACTGTATCTCAAAACACTTCGGCTCAAATCTTCACAAATATGTCTAAAACGAAACTTTTGTGATATCAAATAAACCATACACTTTAACCATGAAGCTAAAACTCAAAATATGATAGAAATAACACTTAATATTTCCAAACGAAACTTGTATCAAATAGTAAAGCAAGTTAAGCGAAATATAAATATGCTAGTAGATAATCAATATACCCCAAATATGAACTTGAAAATTTGAACGAAAAAAGCTTTGAGTTTCTTTTGGTTATGGCTTCTAAGCCATCACTACTCTCCTCTTCTTATACTAGTTAAGCTCATAAAGCTTTAGTTTATCATCACTAATTTATTAATTAATTTTATCATCATTATTAGTCTTAGCAGATATATACACGGACGTAAATGCATAAATTTGAATGCATGTGTGTGTGTGTGTCATGATAAGTTAGACAAAGAGACAATAGTATTAATTCCACCAATGATGAGATTGTGACTTCTTTATTATTATTATTATATTTTTTTCATTACATATATATATATTATTTAAATAAATGTATCGAATTTATGTTTAATTAGCATCATATATGATTATTTTTTGGGGTCTTACACGTATAATCTTTGAATTGGAAATTTTTGGACTCGTGTCTTAATAAATTATAAATATATTTTTCGCTGTAAAGTTAAAACGGTAATAAATTAATTATTGCATGATAATTATTGGTGAGAGTCGAGGGCCCCATACCATAATGTGTGGGGCCCTCGACTTTCACCGGTAATTATCATTGGATAATTAATTAAATTACCGTTTTAACTTTGCAGCGGAAAATATGATTTGAAATTTGTTATGACACGAGCCCAAAAATATCATTTCAAAAATACAATCGATATTATTTTATATAATATCAAAATAGAGTGACATATAATTTATAATAGTCGAGGCACCACAAGTCACATAGGATGTTACTCAATAAACAGTTACCTATATCAAGAATTAAAATCTTTCGAAGGAAATGAATATTTAACAACAGTTGAAATTTCCATGTCTTTAAATAATTTATTCTCAAAGATAGTCTTCATAATTGATGTATACATATAGAAAGTAGACTGTGACGACTTCATACTTCAAAACGAAGGCGACACGTGCGTACACGGCCATATGTCACGTGTCGATTCTTTAGACCGAAACATCGTGCGACACTTAAGTGATCCTTGCCTGCGAAGATGCTAAGTAAGCCTAAAACAACACAAGGAATCAAAGAACTTTGAAAGAAAGCTTGAGAGAATAAGAGTATTGCTTGAATGCTAGAAAACTTGGTGTCTTTACAAAATATGAGGGCAATGCTACTTATACTAATCCCCCTCCCAAATGAATGGTTATGATTCAATCCATCCTACGATGGAGATTAAGTCTTCAGAATATTCTAGGATATTTACAACAATGAGCATTCTAGAATGTCCTAGCTTGAAGTATTCTAGAATACTCTACATTACAAGAGAAATAACAAGTAAGACCTAGAAGCTTCCGGGGCTCCAACGTGTTCTCCAAGCTTCTGGAACGTGCAGAAGCCTCCAAATTCGTCGGAATCTTCTAGAAAGTTACGGAAAGTGACATCCTCCCCGCCCATTTCAGTAACGCCCTCGTTGCTCTGGTGGAATTTGTCAATTAGCTCTTTGAATTGCTATAGTCCCTCAGATGGTTCCAAACTTGCCTCGCTGTCTGGAAGTCCTTTCCACTTGATAAGATATTGGTGGCACAGTGGATGGTGTTTCCTTCGAACGACCCTATCGGCTATAATTTGCTCAACTTCTCGATCATATGACACATTTACTCCAAGAGGTGCTTGTTGAGACGATCCACGGCTTGGGTCTTCCTTGTCTTCATAATAGACCTTGAGTAAACTGACATGGAAGACTGGGTGGAGCTTCTTTAGTTTTGGCAGTAACTCCAACTTGTAGGCCACTTCGCCTATTCGTCTATCGATGAAAAAGCCTCTTCATATCTCCTGAGGTGACCTTTATCCCCTTATGTTTTTGTTGGGTGTAAATCTTTACCAACACCAGGTCTCCAATCTTGAACTCTACTAGCCTCCGTTTTATGTCCGCCCACTTCTTCATTTTCTTGGTTGCTCGGTGGAGATAGGACTTGGCAATGTCTGCTTGTTTTTGCCAATTCCTTGCAAACTTATAGGCAGCTGGACTTGTCCCTGTATATCCTGTGGCAATGTCTTGCGGGGTACATGGTTTACGGCCAAGGACTAGTTCGAATGGACTCTTTTTCGTGGCCTCACTCGGTTGAAGGTTAAATGAGAATTGGGCTACATCAAGTAGCTAGGCCCAATCTCGTTGGCTTGCACTCACGAAGTGTCTAAGATATGCCTCTAGCAAGGCATTGACTCGCTCTGTCTGCCCATCCGTCTGTGGATGCATGCTGGTTGAAAAGTTTAGCTGTGAACCAAGGATTTTAAAGAGTTTCGTCCAGAACTTACCCGTGAATCGTGGATCTCGATCACTAATGACGTGCTTGGAAATCCCCAATACTTGATAACATGTTCGAGAAATAAACCAGCAACTTGTTCAGCAGTGCAATCTTTGGGGGCCAGTATGAAGGTTGCATACTTTGAAAACCGGTCCACGACCACGATAATGCTACCACATCCATCTGAAGAGGGAAGTCCCACAATGAAGTCCATGGAAACACTTTCCCATGGGCGTTCGGCAACAGGTAAAGGTTGGAGGAGCCCCTTTGGTGCATGTGTCTCTATTTTGTCTTGTTGGCATACAAGACAAGTCTTGACAAATGCCTCGACGTCATTCCACATGTGAGGCCAGTAATAACGCTCTTCCACTAGAGCCAGTGTACGATGAATCCCAGGGTGGCCCGCTCATTTGGAGTCGTGACACTCTTGCATGATCTCCCTTCTCAGATTGTCATGAGATGGTACATATAAACACCCTCCCTTGGTGGGTCTGAGCTCACCCAGTCCAAATATTATAGTCTTCCCCTCTTTGATATGGTTTTGGATTGAGGGTCAAGGGATGTACCAATTTTGATTCGCTCCACCATGGTCCCTTGGGCTCGTGATATGGTTGCAAGAGCTGCTTTTCTGCTAAGTGCAGCCGCCACTAAGTTTACCTTCCCGGGCTTGTATTAAAGAACATAATCAAACTCAGCAAGGAAGTCTTGCCATCTTGCTTGCTTTGGGGACAACTTCTTTTGCGTTTGAAAGTAACTTGTGGCCACATTATCTGTCATGACCACAAACTGTGAGCCGAGTAGGTAATGTCGCCAAGTTCTTAGACAATGTACCACCGCGGTCATTTCTTTCTCTTGGACGGTATAGCACCTCTCGGTATCATTCAACTTCCGGCTTTCAAATGCAACCGGATGTCCCTCTTGCATAAGCACACCCCCAATGATTCTGATGCATCCGTGTGCACTTCAAAAGTCTTGGCATAATCGGGCAAAGCCAATACGGGCTCCTTTATGATGGCGCTTTTGAGATTCTCGAATGCTTGGTTGCACATAACATCCCACTCCCATATCCGCCCCTTCTTGAGCAAGTCCGTCAGTGGTGTAGTGATGTGCGAATATCCTTCAATGAAGCGCCGATAAAAGTTGGCTAGACCCAAGAATGATCGTAGCTCCGTGACTTTTGTGGGAACCTCCCACTCTTGGATGGCCTTCACCTTAGTTTTATCCATGCGAATGCGCCCTCGTCCCACGATATGTCCCAAAAGGCAACCTCCGGTTGGGCAAATGCACATTTCTCTTTTTTGACATACAACTCGTTGGCCCGAAGAACTTCAAACACCTGCTTTAGTTGTTGCACTTGTTGCTCAAGTGTTTGACTATACACCACAATATCATCAAGGTAAACAACCACAAATTTATCTAAATAGGTTTGGAGTACCTTGTTCATAAGAGTGCAGAAGGTTGCCGGTGCATTGGTGAGACCAAATGGCATCACCAAGAATTCAAATGCTCCATATCGGGTAGTACAAGCGGTCTTCGCAATGTCCTCTTCCGCTATCCTCACTTGCCAATAACCGGATCTCAAATCCAGTTTTGAGAAGTACCTTGCCGTTCCCAGTTGATCAAAGAGGTCGGCAATGAGGGGGATAGGATACTTATTCTTAACAGTGAGTTTGTTGAGTGTCTGATAGTCAATACACATTCGAACGGAACCATCGGCCTTTCTTTGGAATAGCACCGGAGCTCCATAAGGTGACTTGGATGGACGTATGAAACCCGCGTCCAAGAGTTCCTTTAGTTGTTTGCGGATCTCCTCAAGCTCAGGAGGAGACATTCGGTATGATGCTCTAGATGGTGGTGGAGCACCAGCATGATCCACTTCCCCTTTGAGGTGGAAGTCTCTTTGGTAGTTCCTTCGGCATAATATCTTTGAAGTACCCCAACACGTATTGGATCTCCTTTGGGATAGGGATGCCCGATTGTCCATCGTCTACTGATTTTAAGGCGCCAACAAATGTGATCTCATTCTTTTGCAACCCCTTTGTGAGTTGCATAGCAGATAAGAGTTTGGTTGACAGACCAACTTCTCTTTTGATGGGCACAACACATGGGTGCTTTGGATCCAAGATGCATAAAGAGTTGGAAAAATGGACAATCATGGCAATATATGATCCAAGAAAGATATGCCAATCACCATCTCATAATCATCCATGGGAACAACAGAAAAATTGGCCTTACCTTGCCATGTTCCGATGCTAAGTTGTGTATTACGAACCGTGCCCATGACCGAAACTTCTTTGGAGTTCACCGTCTTAAGAAATCCGCCATCTTTATATGGGCGAAGATTGAGTTTAGTGGCCACTTCTTGGGTGATGAATATCTCGGAGACACCGGTGTCAAGAAGAGCATTGAGCTTGTGTCCCGCGATCTGTGCCTCTACGAACATCATTCCTTAAGGTTGTCCGAACACCTCATTCTTCATGGTGTTGAGACGGCGAAGTGCTCCAAGTTGTGCGGTCTCCTGGTCTCGTTCCTCCTCTTCTTTAAGGCGGAAAGCTTGGAACATTTGGGCATTCCCTTGTCCAATGAGGTCCACCACATAAGAAACAAGAGATGTTGGCCTTGTCATATTTCTTCTCGGGTGCCTTTCCGTTGAAGAATGGTTTCTTATGTGAGTGACCTTCCTTGTTGATGTGCTCTTTGCCTTTATATCCCCCTCCTTTTTGTTTGGTTTGGGGGTGTCGGCTTCCTTGAATTCGATGAGTGATTCGGCTACGGCAATGGCTTGAGACAATGTTTGCACTCCACGACGTTGTAACTCTAGCTTGGCCTAGTTCTTCAGGCCATCCATGAATGTGAACAAGGCATCTTTATCACTCATCTCGGGTACCTCCAACAAGAGTTCTTGGAACTCTCGGCAATAGTCCTTTACTTCTCCCTTTTGAGCACAGTGACGTAGCTTCGCCCGGGCCTCATCCTCGGCATATTCCGGGTAGAATTGATGTTTGAGTTTGGTCACGAACTCCTTCCAATTTTCAATAAGGGCGCCCCCGCGCCTAGTATCATCCCACCTACGTCTCCACCAAGTCATAGCAACATCATTTAAGTATAAGGAGGCCGTTCGTACCTTAGTAGTGTCATCCATGACACCCATGCAATCGAAGTATTGTTCCAAGCCCCATATGAAGTTGTCGATATCCTTAGCCACTCGCTTTCTCGCATAAGCTTGTGGTTTTGGCACGTCCACCCTAAATGGTGTATGAGCAATGAGCCCTCCCCGTCCCATGTTTGCTCGACATGACGCTAGCTCCCCTTTGAGCTCTTTCACCTCTGATACTACTTGTCACGTGTCAATTCTTTAGACCGAAACACCGTGCGGCACTTAAGCGATCCTTGCCTGCGAATGTGCTAAGTAAGCCTAAAACAACACAAGGAAGCAAAGAACTTTGAAAGAAAGCTTGAGAGAATAAGTGTATTGCTTGAATGCTAGAAAACTTGGTGTCTTTACAAAAGAGGAGGGCAAAGCTACTTATACTAATCCCCCCCCCCCCCCAAATGAATGGCTAGATTCAATCCATCCTACGGTGGAGATTAAGTCTCCAGAATATTCTAGGATATTTACAACAATGAGCATTCTAGAATGTCCTAGCATGAAGTATTCTAGAATATTCTACACAAGAGAAATAACAAGTAAGACCTAGAAGGTTCCGAGGTGCTCCAACGTGTTCTCCAAGCTTCTGAAACGTGCAGAAGCCTCCACATTCGTCGGAATCTTCTAGAAAGTTACGGAACAAGACACATAGCTCTGAATCCAGTGCAACCTCCATAATTGTCATCGCTTCCTGATCTGATTACCAACCCACACAAAAGTAGGTAACTGCCCCGAGGAGGTGAGCAATAACCCAGTATGAAAAGGCCAAGGTAAATGCAACATGCACTATAATGAATGATATATGGATGCAATGCATGATCAAGGTAAATCCACATGCACGGGTAATCGGAATAACGGTAGCTACACAATCGGTAAATGCAGCGCAATAGCTCGAGCAATAGGCAAGTGTCACGTTCCGTAACTTTCTAGAAGATTTCGACGAATCTGGAGGCTTCTGTACGTTCTAGAAGCTTGGAAAACACATTGGAGCACCCCGGAAGCTTCTAGGTCTTACTTGTTATTTCTCTTGTAATGTAGAGTATTCTAGAATGCTTCATGCTAGGACATTCTAGAATGCTCATTGTTGTAAATATCCTAGAATATTCTGGAGACTTAATCTCCACCGTAGGATGGATTGAATCTTAACCATTCATTTGGGAGGGGGATTAGTATAAGTAGCCTTGCCCTCCTCATTTGTAAAGACACCAAGTTTTCTAGCATTCAAGCAATACAATTATTCTCTCAAGCTTTCTTTCAAAGTTCTTTGCTTCCTTGTGTTGGTTTAGGCTTACTTAGCATCTTCGCAGGCAAAGATCGCTTAAGTGCCGCACGGTGTTTCGGTCTGAAGAATCAACACGTGGACAAGTGGTATCAGAACCAGGTTCGAGGCTCAAACTCAAAGGAAGCATCAACACTAGCACCATGTCGGAAGTCACTGATCAATCGAACAAGGGCCGAAGGGAAAAGTCGAGGGACATTGTGAGTGCCTTCGACGCTCGTCTTGCAAGTTGGAACTTGCCTTTTGCCGACTTCCTGGAGAAGGAGCATGAGGATGAAAGCCAAGAAGGAATTCGTGGGGAATTTAAGGAGCTCTCAATGCTTTGGCAGGGACATTCCAAACTAAGAACGACCAGTTGGAAGCCATGATCGGAGCGCTACAAGCCGAGATGAAAGAGCTCAAAGGGGAGCTAGCGTCATGTCGAGCAAACATGGGACGTGGAGGGCCCATTGCTCATACACCAGTGAGGGTGATGTGCCAAAACCACAAGCTTATGTGGGAAAGCGAGTGGCTAAGGACATCGACAACTTCTTATGGGGCTTGGAGCAATACTTCGATTGCATGGGTGTCATGGATGACACCACTAAGGTACGAACGGCCGCTTTATACTTAAATGATGTTGCTATGACTTGGTGGAGACGTAGGTGCGATGATACTAGACGTGGGGGCGCCCTTATTGGAAGTTGGAGGGAGTTCGTGACCGAACTCAAAAATCAATTCTACCCGGAATATGCCGAGGATGAGGCCCGGGCGAAGCTACGTCTTGCTCAAAAGGGAGAAGTAAGGGACTATTGCCGAGAGTTCCAAGAACTCTTGCTGGAGGTACCGGAGACGAGTGATAGAGATGCCTTGTTCACATTCATGGATGGCTTAAGAACTGGGCCAAGCTAGAGTTACAACGTCGTGGAGTGCAGACATGTCTCAAGCCATCGCCGTAGCCGAATCACTCATCGAATTCAAGAAAGCCGACGCCCCCAAGCCAAACAAGGAGTGGGATATAAAGGCAAGGAGCACACCAACAAGGAAGACCACTCACATAAGAAACCATTCTTCAACGGAAAGACACCCGAGAAGAAATATGGCAGGGCCAACATTTCTTGTTTCTTATGCGACGGACCTCATTGGGCAAGGGAATGCCCAAAACGTTCCAAGCTTTCTGCCTTAATTAAAGAAGAGGAGGAACGAGACCAGGAGACCGCACAATTTGGAGCCCTTCGCCGTCTCAACACCATGAAGAATGAGGTGTTCGGGCAACCTAAAGGAATGATGTTCATAGAAGCACAAATCGCAGGACATAAGCTCAATGCTCTTCTTGACACCGGTGCCTCCGAGATATTCATCACCCAAGAAGTGGCCACGAAACTCAATCTTCGCCCATATAAAGATGGCGGGTTTCTTAAGACGGTGAACTCCAAAGAAGTTCCGGTTATGGGCACGGTTCGTAAGGCACAACTTAGCATCGGAGCATGGCAAGGTAAGGCCAATCTTTCTGTTGTTCTCATTGATGATTAGGAAAAATGAAATGTTGGCTTACCGGGGCTGTTATAGTTTTTTCTCTTTTATAAGTGTCGGACCATTAAGGAGTTTGTACTGTGATGTATTTTGTTACTAATTAGAATGTATGTTCCGCTACTAAAAATGAATGTTTGACTAACGCTTCCGCTATTTCCGAAAGGGTTTTGAAACTCTCGTGCGTAATGTTCTTTGAGAATGTGGTACCGGATAAGGGTTATTAATTTGTGCCCGAGTTGGGTCCCACAGAGGTGGTATCAGAGCCAGGCTCGCAGCCTATTATGAAATATCTTTGGGTAATAGAATAAACTCCATAAGAATTTTATACTTTGGGTTTTAAGATATTGATGAAGTTGACTGGTTTATTTCAGGGTAAAAGTCTCTAGTGCTCATACAGGAATGCTGAGAACATCTTGGTAAGAAAGAGCAACCAATATTAGTAATCTAAAGAGTTAGGTGCATAGGCCGAGCTCAAAAAGTTTCCCCTATTGAGACTATTATGGTTGACATTCAGATCTTGTAAACCCCGAACAACCATGAGGATTGATAGTATATCACCTTGTTTTTTTTCAATTGTCATTATTTCAGAGAATGGTGACTTAACCTTACTCTAGTTAATTAATTTCATTACGCATTATATTATTAACTCCCATTTTAAAAAGGAAATCTGTTTTAAATCACCACTTTCTCATAAATTTGATGATGTCGTCAAGAAATAATTCGCGAGCTACGATGTCATCGTCACTTGGTGGTAGCTCTCACACGAGAATCAAGGAAATGAGGAAAATTCTCCAGAGGAAGTACGTAACCCAAGAAGGAACGACGAGCAAGAAGAACAACATCCTTGACAAGAGCTACCCAACAGGAATGCGATGGAAATTTTACAACAGTTCATGCAATTTTGTCAACAAAATCCTCCACGAAACGTCACGAGGAATGAAGAACCACTAGATGCACTTGAACGATTTCTGAGGTTCCACCCCACCTAAATTCTACGGAACCCCTAATGCCAATCATGCAGAAGAGTGGGTACTCAAAATTGAGAGAATTGTTACTGTTCTCAAACTATTCTGATGAACAAAAGGTCAGCTTTGCTGTCTATCAATTTGAAAGATGCAGCTCATCACTGGTGGAGAGTCATAGATCAGCAATGGAAAAAGAAATCAAAACCCCGAGGACCTGGTGAATTTTCTACGTGCATTCGAGGAGAAATATGTTACGCAGGTAATTACTGAACACCCATGAACGAGAGTTTATGGATTTGGTACAAGGAAGACATACTGTAGCTGAATACGAGGTCGAATTCCACCGAAATTCACTATGCTCCACATTATATAGATGATGACCAAGGAAAACTAAGAAATTCATTCAAGGCTTAAATCTTGATATCCGTTGGGCCACACTATCCACCGAATCCACTAAATTATCTTTCTGCAGTCAACCAAGCGTTACGAGTTGAATCCGATATCAAATCATTGATCCAAAGAGAGCAGAGGGAAAAGAGCTCTATAACCCAAATTTGACAGACACAAGCAACAAGAAGAGGAATCTTGGAAAGGAAATGATTGGAGAACCAACTGGACAGAAACCACAAGATACTTGGGTAATGTTAATGCACCAAAATGTGGCTATTGCAAGATGCCCACTCACAAGGAAGAGAACTGCTGGAGAAAGAACGGAAAATGTCTGGTCTGTGGAAGTGAACAACATCGTATCCAAGATTGCCCAAAAAGGACCCAGAAGATACCACCGCCACAAAAACCGAGAATCCCAGCAAGGGCTTATGCCTTAATGGGAAATGAAGAAGTTGACCCCGATCGTTGTGGTTGAAGGTACCGTTATTTGACTTTCAAAAGTTGACTAAATCTTGTTTGGCCCTAGAGCTACACATTCTTTTATTATACTGATAACAATTGGCATATCATCTAAAAATCAGTTTTACCAATAAGATTGAGGTAACCACCGACACCGTCAATAAAAACTACCCACTAAAATTCTACGAACTAGAATATCTGGCAGATTTAATCAAGCTACATATGATTACGATATTATACTGAGCATGGACTGGTCGTTCAAACATCAATGCTACAACCAAGGAGTGACTTCACAGTTGCGACTACACCGGCTACCGAGATGCCAGCGATCATAAATGATAGATGGCTGTAATATCTACATTGGAATCAAGGACAGATATAAGAGATGAAAACTCAAACCGAGGTAAATATAGCTACCAGAGAGGAAGTCTCAGTAAAATCATTACCTGAGGTTGGATTTGAGCCTAACATTTTCCTCCCTTTAAAGTCATTCATCACTCTTTCAGCCAAGAGAACCATTTGCGGACATACACTGCTCCACCCAGTTTCTTTGTCTTTCAAATCCGGTCATTGATTAATTAGGACTTAATATCAAAAGTTTGATGTTGATATTGACATTTTCTTTGAATACCTACGCCCTGCTTTCATTCCCGGTAAGTGGAATAAAATGTTTTTTTCTCTCTCTCGACCATGTGCTTCTTCTTCTACTTCTTTATTCTTATCCAAATACTAAAGGGATCGTTATCCATAACTCAGAGAGTCATAGTAGACCATGCTGCTCACCAGAAATGGAAAACCACGAGTGTAGTTTTCTCGACTCGAAAACCACGATTGTAGTTTTCTCAACTCGACGACAACAACAGAAGATCGGCTAGATGAAGAACCACGTTACGCAACTGAAATCATGTCGAAGGAAGCTAGGGACATGGAATAAAGATTTCAACTCAAGGCTTCATAGTTTTGCGGTAACAATGATGGAATCTGGGGACCAGATTCCTTGAAGGAGGGGAGATTGTAACACCCCAAAAATATTAATTACAAAATTGGACAAAAATAATTTGAAGCTATCTTCAATGCTACTAAAATAATCATCCAAATAATAATAATAATAATCATAATAATAATAATAATTATGAATTTATGTTTAATTATATTCCATAATATTAACTAATAAAAGAAAATATTTAATTAAGAATTAGGCATACACTTGTCAATACAATTGCCCCAACACATGTCAACTCTTTGAAGCCTCAATACATGCAAAACCCCTATAAATACCCCCCCATTTCATCTGATTTAGCCCACAAAATCAAGAGCAAGTTTGAGAGAGAGAGTGTAGGAAATAGGGTGGAAATAAGAAAATTATGAGGAAAATACCAAACCTCCTCCAAAAAATCCGACAATTTCACACAATCATCCTTATACACCCAGAAAACATTTAGTTTGAGAGGTGTAACAAAATCAAAGCCAAATCACCCAGAAAAATCGAAAACCCGTGAAGAACATTTGCAGAAATGCAACTCAGAAATCTATTTTGAGGTAGCGTGTTCATGCCTTCATTTCTTCTATTTTAAAACCGATTTTGATCTTGTGTATAAAATGAAATTTGTTCAAAATGTGTTAAAGTTTATGGTTATGTCAGGCCGATCGCCCAAATGGCCGCCGTACGAACGTATTTCCGGCAACCAAAACACCTAGTCAATCATTTCGAATTATCATATTCTGGGCAAAATCGGTAGGGAATTTCAAAACGGTTTCTGAACAAAAGTTGTATATCAAAACAGGGCGAGCATACTGTAAACATTTCAGCCGCGCGTGGCGTCCGGAGCACTGCCACGCGCCGGGCACGGTGGCGCGTGTAACACACGCGCCGACGCGTTTGACAAATTTCCGGTCGTCGAACGTTGCTGGACTGATTTTAGGCAGTTCTGGAAAGTTTCGTGAAGTTTCGACTTAAACTTGATTTTTAATGAATTCTTAAAGTCTTATTTAGAAATTACCCGGACAAGTTTTGTACAAAAAATGATTTGCAGAAGATTCAACAACATATCTGGGTTTCTAAACACCAAAATTACTTATATTATGTTTATAGGACTTTATTTGACATCTGGGTTCAAAATCGAGCCAATCCAGTAAGACATCAAATAGTGAGGTGAGGTGTACTACCGAATTCTTGTTATATAGCCATTTTGGCATTTGGCCTGGAATTTACAGTATCTTGTTATTCATTGTCTCACCTTTTATATATTGTCATCATATTGTACATTATCTCGTCCCATTGGTCATCTTGATCTGCATGTTTATTTATCTTGAATGTTATCGATTACTAATCGATTCCTTTGATTGAACGAATCATTTGACTGAATGACTGAATGAATGGAGCCCTGGATATTTATCCACTGGACAACGCGGCTTCGGCCCGGAAAGTGAGTCCAATGAACAACGGATGTTAGTCCGGGTATATGGTTCATCTGAACAACGCGCACCGTTTTACGGTCCGGAGAATGGTTCACTTGGCTCGTAAATGACTGAATATACAGATCCTATCTGAATATGTGGGGAAAAGTGCTACGCCGAACTGTCCGGTGGGAGCCACCTCTTTAGCCCACGATATTCACTCTGAATCCTAAATCATCACGGTTCATTATTGACAATTACTTGACTGCAAGATCTTTGTTACATGACATATCATATTGAGAAATTGCATTGTTTGATAATTACAGATATAAAAGCCATTGTTATTCCCTCACTAAGTCCTCGAAGACTTAACCTATGTTTTCCTTGTTATTTATTGTGAGTTCCAGATACAGGAGTACCGGAGCCAAAACCGAAGGAAAATTAGGAAAAATGGAAATGTTGGCTTACCGGGGCTGTTATAGTATTTTCTCTTTTATTAAGTGTCGGACCATTAAGGAGTTTGTACTGTGATGTATTTTGTTACTAATTAGAATGTATAAACACTTCCGCTACTAAAAATGAATGTTTGACTAAACGCTTCCGCTATTTCCGAAAGGTTTTGAAACCCTCGTACGTAATGTTCTTTGAGAATGTGGTACCGGATAAGGGTTAAATTAATTTGTGCCCGAGTTGGGTCCCACAGAGGTGGTATCAGAGCCAGGCTCGCAGCCTATTATGAAATATCTTTGGGTAATAGAATAAACTCCATAAGAATTTTATACTTTGGGTTTTAAGATATTGATGAAGTTGACTGGTTTATTTCAGGGTAAAAGTCTCTAGTGCTCATACAGGAATGCTGAGAACATCTTGGTAAGAAAGAGCAACCAATTATTAGTAATCTAAAGAGTTAGGTGCATAGGCCGAGCTCAAAAAAGTTTCCCCTATTGAGACTATTATGGTTGACATTCAGATCTTGTAAACCCGGAACAACCAATGAGGATTGATAGTATATCACCTTGTTTTTTTTCAATTGTCATTATTTCAGAGAATGGTGACTTAACCTTACTCTAGTTAATTAATTTCATTACGCATTATTATTATTAACTCCCATTTTAAAAAGGAAATCTGTTTTAAATCACCACTTTCTCATAAATTTGATGATGTCGTCAAGAAATAATTCGCGAGCTACGATGTCATCGTCACTTGGTGGTAGCTCTCACACGAGAAATCAAGGAAATGAGGAAAATTCTCCTGAGGAAGTACATAACCCAAGAAGGAACGACGAGCAAGAAGAACAACATCCTTGACAAGAGCTACCCAACAGGAATGCGATGGAAATTTTACAACAGTTCATGCAATTTTGTCAACAAAATCCTCCACGAAACGTCACGAGGAATGAAGAACCACTAGATGCACTTGAACGATTTCTGAGGTTCCACCCACCTAAATTCTACGGAACCCCTAATGCCCATCATGCAGAAGAGTGGTTACTCAAAATTGAGAGAATTTTTACTGTTCTCAACTATTCTGATGAACAAAAGGTCAGCTTTGCTGTCTATCAATTTGAAGATGCAGCTCATCACTGGTGGAGAGTCATAGATCAGCAATGGAAAAGAAATCAAACCCCGAGGACCTGGGTGAATTTTCTACGTGCATTCGAGGAGAAATATGTTACGCAGGTAATACTGAACACCCGTGAACGAGAGTTTATGGATTTGGTACAAGGAAGACATACTGTAGCTGAATACGAGGCCGAATTCCACCGACTAATTCACTATGCTCCACATTATATAGATGATGAACCAAGGAAAACTAAGAAATTCATTCAAGGCTTAAATCTTGATATCCGTTGGGCCACACTATCCACCGAATCCACTAATTATCTTTCTGCAGTCAACCAAGCGTTACGAGTTGAATCCGATATCAAATCATTTATCCAAAGAGAGCAGAGGGAAAAGAGGCTCTATAACCCAAATTTGACAGACACAAGCAACAAGAAGAGGAATCTTGGAAAGGAAATGATTGGAGAACCAACTGGACAGAAACCACAAAGATACTTGGGTAATGTTAATGCACCAAAATGTGGCTATTGCAAGATGCCCACTCACAAGGAAGAGAACTGCTGGAGAAAGAACGGAAAATGTCTGGTCTGTGGAAGTGAACAACATCGTATCCAAGATTGCCCAAAAAGGACCCAGAAGATACCACCGCCACAAAAACCGAGAATCCCAGCAAGGGCTTATGCCTTAATGGGAAATGAAGAAGTTGACCCGATCGTTGTGGTTGAAGGTACCGTTATTTGACTTTCAAAAGTTGACTAAATCTTGTTTGGCCCTAGAGCTACACATTCTTTTATTATACTGATAACAATTGGCATATCATCTAAAAATCAGTTTTACCAATAAGATTGAGGTAACCACCGACACCGTCAATAAAAACTACCCACTAAAATTCTACGAACTAGAATATCTGGCAGATTTAATCAAGCTACATATATGATTACGATATTATACTGAGCATGGACTGGTCGTTCAAACATCAATGCTACACCAAGGAAGTGACTTCACAGTTGCGACTACACCGGCTACCGAAGATGCCAGCGATCATAAATGATAGATGGCTGTAATATCTACATTGGAATCAAGGACAGATATAAGAGATGAGAAACTCAAACCGAGGTAAATATAGCTACCAGAGAGGAAGTCTCAGTAAAATCATTACCTGAGGTTGGATTTGAGCCTAACATTTTTCCTCCCTTTAAAGTCATTCACTCTTTTTAGCCAGAGAACCTTTTGCGGACATACACTGCTCCACCCAGTTTCTTTGTCTTTCAAATCCGGTCATGGATTAATTAGGACTTAATATCAAAAGTTTGATGTTGATATTGACATTTTCTTTGAATACCTACGCCCTGCTTTCATTCCCGGGTAGTGGAATAAAATGTTTTTTTCTCTCTCTCGAC
This sequence comes from Haberlea rhodopensis, assembly GCA_907163345.1. Lineage (NCBI taxonomy): Eukaryota > Viridiplantae > Streptophyta > Magnoliopsida > Lamiales > Gesneriaceae > Haberlea > Haberlea rhodopensis. Next base: position 351,048 of record CAJQUN010000464.1, on the reverse strand, counting down.
CATGTGCTTCTTCTTCTACTTCTTTATTCTTATCCAAATACTAAAGGGATCGTTATCCATAACTCAGAGAGTCATAGTAGACCATGCTGCTCACCAGATATGGAAAACCACGAGTGTAGTTTTCTCGACTCGACGACAACAACAGAAGATCGGCTAGATGAAGAACCACGTTACGCAACTGAAATAATGTCAAAGGAAGCTAGGACATGGAATAAAGATTTCAACTCAAGGCTTCATAGTTTTGCGGTAACAATGATGGAATCTGGGGACCAGATTCCTTGAAGGATGGGAGATTGTAACACCCCAAAAATATTAATTACAAAATTGGACAAAAATAATTTGAAGCTATCTTCAATGCTACTAAAATAATAATCCAATAAATAATAATAATAATAATAATAAATTATGAATTTATGTTTAATTATATTCCAAAATATTAACTAATAAAAGAAAATATTTAATTAAGAATTGGCATACACTTGTCAATACAATTTCCCCAACACATGTCAACTCTTTAAAGCCTCAATACATGCAAAACCCCTATAAATACCCCCCCATTTCATCTGATTTAGCCCACAAAATCAAGAGCAAGTTTGAGAGAGAGTGTGTAGGAAATAGGGTGGAAATAAGAAAATTATGAGGAAAATACCAAACCTCCTCCAAAAAATCCGACAATTTCACACAATCATCCTTATACACCCAGAAAACATTTAGTTTGAGAGGTGTAACAAAATCAAAGCCAATCACCCAGAAAAATCGAAAACCCGTGAAGAACATTTGCAGAAATGCAACTCAGAAATCTATTTTGAGGTAGCGTGTTCATGCCTTCATTTCTTCTATTTTAAAACCGATTTTGATCTTGTGTATAAAAGAAAGTTGTTCAAAATGTGTTAAAGTTTATGGGTATGTCGGCCGATCGCCCAAATGGCCGCCGTACGAACGTATTTCCGGCAACCAAAACACCAAGTCAATCATTTCGAATTATCATATTCTGGGCAAAATCGGTTGGGAATTTCAAAACGGTTTCTGAACAAAAGTTGTAGATCAAAACGGGGCGAGCATACCGTAAAAATTTCAGCCGTGCGTGGCGTCCGGAGCACTGCCACGCGCCGGCACGGTGGCGCGTGTAACACACGCGCCGACGCGTTTGACAAATTTCCAGTCGGCGAACGTTGCTGGACTGATTTTAGGCAGTTCTGGAAAGTTTCGTGAAGTTTCGACTTAAACTTGATTTTTAATGAATTCTTAAAGTCTTATTTAGAAATTACCCGGACAAGTTTTGTACAAAAAATGATTTGCAGAAGATTCAACAACATATCTGGGTTTCTAAACACCAAAATTACTTATATTATGTTTATAGGACTTTATTTGACATCTGGGTTCAAAATCGAGCCAATCCAGTAAGACATCAAATAGTGAGGTGAGGTGTACTACCGAATTCTTGTTATATAGCCATTTTGGCATTTGGCCTGGAATTTACAGTATCTTGTTATTCATTGTCTCACCTTTAATATATTGTCATCATATTGTACATTATCTCGTCCCATTGGTCATCTTGATCTGCATGTTTATTTATCTTGAATGTTATCGATTACTAATCGATTCCTTTGATTGAACGAATCATTTGACTGAATGACTGAATAAATGGAGCCCTGGATATTTATCCACTGGACAACGCGGCTTCGGCCCGGAAAGTGAGTCCAATGAACAACGGATATTAGTCCGGGTATATGGTTCATCTGAACAACGCGCATCGTTTTACGGTCCGGAGAATGGTTCACTTGGCTCGTAAATGACTGAATATACAGATCCTATCTGAATATGTGGGGAAAAGTGCTACACCGAACTGTCCGGTGGGAGCCACCTCTTTAGCCCACGATATTCACTCTGAATCCTAAATCATCACGGTTCATTATTGACAATTACTTGACTGCAAGATCTTTGTTACATGACATATCATATTGAGAAATTGCATTGTTTGATAATTACAGATATAAAAGCCATTGTTATTCCCTCACTAAGTCCTCGAAGACTTAACCTATGTTTTCCTTGTTATTTATTGTGAGTTCCAGATACAGGAGTACCGGAGCCAAAACCGAAGGAAAATTAGGAAAAATGGAAATGTTGGCTTACCGGGGCTGTTATAGTATTTTCTCTTTTATTAAGTGTCGGACCATTAAGGAGTTTGTACTGTGATGTATTTTGTTACTAATTAGAATGTATAAACGCTTCCTCTACTAAAAATGAATGTTTGACTAAACGCTTCCGCTATTTCCGAAAAGGTTTTGAAACCCTCATGCGTAATGTTCTTTGAGAATGTGGTACCGGATAAGGGTTAAATTAATTTGTGCCCGAGTTGGGTCCCACAGAGGTGGTATCAGAGCCAGGCTCGCAGCCTATTATGAAATATCTTTGGGTAATAGAATAAACTCCATAAGAATTTTATACTTTGGGTTTTAAGATATTGATGAAGTTGACTGGTTTATTTCAGGGTAAAAGTCTCTAGTGCTCATACAGGAATGCTGAGAACATCTTGGTAAGAAAGAGCAACCAATTATTAGTAATCTAAAGAGTTAGGTGCATAGGCCGAGCTCAAAAAAGTTTCCCCTATTGAGACTATTATGGTTGACATTCAGATCTTGTAAACCCGGAACAACCAATGAGGATTGATAGTATATCACCTTGTTTTTTTTCAATTGTCATTATTTCAGAGAATGGTGACTTAACCTTACTCTAGTTAATTAATTTCATTACGCATTATTATTATTAACTCCCATTTTAAAAAGGAAATCTGTTTTAAATCACCACTTTCTCATAAATTTGATGATGTCGTCAAGAAATAATTCGCGAGCTACGATGTCATCGTCACTTGGTGGTAGCTCTCACACGAGAAATCAAGGAAATGAGGAAAATTCTCCTGAGGAAGTACGTAACCCAAGAAGGAACGACGAGCAAGAAGAACAACATCCTCGACAAGAGCTACCCAACAGGAATGCGATGGAAATTTTACAACAGTTCATGCAATTTTGTCAACAAAATCATCCACGAAACGTCACGAGGAATGAAGAACCACTAGATAGAGCACTTGAACGATTTCTGAGGTTCCACCCACCTAAATTCTACGGAACCCCTAATGCCCATCATGCAGAAGAGTGGTTACTCAAAATTGAGAGAATTTTTACTGTTCTCAACTATTCTGATGAACAAAAGGTCAGCTTTGCTGTCTATCAATTTGAAGATTCAGCTCATCACTGGTGGAGAGTCATAGATCAGCAATGGAAAAGAAATCAAACCCCGAGGACCTGGGTGAATTTTCTACGTGCATTCGAGGAGAAATATGTTACGCAGGTAATACTGAACACCCGTGAACGAGAGTTTATGGATTTGGTACAAGGAAGACATACTGTAGCTGAATACGAGGCCGAATTCCACCGACTAATTCACTATGCTCCACATTATATAGATGATGAACCAAGGAAAACTAAGAAATTCATTCAAGGCTTAAATCTTGATATCCGTTGGGCCACACTATCCACCGAATCCACTAATTATCTTTCTGCAGTCAACCAAGCGTTACGAGTTGAATCCGATATCAAATCATTTATCCAAAGAGAGCAGAGGGAAAAGAGGCTCTATAACCCAAATTTGACAGACACAAGCAACAAGAAGAGGAATCTTGGAAAGGAAATGATTGGAGAACCAACTGGACAGAAACCACAAAGATACTTGGGTAATGTTAATGCACCAAAATGTGGCTATTGCAAGATGCCCACTCACAAGGAAGAGAACTGCTGGAGAAAGAACGGAAAATGTCTGGTCTGTGGAAGTGAACAACATCGTATCCAAGATTGCCCAAAAAGGACCCAGAAGATACCACCGCCACAAAAACCGAGAATCCCAGCAAGGGCTTATGCCTTAATGGGAAATGAAGAAGTTGACCCGATCGTTGTGGTTGAAGGTACCGTTATTTGACTTTCAAAAGTTGACTAAATCTTGTTTGGCCCTAGAGCTACACATTCTTTTATTATACTGATAACAATTGGCATATCATCTAAAAATCAGTTTTACCAATAAGATTGAGGTAACCACCGACACCGTCAATAAAAACTACCCACTAAAATTCTACGAACTAGAATATCTGGCAGATTTAATCAAGCTACATATATGATTACGATATTATACTGAGCATGGACTGGTCGTTCAAACATCAATGCTACACCAAGGAAGTGACTTCACAGTTGCGACTACACCGGCTACCGAAGATGCCAGCGATCATAAATGATAGATGGCTGTAATATCTACATTGGAATCAAGGACAGATATAAGAGATGAGAAACTCAAACCGAGGTAAATATAGCTACCAGAGAGGAAGTCTCAGTAAAATCATTACCTGAGGTTGGATTTGAGCCTAACATTTTTCCTCCCTTTAAAGTCATTCACTCTTTTCAGCCAGAGAACCTTTTGCGGACATACACTGCTCCACCCAGTTTCTTTGTCTTTCAAATCCGGTCATGGATTAATTAGGACTTAATATCAAAAGTTTGATGTTGATATTGACATTTTCTTTGAATACCTACGCCCTGCTTTCATTCCCGGGTAGTGGAATAAAATGTTTTTTTCTCTCTCTCGACCATGTGCTTCTTCTTCTACTTCTTTATTCTTATCCAAATACTAAAGGGATCGTTATCCATAACTCAGAGAGTCATAGTAGACCATGCTGCTCACCAGATATGGAAAACCACGAGTGTAGTTTTCTCGACTCGACGACAACAACAGAAGATCGGCTAGATGAAGAACCACGTTACGCAACTGAAATAATGTCAAAGGAAGCTAGGACATGGAATAAAGATTTCAACTCAAGGCTTCATAGTTTTGCGGTAACAATGATGGAATCTGGGGACCAGATTCCTTGAAGGATGGGAGATTGTAACACCCCAAAAATATTAATTACAAAATTGGACAAAAATAATTTGAAGCTATCTTCAATGCTACTAAAATAATAATCCAATAAATAATAATAATAATAATAATAAATTATGAATTTATGTTTAATTATATTCCATAATATTAACTAATAAAAGAAAATATTTAATTAAGAATTTGGCATACACTTGTCAATACAATTTCCCCAACACATGTCAACTCTTTAAAGCCTCAATACATGCAAAACCCCTATAAATACCCCCCCATTTCATCTGATTTAGCCCACAAAATCAAGAGCAAGTTTGAGAGAGAGTGTGTAGGAAATAGGGTGGAAATAAGAAAATTATGAGGAAAATACCAAACCTCCTCCAAAAAATCCGACAATTTCACACAATCATCCTTATACACCCAGAAAACATTTAGTTTGAGAGGTGTAACAAAATCAAAGCCAATCACCCAGAAAAATCGAAAACCCGTGAAGAACATTTGCAGAAATGCAACTCAGAAATCTATTTTGAGGTAGCGTGTTCATGCCTTCATTTCTTCTATTTTAAAACCGATTTTGATCTTGTGTATAAAAAGAAAGTTGTTCAAAATGTGTTAAAGTTTATGGGTATGTCGGCCGATCGCCCAAATGGCCGCCGTACGAACGTATTTCCGGCAACCAAAACACCAAGTCAATCATTTCGAATTATCATATTCTGGGACAAATCGGTTGGGAATTTCAAAACGGTTTCTGAACAAAAGTTGTAGATCAAAACGGGGCGAGCATACCGTAAAAATTTCAGCCGTGCGTGGCGTCCGGAGCACTGCCACGCGCCGGCACGGTGGCGCGTGTAACACACGCGCCGACGCGTTTGACAAATTTCCAGTCGGCGAACGTTGCTGGACTGATTTTAGGCAGTTCTGGAAAGTTTCGTGAAGTTTCGACTTAAACTTGATTTTTAATGAATTTTTAAAGTCTTATTTAGAAATTACCCGGACAAGTTTTGTACAAAAAATGATTTGCAGAAGATTCAACAACATATCTGGGTTTCTAAACACCAAAATTACTTATATTATGTTTATAGGACTTTATTTGACATCTGGGTTCAAAATCGAGCCAATCCAGTAAGACATCAAATAGTGAGGTGAGGTGTACTACCGAATTCTTGTTATATAGCCCTTTTGGCATTTGGCCTGGAATTTACAGTATCTTGTTATTCATTGTCTCACCTTTTATATATTGTCATCATATTGTACATTATCTCGTCCCATTGGTCATCTTGATCTGCATGTTTATTTATCTTGAATGTTATCGATTACTAATCGATTCCTTTGATTGAACGAATCATTTGATTGAATGACTGAATGAATGGAGCCCTGGATATTTATCCACTGGACAACGCGGCTTCGGCCCGGAAAGTGAGTCCAATGAACGACGGATGACAGTCCGGGTATATGGTTCATCTGAACAACGCGCACCGTTTTACGGTCCGGAGAATGGTTCACTTGGCTCGTAAATGACTGAATATACAGATCCTATCTGAATATGTGGGGAAAAGTGCTACGCCGAACTGTCCGGTGGGAGCCACCTCTTTAGCCCACGATATTCACTCTGAAATCCTAAATCATCACGGTTCATTATTGACAATTACTTGACTGCAAGATCTTTGTTACATGACATATCATATTGAGAAATTGCATTGTTTGATAATTACAGATATAAAAGCCATTGTTATTCCCTCACTAAGTCCTCAAAGACTTAACATATGTTTTCCTTGTTATTTATTGTGAGTTCCAGATATAGGAGAACCGGAGCCAGAACCGAAGGAAAATTAGGAAAAATGGAAATGTTGGCTTACCGGGGCTATTATAGTATTTTCTCTTTTATTAAGTGTCGGACCATTAAGGAGTTTGTACTGTGATGTATTTTGTTACTAATTAGAATGTATAAACGCTTCCGCTACTAAAAATGAATGTTTGACTAAACGCTTCCGCTATTTCCGAAAAGGTTTTGAAACCCTCATGCGTAATGTTCTTGAGAATGTGGTACCGGATAAGGGTTAAATTAATTTGTGCCCGAGTTGGGTCCCACAGAGGTGGTATCAGAGCCAGGCTCGCAGCCTATTATGAAATATCTTTGGGTAATAGAATAAACTCCATAAGAATTTTATACTTTGGGTTTTAAGATATTGATGAAGTTGACTGGTTTATTTCAGGGTAAAAGTCTCTAGTGCTCATACAGGAATGCTGAGAACATCTTGGTAAGAAAGAGCAACCAATTATTAGTAATCTAAAGAGTTAGGTGCATAGGCCGAGTTCAAAAAAGTTTCCCCTATTGAGACTATTATGGTTGACATTCAGATCTTGTAAACCCGGAACAACCAATGAGGATTGATAGTATATCACCTTGTTTTTTTTCAATTGTCATTATTTCAGAGAATGGTGACTTAACCTTACTCTAGTTAATTAATTTCATTACGCATTATTATTATTAACTCCCATTTTAAAAAGGAAATATGTTTTAAATCACCACTTTCTCATAAATTTGATGATGTCGTCAAGAAATAATTCGCGAGCTACGATGTCATCGTCACTTGGTGGTAGCTCTCACACGAGAAATCAATGAAATGAGGAAAATTCTCCTGAGGAAGTACGTAACCCAAGAAGGAACGACGAGCAAGAAGAACAACATCCTCGACAAGAGCTACCCAACAGGAATGCGATGGAAATTTTACAACAGTTCATGCAATTTTGTCAACAAAATCCTCCACGAAACGTCACGAGGAATGAAGAACCACTAGATAGAGAACTTGAACGATTTCTGAGGTTCCACCCACCTAAATTCTGCGGAACCCCTAATGCCCATCATGCAGAAGAGTGGTTACTCAAAATTGAGAGAATTTTTACTGTTCTCAACTATTCTGATGAACAAAAGGTCAGCTTTGCTGTCTATCAATTTGAAGATGCAGCTCATCACTGGTGGAGAGTCATAGATCAGCAATGGAAAAGAAATCAAACCCCGAGGACCTGGGTGAATTTTCTACGTGCATTCGAGGAGAAATATGTTACGCAGGTAATACTGAACACCCGTGAACGAGAGTTTATGGATTTGGTACAAGGAAGACATACTGTAGCTGAATACGAGGCCGAATTCCACCGACTAATTCACTATGCTCCACATTATATAGATGATGAACCAAGGAAAACTAAGAAATTCATTCAAGGCTTAAATCTTGATATCCGTTGGGCCACACTATCCACCGAATCCACTAATTATCTTTCTGCAGTCAACCAAGCGTTACGAGTTGAATCCGATATCAAATCATTTATCCAAAGAGAGCAGAGGGAAAAGAGGCTCTATAACCCAAATTTGACAGACACAAGCAACAAGAAGAGGAATCTTGGAAAGGAAATGATTGGAGAACCAACTGGACAGAAACCACAAAGATACTTGGGTAATGTTAATGCACCAAAATGTGGCTTTGCCCACTCACAAGGAAGAGAACTGCTGGAGAAAGAACGGAAAATGTCTGGTCTGTGGAAGTGAACAACATTGTATCCAAGATTGCCCAAAAAGGACCCAGAAGATACCACCGCCACAAAAACCGAGAATCCCAGCAAGGGCTTATGCCTTAATGGGAAATGAAGAAGTTGACCCGATCGTTGTGGTTGAAGGTACCGTTATTTGACTTTCAAAAGTTGACTAAATCTTGTTTGGCCCTAGAGCTACACATTCTTTTATTATACTGATAACAATTGGCATATCATCTAAAAATCAGTTTTACCAATAAGATTGAGGTAACCACCGACACCGTCAATAAAAACTACCCACTAAAATTCTACGAACTAGAATATCTGGCAGATTTAATCAAGCTACATATATGATTACGATATTCTACTGAGCATGGACTGGTCGTTCAAACATCAATGCTACACCAAGGAAGTGACTTCACAATTGCGACTACACCGGCTACCGAAGATGCCAGCGATCATAAATGATAGATGGCTGTAATATCTACATTGGAATCAAGGACAGATATAAGAGAAGAGAAACTCAAACCGAGGTAAATATAGCTACCAGAGAGGAAGTCTCAGTAAAATCATTACCTGAGGTTGGATTTGAGCCTAACATTTTTTCTCCCTTTAAAGTCATTCACTCTTTTCAGCCAGAGAACCTTTTGCGGACATACACTGCTCCACCCAGTTTCTTTGTCTTTCAAATCCGGTCATGGATTAATTAGGACTTAATATCAAAAGTTTGATGTTGATATTGACATTTTCTTTGAATACCTACGCCCTGCTTTCATTCCCGGTAGTGGAATAAAATGTTTTTTCCTCTCTCTCGACCATGTGCTTCTTCTTTTACTTCTTTATTCTTATCCAAATACTAAAGGGATCGTTATCCATAACTCAGAGAGTCATAGTAGACCATGCTGCTCACCAGAAATGGAAAACCACCAGTGTAGTTTTCTCGACTCGACGACAACAACAGAAGATCGGCTAGATGAAGAACCACGTTACGCAACTGAAATCATGTCAAAGGAAGCTACGACATGGAATAAAGATTTCAACTCAAGGCTTCATAGTTTTGCGGTAACAATGATGGAATCTGGGGACCAGATTCCTTGAAGGAGGGGAGATTGTAACACCCCAAAAATATTAATTACAAAATTGGACAAAAATAATTTGAAGCTATCTTCAATGCTACTAAAATAATCATCCAAAAAATAATAATAATAATAATAATAATAATAAATTATGAATTTATGTTTAATTATATTCCATAATATTAACTAATAAAAAAAAATATTTAATTAAGAATTAGGCATACACTTGTCAATACAATTGCCCCAACACATGTCAACTCTTTAAAGCCTCAATACATGCAAAACCCCTATAAATACCCCCCCCATTTCATCTGATTTAGCCCACAAAATCAAGAGAAAGTTTGAGAGAGAGAGTGTAGGAAATAGGGTGGAAATAAGAAAATGATGAGGAAAATACCAAACCTCCTCCAAACATTCCGACAATTTCACACAATCATCCTTATACACCCAGAAAACATTTAGTTTGAGAGGTGTAACAAAATCAAAGCCAATCACCCAGAAAAATCGAAAACCCGTGAAGAACATTTGCAGAAATGCAACTCAGAAATCTATTTTGAGGTAGCGTGTTCATGCCTTCATTTCTTCTATTTTAAAACCGCTTTTGATCTTGTGTATAAAATGAAAGTTGTTCAAAATGTGTTAAAGTTTATGGGTATGTCGGCCGATCGCCCAAATGGCCGCCGTACGAACGTATTTCCGGCAACCAAAACACCAAGTCAATCATTTCGAATTATCATATTCTGGGCAAAATAGTTGGGAATTTCAAAACGGTTTCTGAACAAAAGTTGTAGATCAAAACGGGGCGAGCATACTGTAAAAATTTCAGCCACGCGTGGCATCCGGAGCACTGCCACGCGCCGGCACGGTGGCGCGTGTAACACAAGCGCCGACGCGTTTGACAAATTTCCGATCGGCGAACGTTGCTGGACTGATTTTAGGCAGTTCTGGAAAGTTTCGTGAAGTTTCGACTTAAACTTGATTTTTAATGAATTTTTAAAGTCTTATTGAGAAATTACCAGACAAGTTTTGTACAAAAAATGATTTGCAGAAGATTCAACAACATATCTGGGTTTCTAAACACCAAAATTACTTATATTATGTTTATAGGACTTTATTTGACATCTGGGTTCAAAATCGAGCCAATCCAGTAAGACATCAAATAGTGAGGTGAGGTGTACTACCGAATTCTTGTTATATAGCCCTTTTGGCATTTGGCCTGGAATTTACAGTATCTTGTTATTCATTGTCTCACCTTTTATATATTGTCATCATATTGTACATTATCTCGTCCCATTGGTCATCTTGATCTGCATGTTTATTTATCTTGAATGTTATCGATTACTAATCGATTCCTTTGATTGAACGAATCATTTGACTGAATGACTGAATGAATGGAGCCCTGGATATTTATCCACTGGACAACGCGGCTTCGGCTCGAAAAGTGAGTCCAATGAACAACGGATGACAGTCCGGGTATATGGTTCATCTGAACAACGCGCACCGTTTTACGGTCCGGAGAATGGTTCGCTTGGCTCGTAAATGACTGAATATACAGATCCTATCTGAATATGTGGGGAAAAGTGCTACGCCGAACTGTCCGGTGGGAGCCACCTCTTTAGCCCACGATATTCACTCTGAAATCCTAAATCATCACGGTTCATTATTGACAATTACTTGACTGCAGGATCTTTGTTACATGACATATCATATTGAGAAATTGCATTGTTTGATAATTACAGATATAAAAGCCATTGTTATTCCCTCACTAAGTCCTCAAAGACTTAACCTATGTTTTACTTGTTATTTATTGTGAGTTCCAGATACAGGAGTACCGGAGCCAGAACCGAAGGAAAATTAGGAAAAATGGAAATGTTGGCTTACCGGGGCTGTTATAGTATTTTCTCTTTAATTAAGTGTCGGACCATTAAGGAGTTTGTACTGTGATGTATTTTGTTACTAATTAGAATGTATAAACGCTTCCGCTACTAAAAATGAATGTTTGACTAAACGCTTCCGCTATTTCCGAAAAGGTTTTGAAACCCTCGTGCGTAATGTTCTTTGAGAATGTGGTACCAGATAAGGGTTAAATTAATTTGTGTCCGAGTTCGGTCCCACAATCCACCATTCATTTGGAACCTTTTTTTTTCTTTTTAAACAAAGATTCCAAATGAATGATGATGATGCCCCTAAGAGCACTACCCTTAAGGGCATCATCAAACAAACCATTGTTATATGAGGTTTCTGGAATATTTGGATCTGTCCTCGGATTAGATTCTTGATTACGCGAGATCACAAAGTCTCTATTATTTTGACAGTCCTCCTTGCATAGATATGCTCAAAAACCCATTCTTCATCATTACCATACTAGTATGATCATTGGTTATATACATCACTGTTAGGTAAAGGTTTAAGAATTTTATTTTCTACATCTGAGTATGTTTCTAAGATTCTTCCTAAACTTTGTTAAAGTACTATTTCATATTACCGCTTCTACAAATTTGATTTTTTTTAAAAAAAATTGTGTTTCAATCATATTCTAATTTTTTAAAAAATTCCATTTCTTTGAGAAGTTCCACCCAACTAATATATGTATGGTCATCTATAAAACTGATAAACTAGTTTTTACTGTAAATAGTTGGTGTTTTTAATGTCCACAGATATCACTATGATTAAGTGATTTTTTTTAATAATTTGTAAGATTGGATACGGAAAATCGCACTATGATGATTAGCAAACCGACACATCACATTGAAAATCAAAAGCACATTTTGTGAAATAAAGTTGGAACATATGTTATAAATATTGAAAGCCCAGATGACCTAAACTGCAGCATAACATAATTTCATCATTGTTAGAACTGGAATTAAGATGTAATGTTAGTATGTTGATCTCGTCCACTCAAGTTATTTTCAAAACAATAGAGTCCAACACTCTCCTTAGAGTTTACCAATCATCTTCTCGATGCCAGATCTTGAAATTCACAAGTATTTGATGAAAATTTAACACAACAATTTAAATATTGGGTTAATTTGTTGACATATAATAGATTGCATGAAAAACAACCTAGAATTGTATGTACATGATACAAAACATAAATAAATATTTGTTTCTGTTTTCTTGTTGCCCTTGGAAGTCTTGGTGTTAAAACAAAAATAATACTGAATTGACCCATTATATCGTAAATTGTTTAATAATAATTAGTGCTTTGGCATTTTGTTTGGCAAACGTGCTTCTTTTGAAACTTCAAAAGCGGTTAAATCTAGGATAAGTCAAACGAGTAATTTTAAAATCTCGCATGTTTGGATACTCGTTGCCTACATTGATAATCTGTTTTATATACATATTAATGTGTATTAATTTGACTACTATGAAAGAATATCAATTATAAATGAACACAGTTTATTATTATTTTTTCATATTTCAAAATTACCCTTGTCCAGAGGGTTTCATTGTTGCTGCCCTTAAGAGCACTGCCCTCAGGGGCATCATCCACCATCCATTTGGAATCTTTTTTTCTTTTTAAAAAAAGATTCCAAATGAATGGTGATGATGCCCCTAAGGGCACTCCTCTTAAGGGCATCATCAAACAAACCTGTCCAGAGAGACCGGAGCGACATAACATTAGATGAGAAATTTCATTGCAACAATGAAAGGTATGAACTGTAATAACTAAAAAAGGACAAAAAAAATAAGTGAGAAAATGTTATTATACATAAAAGGAAGTTAAACTCAACCCTTGTATTAAAGGAATATTACATCATTGATCATTCTACCGATGCACAGTGAACCATGCAATTTCCCTTCACTTATGTGCATTTTTCCTAACACAAAGATTTACAACAAAACAAGAATCTCATCTATCCAAACTGTAATTAATCTGCTCCTTCCGGTTATGACTTGAACAATTCTTTCGGCTAGGGAACAAAGCATCCTAAACGTCTGGAGATGACAAGTCCTGACTATTTATCATCACCATTTAGAGAATTTAGTCGTCTTACCCTCTGATTAAGCTCAGCCATCACTGCTGGCTCCTGTTTTTTCCTTTGCTTTGATATATTGGTAGTTGTCATAAAACCCATCGTGTCAAACGCAACCTACGGTTATCGAGAAAATTTCTTGGTCATTTGGACAGTTATCTTACAAACGATAACAGCAGAGAACTAACTTCAGGGAGTATATCATGCCACGCAGAGGAGAATTACCGTTAATAATTCATCAGGATCGAAGAGATTATGCGTAGTTCTCTGTATAACATTGATTACTTCGCCTACGTGATGTGTCAAAACTAACTCATCTTCATTCATCTGAAAACATTATCAAATGACAAGCAAACTAATCTTTATTCATTTATAAAACAAAGCTAACTCATTTACTCATAGCATAGATAATGTAAAAATGTTACCTTGAAAATTGCCAACGCTACATTGAATAAAATCTTCGCCCCTTCATAGAATAGAACGTCCCATACACGTAGGGTTGTCTGAAACGAAGAAATTGTTAATCAAGGAGCTATACAGTTCGATAAGTCCATATATAAGAGATGGAAATATAGATAGGTATAACCTCAGAGGGCAAGCTTTTAGAATATAGGCATAAAAACCACTCTGTGCATACTAGAGAAACATCAAACTCCAAAGCTTCCAAATGAGTGGATATCCTGCACCAATTTTTTCTTCTTCGTGAAATTTAATAAACGATTAAGAAGTCACAAAGAATGCCATGCTGAATATATATGTATATATTTTTTTTGAGCAACTACCGAATAAAAGTATCAATCGAATAAAAGTAAGAGACAACCTTGGACACTTTTTGGTCAACATATCTTTAAACACTCTTTGTTCCACATGGCACCCAGACAAGTTATTTGTGTAACAATCATTAACTAAAACATTTTCTAACAAAACAGCAAGCATCCAGAAAGCTTCTTCTTCGGTTTTCATCACAAGCAACAACAATGCCGCCACATAATTTAAACCCTGCATTCATTTAAGTTGAAACTTGAAAAACTAACAAGCGTAAACAAAAATGGGATAATACATTTAAACATCTCTATAGTTTGGGTTCACTTCTAGTTCAGTCCCTCACTTTGTCTATGTCCCAATTTAGTCACTAATTTTAAATTTTGTCCGGTCCCTAAAGTTAAGTCAGGCGACCAAGTTAACAGAGAATGCACGTGAATATCATGTGGCTTCAAAATAATGCAGGGTATAATACACTAAAACATATATATGGTTTGAGTTCATTCCCTCACTTTTTTTCACGTGTTCATTTAGTACCTAAGGTTTTAAAATTTTGCCCGGTCCTGCTCTCTATTCTCCACCGCTATGAGCAGCGATTCTCATATGTCAATCGCTGGGATATGGGATTGAATAGGGGAGAAATTAGGGCTGCCGGCTTTTAAATTGTGCCATTTTGAAGGCCTCCATTAACTTAGACGTCTAACCTAACTTAATACTCGTTTGTACATCTTGGACTATGTTTTAAATATTGTGCACACTACATCATAAAATTTTGAATCCTTATATGACTATTTGCCTATTAGATAACGAAGGTAACTAGTATTAATTTGGTTTGGGATCTAAATATAAGTATATATTTGTATTGATTTGACCTATTTAAAAATTTGAAATACTAGAAGCTGGAATCAGGAATATAGTTTTATAATGAGCAAAAGTATATATTTTCTCGTTGATAATAAACAAGTATGTTTCTCTTTTTTTCTG
Source organism: Haberlea rhodopensis (assembly GCA_907163345.1). Taxonomy (NCBI): domain Eukaryota; kingdom Viridiplantae; phylum Streptophyta; class Magnoliopsida; order Lamiales; family Gesneriaceae; genus Haberlea; species Haberlea rhodopensis. The sequence goes on along the minus strand of CAJQUN010000464.1, from coordinate 335,810 downwards.
TTATTAATCCCACCTTCGGATTAATTATTTATCGAAGAGTTGCACTTATTTGACGAGAGTTGCACTTTTTATGTCTCATTTATGACTTTGATATATTAGAATTTTTATGTTACAATCTAAAACTTATGTTATTGAATAATACATTTATTTTATATAATGTGAAATTATTAAATAACGTGTGAAATTATTAGATAACGTCGGGGACCAGATCGGGCAAAATTATAAAATATCAGGGACTAAATCGACTCGTGGATTTCAAGTGCCTTCTCAGATAAATTAGACACTGACTTAAAATTGGCGACCAGACCAGACAAAGTGATAGATTGAACCGTGAATGGACCAAAATGATAGGGATGTTTTAATGTATTATCCAAATAAAAATGCTAGAAAAAAAGTTAATTCTTGCATATAAAAAAAATAAAGAATCCACCTGACAATAGCCGACATCGGAATCGCGAAAAGAATACCCGACAAGAACACGCCTAAGAGCGGCATGCCCCTCCAGAGTGTCCAACCACGGGTGACCTGGGAAAGTTCGTGGTAGGTCCTGTACTCGTGTTATTATCAAAGAAACTACTATGAGAATAGATTAATAAATACATGAAATATCAGATTAATTGATAGCTTCCGATGAATTACTTCACTTGATTGCCAGTTCCAATGCACTAAAATTCTAATCATCAAAAAGCAATTTCTAAATTTTCATTTTCGAATGACAACCAATAAAGAAATTCTCGAGTAAATTCACCTCAAAACACATATATTTAGCAGGACTTGCAGGAAAGGTTGTAAAAACTAACAAAAATTCTGCTAAGCAGTGTGCATTGCCCTCATTAATCCAAAACTTCTTATCTAGACAATGTGGTGTGTCATAACCTTATTAAAAAATTCCCCATGAATACTCAACCATATGCTACAAATTTAGGCGTTTATCGAATTTAAGGGAACCAAGATTAATTAAAAGAAGATAAATGATACCAATCAACACATCATGCCAGCATGTTGCATTGTTCATGAGTCCATGACCAAAGTCATCACACAACAAATTAAATTTAGGGGGCTGAATGAATATCGAAAGGAATTGTACTGTGGGTGTTAGAATAGAAAATGGAATGAAAATTGCTCACCAAAATCCCGATGTGCTAACAAATTCAATTTGAATATTTCATTGGTTGGAAACACCGACAAGTGAAGGCAAATTATCGGTCATTTTTTATATCCAAGGGATCTGAATTAAATTACGGATTATAGTGGGAGTGTTTCAGTGGTTAAATAAAATAAAAATCCAGTGAGGATGACCCAATAACTATGTAACTTTTCTCTGTGACCAGCACTCACTTTGACTTTCTACACACATTATACTTGACACAATTGCGCACCATCTTTCAATGAAGCACAAATCCAATATCGATATAATAAGCTGACTAGTTGTGGAATGGGTTTGATTCGTTTCTTGACGCTGTGAAGTGAAACTTACATATTTCCAGTCACATTACAGTAAAGCTGACATATAGAACATATGGCACATTGCAATATCAGAAAAGTCACCAGCAGAAATTGGAAAGTATTGCTATAGACTATCCAGTGGGCTTGCTTTTCACGAAAGAAAGCCTGGCTTAATGGGAAATAACGCAAGGAAAATATTCCATGCTTGTCACTTTTATGAAGATCATCAACGGTTCATTCAAAAATTCACCATGCAATTTGGTCAATTAGGTATAATGAATCTCATTTGTTGGGCTAGCGGTTATCCACAAAAGAAATGGCAATCTACCGGAGCTTCCATTAGTTGTTAGCTAACAACACTCGCCTCAGACTTTCATGAAAGCTAACTCATGGAGTCGGACCATGAAATAATTTCAAGCAATTTTTTCAACTAACTAATACAGTGTAAAGTTAGTATAACGTTACACAAGTCAAAAAACACACAAGGCGATGGATTGCATAAAAGAGCGAGGACACTTTCGAATAAATAGATGCATAAGTTGAGTGGATTAAAGAATAAAAGGAGCATATATGACTCTTGACTTTAATTCAAACTCCAAAACGAAGAGATTTCAAGTCATATGACTGCCAAGACTAATATATACGCTTGAGAAAGGAATCTGAGCCGCATAAATCAGGGAAATAAGAATGACCGACAGAATCATCCTTCCCAAGTCTTCCACCATATGGACATACCCATCTGATTTTTATCCATCCAATGTAACCAGATTGCAAAATTTCAGTAATACTGGATGAAAATCCATATTCTTAAAGTTCTTCACCCATTCAACACATTTGTTTGCTAAAACTGAACGATTTCAAATATTCTAATCACACAATCAAACGTGTAAATTCAATTCATTTCATGTCCCGTGCAGCTCAATTCATCATTATCTTCAGTTTTTAGTACTGAATGCTACAAATAGGTAATTAATTCATAGCCTATAACACAGAAGAGAAAATAAATCAATTAAGATCCGCAGATAATGGCAAATGCAAACCAATTCAAAGAAAATCAAGCTACATCAATCAATTTCCAGCAAAATTTCAATCACTTCAATGCTTCAAAACAACAACAAATAAAGCATCCAAAACAATGTATTAATTCAATCCCAAAACTGATGAAAAAGAAAATAGAAAAATACTCACGTGATCAATCTGCTTGGTGGCGGGGGTAACCTTATCCTCAACAGCACGAGTCAAATCATTGTAATAGCTGTCAGGAACCGTGGATTTCTTCTTAGCAGCACCAGATAAAGAAAACCAAACCTTAGGCCTCAAATTCGGTGGAATCCCTTTCCTAATCAGCCGTTTAAGAGTAATGGCATTCACCAAAGAGGTAAATTTCAGGGAAGATTTCAGCGTGGAAGACACATGAGTTTCCAAATACCAATTCGCACCTTTGCTCGCCTCCATAGCCCACCAAACCCGCCCCTGTTGCCTCACCTTCTCCCTCACCTCATTCAACACATTTACATCGTCAACATTACCTTCCACCGTGAACCCATATAGATCTTGGAATTTCACCGTCATGTTAGCCCTTCTTGCATGGATGCTTGGCCTCAATGTCTGTATCTGAGCTTGGTATTCTATGGCCAAGTCCCTTTTGCTCTGAATCCCACTGCCGCCTCCTCCATACATCTTCCAATTATTCCAGTCGCTATAATTTGAAAAAAAAAATGAAGAATGATATCGAAATCACAATTACTCGACAACGCAGATATTTTTTATATTTTTTTTGGTTTGAATAAGATGATCGTGAATGGATGTAAATTTGAGAGGAAACAGTCAGCGCTTTCTTGAAATTAAATGATGAACGAGAGAAAATTAAAGGAAGTGAAGCTTACCGCTTTATAATGAATGACATAAAGGAACGATTAAGAACCAATGTGAAACAACTCATAATAAAACAAAAAAACAAAAAAAAAAACAAAAGTGGGGTCCATATGTTTGTATTTAAATTAATTTAACTATTTTCAAAAATTTGAATTTAAATTGTTTTTTATTAATATATTTTAATAATACTACGTGATATACATAAAAGGTTCGAAGTTTTTCAAAATTAACAACCAAGCTTAAACTTTTAATTGCAATTGATTGTGATAGACTATATGAACTAAATAAAGAATTATGTTGGGTTGTGTACGTGCATCTGTCTTCTTCAAAAGCTTCTTTTGGTAAGAATATACTCGTTAATCCTTTTGACTTCATATCTTTATGTTATGAATTTAACCAATCCAATTCCATGATCAGAATGATTCAAAATTACAAATTGTCGTGAATAAGAAAGAATGTAGTAAAGCACGAGTTTCAGAATCCCAAACGAAATCTTGAATCAATAAGTCACAAGTCTTAATGAATTGCATTAACCCAATTCAAGATTCATATGACAGTAACCAAAACCCACAATGCATATCAGATTTAGAAGTCGGGCAAGCAGATATCACCAAGCATAAAGTTAATTAATATCAAAGAAGAAAAACGACGCAAGATTTACGTGGTTCGATCATTAACGATCTACGTCCACGAGAGGTTCCATTTATTGATCACCAGTGAGTAATACAAAGCAATTCCCATTACATGAATTCTCATTATCCACTCATATGCTTTACAATGGATTGACACTCAAATTCACTAATGTGTTTGCTTCTCAAAAAACTCACGGCTCTCATTCTTTTTCCCTTTCTCTCGCTTTCTCACATTCTGCCCTGCTCAAAATGAATCCCTCAAGTGTCTACTGCCAGCCTTCATGTCAATATATAGATGCCCAGCTTGATGACTTAGACAGCAGGTTAAACTTGCATCTTATCCAGTCAACAAGTCAGCCAAATAAATGTCATTCAACTGGTACAAATCACCATTTTATTGGCTGCTGGTATAATGCACTGAACCAAGCTTCAATCGACTAGCTGTGACAAAATTTGGATTGAATTGTTGATAAATATTTAACACTTTACATATAACTTCGAACCATGATTTTGTAAGTAACCCCATGAGCATACAACGCAGCGGAATAAAATTTTTAGGATTACTAATACCGGATCTATACATAGGGATTCATATCGGATTAGAGAATAACAAGTGTCTCACCCTTGTAGCGTGTTTGAAGCAGATTCCACGGAGCAGCACGTCCAACGAACTCCGAGTCACAAACGAAAGTTTTCACCTTCGTCTCTACGGTATCCACACGATCAAATCGAAAGGGATGTTCAAGAACAAGTTGCTAGACTTATTCTTGAACCAATACACAAAGCAAACTCGATTCACAATCGAAAGAATGACCAAAACCACCAAGAACCCCTTCGACTTGTGAAGGCCGAGAGTTCAAGTGATGGTGCGGCCGAAAGCTTTAGCTTGTGTAGGGTTTTTACGTTATTCAATTTGTCTTGCAAGTCTTAATCTAATTAAACCTTGTTAACAAATTATATATGATTAATTAAAGGCTTTCTTAAAGCTTCATGGGCTTAAGCCCATGATTTAATTAATCCTTATGATTATTAATTAAGACTCCTCTTAATTATTTAATTCATCCCATGAATTTAATTTCCCTTCTCGATTTAATCTTTTGTGCGACCCGATAGGATCTCGTAATGTTGGCAGTGACATAAAATCTCATTTTATGTCGCAAGCATTGAGCGGTATCTAGCAACACATCGATGCTACCCAAATTACGAGAATGTCAATGACTCGACATAACCTTTAGAACTCGTGATAATATTAATCATGTAACTTAATCCCTTTGTCCTTTGTGTTTAGATTGAACACGAGTCATGGAATAGTCATACTCGTATATCCAATCTTTATTTCTTGATCCCCAAGTAGAACTAGAATAAACGAATAAGCTCGATATCTCATATCGACTCATTCGAGCATGGCCATGCATTTAGTTCTCACTTGATCAAGGGCCTAACACATCTCCTGTTATATAGGAGGGACAAATCCTATCTCGATCAGTCAACATCCCTCTACATAATTCGTAGTGTATCCAATAGTCGCCTTTATAGTATACCCTGTTACGGGTAACGTTTGACGATATCAAGATACATAACTCCTTATGTTGGGATCTCTGATGATCACAAGTCGTAAGGATTACATACATTATTATCACTATGAGAATTGCATATGACGATCATATAACTATCCATGTTGCATTCTCATGGTGGGTCTGTCCAGTACATCGTTCTCTAACATGTACCCATATGTTGATTTGATATCTCATATCAATGAACAATTCATCGATCAACATATACTAGTCTCTACGTATTATCATTATCCCTTTTCATGGTAATACTTGACTAGGGACATCTTTAAGAATAATACAATATTATTCTAAGGACATTAACATATATATTAATTCACAATGCACAGTTAAAAGAATAATATATAATAATGAATTGCCATTCATAAAACCATAAACATTGTATGTCTTAAACAATCATCTAATGCTTGTCTTAGGGCATATCCCAACAAATCTCCCACTTGCACTAAGACCACTCAGACATATACCTAATGCCTAGAGATCTAGTATGACGATCATGCTTCTGCTGTGATAGTGGCTTCGTCAATGGTCAGATACATTATCATCTGTTGGTACTTTGTATATCTTAGGCAAAACACATATCCTGATTGCGATCGAAAATCATCTTTGTCGGTTTGGAAGCTTGCATCAGTGTAACCCATTACATTGAGCTCTTCCTCACCTCCATAAATCAAGAATGTATCCTTAGTCCTTCTCAAGTACTTCAGGATGTTCTTGACAGCAATCCAGTGACCTTCACCTGGATCAACTTGATATCTGCTCGTCATGCTCAAAGCATACGATACATCGGGACGAGTACATATCATGGCATACATGATAGATCCAATAGCTGACGCGTATGGAATCTTACTCATGCGTTGTCTCTCATCTGGTGTTGAAGGACACTGTTCCTTCGAGAGATAAATGCCATGCGTCATAGGCACGAATCCTTTCTTGGATTCTTGCATGCTAAACCTTTTAAGCACCTTGTCTATGTATGTACTTTGACTTAAACCAAGAAGCCTTCTCGATCTATCTCTATAGATCTTGATTCCTAATACATAGGTGGCTTCTCCTAAGTCTTTCATCGAAAAGCAGTTCCCTAGCCAAATCTTTACAGATTGCAAGGCAGGGATATCATTTCCAATAAGAAGTATGTCATCTACATACAACACTAGGAAAATGATTACGCTCCCACTGACCTTCTTGTAGACACAAGGTTCATCTTCATTTTTGATAAAACCAAACTCTTTGATTGCATCATCAAAACGAAGATTCCAACTCCGAGAAGCTTGCTTCAATCCATAAATGGATCGTTGTAGCTTGCATATCTTTCCAGCATCCTTTGGATCGACAAAACCCTCGGGCTGTGTCATGTACACATCCTCGAGCAGATTTCCATTAAGGAAAGCTGTTTTGACATCCATCTGCCAGATTTCATAATCATGAAATGCAGCTATTGCAAGTAAGATCCTTATGGATTTAACCATGGCCACTGGTGAAAAGGTTTCATCATAGTCAATACCATGAATTTGTTTGAATCCTTTTGCAACCAGCCGACCTTTATAGGTTTGTACGTTACCATCCATATCGGTCTTTTTCTTGAAAATCCATTTGCACCCTATGGGTCGTACCCCTTCAGGTGGATCAACCAAAGTCCATACTTGGTTTGCATACATGGATTCCATCTCAGATTTCATGGCCTCTTGCCATTTCTCAGAATCATTGCCCATAATAGATTGTTGATAAGATGACGGCTCATCCTCATCAATAACTAGTAAGTCACCTTGTTGAGTCACAAGAAATCCATATCTCTGTGGCTCCCGGTGTTCTCTTACAGACCTACGCTGGGCTTGTGTCTCTTGAGCAGGTACTTCTTCCACAACAGCTTGTGGTGCCTGCTCTGTTTCCATCTCAATCTCAGGTTCAGTGTTTTCTTGTGGTTGAACTTCACTAAGTTCTATTTTTCTCCCACTGGTTTTTCTAGAAATAAATTCTCTTTCAAGAAATACACCAGTCCGAGCAACAACTACTTTGTTCTCGGTGGGATAATAGAAATAGTACCCTTTCGTTTCCTTAGGATACCCCACAAATAAACACTTATCAGATTTGGGTCCAAGTTTGTTAGTGGCGTGACGTCTAACGAAAGCCTCACAACCCCAAATCTTCATAAAAGACATACTAGGACGCTTACGCTTCCCAGTCCATATCTCATATGGTGTCTTTTCCATTGATTTAGATGGAACACGGTTCAGTAAGAAAATTGCTGTTTCTAGAGCGTGTCCCCAAAACGATATCGGAAGATCTGCATGACTCATCATTGATCTAACCATGTCTAACAAGGTTCGATTTCTCCTCTCGGATACACCATTCCATTGTGGAGTATACGGAGGAGTGAGTTGTGGGACTATCCCACACTCCTTTAGATAGTCATGAAACTCTTGGCTTAAGTATTCTCCTCCTCGATCTGATCGAAGGATTTTGATACTTTTGCCAAGTTGGTTTTGTACTTCATTCTTGAAATCTTTGAACTTTTCAAAGGTTTCATGCTTATGTTTCATTAGGTACACATACCCATATCTACTGAGGTCATCAGTAAATGTAACGAAGTATTGAAAACCACCTCTAGCTTGCGTACTTATTGGTCCACATACATCACTATGTATTAGTCCCAATAAAACATTTGCCCTTTCAACATGTCCCTTGAAAGGGGCTTTAGTCATCTTGCCCATTAAACAAGATTCGCATGTTTCATATGATTCAAAATCAAATGAATCTAATACTCCATCCTTATGAAGTTTAGATATGCGTTTCTCGTTTATGTGGCCTAAGCGACAGTGCCAGAGATAAGTCGGATTACAATCATTATTTTTAATCCTTTTAGTATTTATGTTATAGATAGGCATATCAAGATTTAATACATAAAGACCATTCACCATTTGTGCACTAGCATAAAACATATCATTTAAATAAATAGAACAACAATTGTCCTTTATTATAAATGAAAAACCATACTTGTCTAAACAAGAAATAGAAATAATGTTTTTAGTAATTGAAGGCACAAAATAACAGTCTTTTAAAATCAGTGATAAACCAGAAGGTAAAGCTAAATGATAATCTCCTATAGCTAATGCAGCAACTCTTGCTCCATTTCCAACTCGGAGATCAACTTCACCTTTCGCCAATGTCCTACTCCTTTTGAGATCCTGCACATTTACACAAATGTGAGATCCACATCCAGTATCTAATACCCATGATGAAGAAGTAGATAAATTGACTTCTATAACAAAAATACCTGAAGCGGAAGTCACACTTCCTTTCTTTAGATCCTCCAGATATACTTTGCAGTTTCTTTTCCAATGGCCGGTCTCACCGCAATGGAAACAGTTCCCTTCCTTTGCTATCCCTCCCTTTGGTTTCAGTGCATGAGACTTTGGCTTAGATTTAGCAAAGACCTTCTTTGCTTTCTTGTTGCCTTTAGCTTTGGCCCTTCCTTTGCCCTTATTCACAATAAGGACATTTGTGGCCATAGTCTTCTTAGTATTTGCTTCATATGTTCTCAACATACCAAGCAACTGTGGTAGAGTCTTTTCCATGTCAGTCATATTGTAATTTACTACAAATTGACTGAAGCTTTCAGGCAACGATTGCAAGATTACATCGGTGGCCAACTCTTGGTCCAATGGAAAACCTAGCTTGTCCAGATTCTCAATGTACCCAATCATCTTGAGCACATGAGTTCCAACTAAGCTTCCTTCTACCATCCTGCACTGGAATAACGCTTTAGAGACGTCATACCTCTCTTGTCTAGCTTGCTGTTGGTACAACTGCTTTAAGTGTTCGATCATATCGAACGCCTCCATTTCCTCATGTTGCTTCTGAAGCTCAGAGTTCATGGTGGCAAGCATGAGGCACCCAACATCAAGTGCGTCACTCTGATGCTTCTTGTAAGCATCTTTTTCGGTTCTTGTAGCCGTTAGGGGAGGTTCCTCAGCGGGCAAGGGTTCCTCTAGGACATATTGTTTCTTTTCTTGTTTGAGGACTATCCTCAAGTTCCTATGCCAGTCTAGGAAATTCGTCCCATTTAGTTTGTCCTTCTCAAGGATCGATCGCAGTGATAAAGTGCTAGTAACGTTGTTAGTTGCCATGGATATCTACAATATTAATATGCAAAATAAGTTTATGATTTAAATCATTTAACATGGTCTTATATTAAATGATACTCCCACTATTTTGTTTGAAAAATATCAACCCTCAAAACCTTTAGTGGGCCAAGATCCATATTTCACTTAATCTTGAGTTAGCTTTGGCTAATCGCCCAAGACTCGGTTATTTAGGTAGACAACGCTTTGTCAATTATATCACATATAATTCTTGGATAGTTGGACGAACAACGCTTTGTTCCATTCATCAAATGAATTAAAATCCAACCCATGCCTCTAGGTTCCCAATCCTATTGAGATAACCTAGTTAAGTCGTACCCAATTAAAGTATAACGGATATCATTTTTATCCTTTCGCGCCTTACTAAGATTGCCACGGTGCTTTGCTTTGGCAAACCCACACATGTACAATCGAAGTTATTGACGAGTACTTTTATTTTGGAAGGCATCTAAAACTTAATATTTTAGAGGGATTTATTGATCTCATGATTAATTTGATAATTTAAAATATGTCCACTACATATAGTTGTATACATATCTACATATATGTGTAATACTATTATCAAACTAAAACATAAGATAAATCATGCATCAACATACATAATTAAACGTGACATGATTATAGCCCCTACTATAGATTTTCTCAAGCCAATGAGAAAATCCTATGAGTCAACCTAAGGTAACTTCACAAGCACCTTCCTTGGCTCCAATTTGTGAATGGCCTCCTCATCCCGGCACGATGCTCCATCTTCATTGATCACCATCAATAAAATAAACTACACTATTTACAAGATATAGAATTCCTCGATTCACATTCGAGGGGAACATAGGGGAGGGATTACATTTAGAATGAAACAGAGAAAAGGCACGACACGCAGGTAGTATTATAAATTACAAACATCCACAAATCCTATCTAATAGGTCAAAGGGCTATAACCACGCACCATGCTCAAACAACACATAAAGCATGCATTAACATTTAATTAATTAAATTCTAAACATTTTAAATTTAATTCTAATTAAAACTGTAAAATAATTTTTGGAAAAATATCGTACGCTCGGGACATCACATGCCACGAACTAAAGCGACTAAGACTCGAACCACCATGGTTCGAACCATGAAGCACACGGCTGGACCAATAGTGGGCCTAGGGTTCGAAACCCTAGCCCATGGCCGAGCCATGCTCGAGCGGTGGCGGCGAGCCCATGCACGGCTGCTAGGGTTCGAAACCCTAGCCGTCATGAGTTACCGTCACGAGTTACCGTCACGAGCCAATGGGTTCAAAAACCCTAATTTTGCGGCGGCTCGGCTCATGCTCGAGCCAGGGTCCGAACCCTAGCCCTTAAGCGGCGGCTGCTTGGCCATGCACGAGCCAATGGGTTCGAAACCCTAGCAACATGCGGCGGCCGTGAGCCATGATGACTAGGGTTCGAAACCCTAGCCTTTTGCAAGCGGCGGCCGAGCCATGGTGACTAGGGTTCGAAACCCTAGCCCTTAGGTGGCGTCGGCCGTGAGCCATGCACGAGCCAATGTTCCGGTTTTGATCACGAATTATCATATATTTCGATCCGTCAATTATATCATATATAATATCATACGATGATTTTCGCAAACTCAATTTAATCCATATCATATATGAAAATACAGTTGTGAATAGCATGCAATATAAGCTCTAATATGATTAACACAATTTAATCACATAAATCCGATATGAGCCTTGAACCTGGCTCTGATACCACTGTAAGTAACCCCATGAGCATACAACGCAGCGGAATAAAATTTTTAGGATTACTAACACCGGATCTATACATAGGGATTCATATCGGATTAGAGAATAACAAGTGTCTCACCCTTGTAGCGTGTTTGAAGCAGATTCCACGGAGCAGCACGTCCAACGAACTCCGAGTCACAAACGAAAGTTTTCACCTTCGTCTCTACGGTATCCACACGATCAAATCGAAAGGGATGTTCAAGAACAAGTGGCTAGACTTATTCTTGAACCAATACACAAAGCAAACTCGATTCACAATCGAAAGAATGACCAAAACCACCAAGAACCCCTTCGACTTGTGAAGGCCGAGAGTTCAAGTGATGGTGCGGCCGAAAGCTTTAGCTTGTGTAGGGTTTTTATGTTATTCAATTTGTCTTGCAAGTCTTAATCTAATTAAACCTTGTTAACAAATTATATATGATTAATTAAAGGCTTTCTTAAAGCTTCATGGGCTTAAGCCCATGATTTAATTAATCCTTATGATTATTAATTAAGACTCCTCTTAATTATTTAATTCATCCCATGAATTTAATTTCCCTTCTCGATTTAATCTTTTGTGCGACCCGATAGGATCTCGTAATGTTGGCAGTGACATAAAATCTCATTTTATGTCGCAAGCATTGAGCGGTATCTAGCAACACATCGATGCTACCCAAATTACGAGAATGTCAATGACTCGACATAACCTTTAGAACTCGTGATAATATTAATCATGTAACTTAATCCCTTTGTCCTTTGTGTTTAGATTGAACACGAGTCATGGAATAGTCATACTCGTATATCCAATCTTTATTTCTTGATCCCCAAGTAGAACTAGAATAAACGAATAAGCTCGATATCTCATATCGACTCATTCGAGCATGGCCATGCATTTAGTTCTCGCTTGATCAAGGGCCTAACACATCTCCTGTTATATAGGAGGGACAAATCCTATCTCGATCAGTCAACATCCCTCTACATAATTCGTAGTGTATCCAATAGTCGCCTTTATAGTATACCCTGTTACGGGTAACGTTTGACGATATCAAGATACATAACTCCTTATGTTGGGATCTCTGATGATCACAAGTCGTAAGGATTACATACATTATTATCACTATGAGAATTGCATATGACGATCATATAACTATCCATGTTGCATTCTCATGGTGGGTCTGTCCAGTACATCGTTCTCTAACATGTACCCATATGTTGATTTGATATCTCATATCAATGAACAATTCATCGATCAACACATACTAGTCTCTACGTATTATCATTATCCCTTTTCATGGTAATACTTGACTAGGGACATCTTTAAGAATAATACAATATTATTCTAAGGACATTAACATATATATTAATTCACAATGCACAGTTAAAAGAATAATATATAATAATGAATTGCCATTCATAAAACCATAAACATTGTATGTCTTAAACAATCATCTAATGACTTGTCTTAGGGCATATCCCAACAGATTTTTCTTACATTTGCTCTCTTGAAATGACCAAAATCCATAAACTTCACTCGACGCACATATGCATCATTAGACATATGTCGTATGTGACCACATCAGTGTAAGCGAATTCTTGCATATTTTCTTCTATACAAGCGGCATGTACTTTACCTCAAAGGTCTTCATTCCTTACTATTCTCTCTTCTGGTCTTACCCCATATCCAACTGAGCATATGCATATTAGCTACACTCATCTTTTGTGTGTGATTCTTCTTGGGTGCTCGGTATTCCGTCTCATATAATATTGCATGTCTGATGGTAATTCTATAAACTTTCCCTTCAATCTAAGCTGGGTATTACGATAATATAAACTCCAATGATGTTTCTTCATTTCAACCAACTTTGCATGTTTTATGAGGTTAACATCGTTATCAATTTTTACATCCTTTTGGAAAATAGATCCTAGGTATCGAAACTTGATACTCATTGATATCTCTTGGTCATCGAGTGTTACAACACCGGGGTCCCTAGATGTATGTCCACTAAATTTGCACTCAAAATATTTTGTTTTAGTCATACTTAATCTAAAACTCTTTGATTCCAATGTTTCTCTTCATAATTCAATTTAGCATTTACCCCTGCTCTAGTCTCGTCGATTAGCATAATATGGTCAGTGAAAAGTAATGTCCAAGGTATTTCAGTCCGTATATCTTTTGTTATCTCATCAATCACCAAGACAAACAAGAGATGAATCAACACAGATCCTTGATGTAATCCTATAGTTATCAAGAACTCATTGGACACCCTACTACACGTTCTCACATTTGATGTTATTTCGCCGTACATATCCTTGATTATATTTATTGTAAGGCATCAACGTCTCATGTTGGCAATAATGTATTTATGATGTTATAAGTGTATAAAAGAAATTCATTCTTTATATCTCTCACTACATGCTTCATTAATTACTGTGTGGGATTTTATAAAAATTAGGGCAGAGCCTACCCGTAAACTTGACTTCCCAAAATTAAATCAAAGAAGCAAAATCTCAACAGTAAAGTCACAAGCAACAATCATCAATCAATAGCCAATATCATAATCAATTCCCTCAATAAATCACCAAAATAACGCATCTAACTAGTACCAGACAAAACACACATCAGAGATGTATACTCAATTCATAATGCACGTTCTCCACAATTAAAATACACCTATGGCAACTAAATGGAAAAGGAAACTTCAAAGCATTTATACAGACCATATACATGCATCAGTATACTCACAGATGAGCAACGAATAAATGAATACAATTCTAAATGCATAAGTAAGATATGCCATCAGCCAATACGTGTACCATGTTTCCTAGAGCACTATCATCCAATGAGCTCGAACTTACATCCTGAAATAATGTTGTACCTGCTTTACCTGTTTGAACAGAAACAACCCTCACACGAGATGAGCATCTTCCAACACGATAATCATATTTCTATCAATATACGTCAAGATAATAATCACAATGCAACAAAATAAAATCGTTGAAAAGCTATAATGTGTACCCCCTGAATAAGTCTGAACCAACATAAGCTTTCACTGCATGTACATGTTTCAATATTCTAAAATATCCCATAACCATCAAATTAAAGATCATCATTTAAAACATGATATTCGTCGAGCTAAATCGATATTCTCACAATACATTACTTTGGTTCAATCATAGCCAACCATATATTGAAGGCAATCATGCCTATCAATCTCCAATATTCTCAACAATTCCTCATATCAATCTTGCCAAAAGCATCAATACTCAACTCGTAAACCCGAATTACGTACATTTACGTATCCCATATTCCATATGTATTAGACTCAATTTCTCATACTCAGTTACTTATATTTAAACATCACATTTATCCACATGCATACATGAATATTGTAAGGACCCCCGTGCCCTTAACCCGTTATTAGTGTATTAATCCATGCCATTAGTGCATACAATCATATTATCATGGGAATAAAACCACATGCAAGCATAGCATCATATACCATCTATAAAATTTCTTGCATTAGAACCCCATAATATTCAACTTCCCCAACCAAAACCACTTACATAGTATGCACCCTAATAATACACTAACATACTCTTAGTTCATTTAGCAATTCCGTATTTAATTGCATGCAGACAATAAATGAAGAGAGAAGAGTCATGCCCATTTATACATTCCATATACACGTAAAAACGTGCTCACATGTGAGCACCCAATGAATAAGCGTGTATCTAATGTATAAGATACTCTACCAAATATCGTTACTGGTACTTCAATCCTGGAAGCACCTCAAATCAACAGCCCGAGCTCAACTCCAAAGCTACTACTGCACCAGTATCACCTGCCCCAACAGAGACAGCCCCCACACGGGGTGAGCATACCAATACCACCAATCCAATAATCATAATATTACAGTTCATAATTTACAGAATGTAAATGTCATGAATTTAAATGATACTCCCTGAATGGTAACATCCTCATCCGGGATCCCCGGTATTGTCCCTGTTCTCAAAATAACCAAACTCATCAAATTCCCAAAGCCAGTTAATCACCACATATTAACTAATACCATTTCTGTCATGCCAGTTCCATAATCAAATATGGTTAAATCATTAAATAAAGGACCATAGATATCACATATATCTAACCAATGATCATGTTTTTATTTCATTGCTCGCTCCACAATAGAGGCATTTTAACCCCACGCTTGCTCAACAGCAGCGGCGTCATAATCGATGGTCGGTCAATGGCGACAACATCCCAATCATTGCTCGCTCAAAAGCGGCACCATATAATTTCCAATATATATATATCCATTTATAACAATTACCATATACCATGCATTTCAATATCCGTTTATTGCTAATACCATATACCATGCATTTTCATATACATTTATTGCAACATAGTGTACCATGCACTCAACAATTGCAATTATAATAAAGGGCTATGCTCGTACGTCATACGTACCTTATAATTCCGTAGTTCGAGTCCAACATTGCCTGAGTCCCACGACCCGATGAGTTAAGTGCTAACATGCAAATAACTCACAATTAAACATAGGCATGCAATAACGTACCCAAACACGCTCACAACTTCCAACCCCTATCGTCAATCCGTGACGATTACCAATATAAAAGCCCCCGGCTAAGAATGCATAATACCCAAAATATTCCATTTTCTAAGTTTAAAAGATAGCCAAAAACTCAATCGAGAATTCCGTTTTATTAAACTTTGGCTCCAACCAATATTTAAAAGTATAGCATTCCCATTGGAATGTGGACATTGCCCCGGAAATCGATTAATTAAACCTCGATTCCAAAATCCTGACATTTTCTAAAATTTTTGAAAAAAAACTCCAACCTTCAAGCGGCGATCGATCGCTGATTTTATCGCGATCGATCACCCCTAACCAGTGGCCAACCAGCGCCTCATCGCGATCGATCGCGAGTCTCCGCGATCGATCGCCAACCCACTCGCGATCGATCGCCAACCCACTCGCGATCGATCGCCAAGACCACTCGCGATCGATCGCCAGTACTTTATATCTTCACCAAATTCTAGTTGCTCATCGCGATCGATCGGCACTCCTCAGCGATCGATCGCGACCTGCGATTTTCCAAAAAACTCGAGCTTCCATGGTGTTTTTCACACCCAAACTCAAAACCAACACCTCATACACCATCAACACCTCAAATACACCATTTAAAACCAATAAAAACTCTAAAAACTCAACTTTGGATTTTTAACCAAAAATCCCTAAATCCAAAACCAACCAAAACCTTAACCAAACTCTACAATACTACTACCAACTCGAAGACAAGGATGAGGGGAAGATTAATACATTATTATCTTCGAGAAATCCGGCTCCCGAGCCAAGCTACCAACGATTTCTCCTCCAAGGGAGAAAAGAGGGGAAATGGGGGAGGGTTAGGCGTAGAGAGAGAGGGAAGAAATACGTGCCAACGACGGAACACCGAGTCTACTTGGTATATATATAGGACCAAAACTCCAAAATACCAATCCCTCCACATATACATCATGACTCATTAAAATTCATCTGTTTTTAATAATTACCTCCCAATCTCTATTTTCATTACCAGCTCTACCAAAAACAAAATTTCAAGGTTATCACCACGATGAGAATACAATATCATCCCTTGGATCCCACGACTCCAAATACCGGATTTAAAATCCCCAGGATTCCCAAAATCGCAATTAATTCATAATTGCCATAATTAAAATCCATTCAGGATCATTACCACACAGGGATTAACACCATTAATCCCCGGGCATCACAATTATCCCCCACTAATAAAATTTCATCCCCAAAATTTGCACAGGCGTACTCTACGTATCGCCGAGACCACGCAATCCAAACGGATCCACATTGTCGAATCATGAACATAACATGAACGACACACCAACCGCGAGGATACAGACTTCGCACCAGCACCTGGAATGGAGTAACCTCCCAAACCAACACAAATTCAAGAAAGATGTCAGCATTCCCCGATGCTAACCATCTCAAAAGCAGTCAGCCAACCATAACTGCAAACCAAACGAATCATTCGTGATTCCAAAATAGATATCGCCTCGATGATATCTCTACGATTTAGCCTGCGATGTTAACCATACATCGTTACCAAGGAAACCACCAGTACACTACAGTGTACTTATACTAAATCCGGTTCCCGTTCTCCAATTCCACCTCCATCAAAGGAGCAGTTGCACCACTTTGCAACACGGATCGGGCAACTCACAACTACCGATCAACACAAAACACATCTCTAAAGATGTCTACATCAATAAGTTCCAATAAATCACATCTTGGTCCAACACATCGTCGAGACTCTACAAGTTCTCAAATTCCCGAAAGGACATGCAAGAACAATTATTTGCATTCCCGCCACAAGTGTCAACCGCGACACCTAACAAATCCAAAACATGGTCATCCCTCGTTTACCCTAGGATTCAACGATCCTAACACTGGGATGTTATCAAATTACTCAGAAATGAACTACCATGGCCTAAAAAACGACAATCCCTCCTCATGGGAAATCAACCAACCCTCACGATCATTCTTCAGAATACATCGTGCCATCAAGATTACCAACCTCAAAGTGCCACAATCTCTCACCGGAGATTCATTCCTCCAAGCATACTAACCCAATGCTCGACGAGGACCAAAATAAATGCTGGCATTCGTATACCCACACTAGTATACATGCTTAAGTACCAATACAACATGCATACTCAATGCAATCGACTCGGGTATCACCAATCATGCCCAAAGTCCCAAAAACACTGGCAATCCCCAATTATTCTCACTCAACGGAGAATGATGATTGACGAACCAACGACCAATAGCGTGATTCCGACATCAACACCGCACAAACCGACTCAACGAATCTCCCAAAGATTCAACCGGTAGGTATATCAGTACCGCTTTCCTCATAAGGAAAGTGTCATGAATCCATGACCCTCCAACCTCGAACCACCGTTCGAAAACTGGATAATTTTTACCAAAATATATCTCAGAATCAACAAATACATAACCGATTCCGAATAGTGCCGCAATGCCTACTATTACCAAATCAAAATCCGTATACACGACGTATACACATCTAACGATGCTCTGTACTAATGCCATAGTACTCCACAAACCTTGAGCATCTCTCCCAGAGACGCCTCCTCGAATGTCTTGTCGGAATTATAAAGCCATCACATAGTCCAACAGTAGTAGGGCTTACCCTGGTTGATTAACAGTCAACCCTCAACCAATATTAGATGTCTCCATGACAGTACAATTCAAATCTCTCCAAGAGATAATATCAATATAGTAGTGTCACCCCACTAACTATATCCCATAATTCCAATTGTGACTCCCGTTGCATTCCATATGCAAAGATGATCAACCAGAGCTAACAACGACTTGTCGACACTCACGTTGGTACTCCCAACATAATTGAGTTGTCCCAGTACAAGTCCCTTAACATTTGACGTATAAACGTCCCGTGAGGTATTCTCTACCTCAAACCTCATGCGACATAGTGACTACTAGAGTCCACTATTACCCTCATCGTATCATCATATGATTCACCAAAATCGGTTCCAACGAGCAGTGTAATGGCTACAACAAGCACACTATATCACTGCAACAATACCTGGCTAGCAATTCGCTGCCCCCATAGGCTTATACCAAACCTGCCAACATGCCATACGTTCCATCCCGGTACGCCATACCGTACCATCAATCAGAGTATTGGGTTATCATCCAATATTTCTCCAATACCAATGCACAATGGACATCCCGGTGTCCTTACTCAACCCCAATGCAATCCTATCCACTAGGATTTATGTAAGGACCCCTAGCCCTTAACCCTTGATTAGTGTATTAACCACTATGTGTGGCACATGCTTTCAATAAAAATCAATCGGGAAACTCAGATGATAATTTACCATTGAATGGCAATTACAAAATTTCTTTAATATTCAACGTTATAAGATCATCTCTACCAACAAATAGACTCATAGATTTCGCCCATTATCATCCCCATTACGCCACTTTTTACATTGTGGACTTTGATAAAACTTTGGGCAGAGTCTCCCCATAAATTGAGCTATCCCGAAATAAAAGCACATCACATAACATAATTCCCGGCCAGGGAAAGCAACACACAATAAGACAACAAAAGTGGGTTTCAACACCCACATAATACACCAATGACTCTCATATCATTATCAATTCTACCACTAATTGCATGCAACATAGAATGAAAGAGAGAAAGGCTCATGCCTTTATATACAACCCATATACAAGTATAATCGTGCTCACATACGAGCATCAAGAATATGTATATAACCCTCAGGTGTATATGAGTACCCTATCTGATACCTTGCTCCATCAAGCCCTGGTACCTCGATCCTAGAAGTGTCTCCAATCAACAGCTCGAGCTCATCTCCAAAGCCATCGATGTACCTGTTCTACCTGTCCCAACAAAGACAGCCCCCAACGGGGTGAGCATACCAACACACAAAATCCCATAATCACAATAATGAAATTCATAATTTACAAAATGTAAATGCTAATGAATTTAAATGATACTCCCTGGATGGCAACGTCCTCATCCGGGATTCCGTGTACTGTCCCTGTTCTCACAATCATCAAACTCATCGAATCTCAAAAATCAGTAAATCCACACATTGATTAACTCATCGCATGCCTAATTCTCGAATATCAATAAGTAATGATTCCAATTTCATTATACATGCAAATATAGGTATCTCAATATCTAATACTGATTTCCCAACTTCGCTACCAATCATAGATAGCTCAAATGCCTCGCATTTATTTTACCAATTCTCCGTTATACTCAGACATCTCAAATGTCTTACAATGATTACATGATTCCACAGTCATTCTCAGGCATCTCAATGCCCTACAATGGTCATATAAATCCAGTACCCCATATATCATGTAAGGTTATACTACTCTAGTATCACGCACGCTTGTGGCGGCGATGTCAAGATTAGGTCGCTCCATAACTATCTCAACACATATATATAACCACATGCACAACTATTTAATGCAATCAAAACACATTATGCATTTCACAAATGCTCTAATATAAAGTAATGCTCGTACGTCGCACGTACCTTAAATTTCCGTAGTCCGAGCCAAACCTTGCTCGAGTTCCATGCCCCGAGGAATGATGTGCTAACACGATAAATAATTCACAATTATTTACGAACATGTAACCCATGTTCAAGCACATCCATAACCCTTATAAAAAAGTATTGTCAACACACGACAATTGACCATTTAAAGGACCCGGGGTAGAGCACATACAAGGAGGGAAATCGAATGAGACATCAACGAAAATTGCTCAAGAACCACCCTTAAATTTTTGAACCCTTAACATCACAATTCGAACCCAACCAAGTACCATAATTCATCTAAAACATGAAATAATCGACCAACATCAAGAACCACCGCCCCTCCTGCCAAAACCCCAAAAATCGCACGCCACCCTCACGCAAGCAGCGAATAATTCGAACCAAACATCACAAAAATGGCAGGGAATTACAGGAGAAGAACGAAAAAGGGGTAAGGAAGGTTACCCAAACAAAAATCGGAAGGAAATCGATCGAAATCGGATAAACCCTAGGAATCGGACCTCTGCGTTTTTCTGGTAAATCCGAACGCGATTCTCGACAAAACTTCAAATTCTTGGTGTGGAAAGTTGCGCCTGGAAGAGACGAAGCTATCGACGGTCCGGTTCCAGGCGCGCCGGATGGTGGCCGGACGGCGGTGGGCGCGGCGCTTTTAGCGGCGAGGGTTGAGGGAAATCGGGAAGGGCAGACGGGGAGAGAGAGACGGGCAAGGCAAAAGAAATGACTTTCAAAATTAAAATCTTGGGTTCAACTGGTATATATAGCAAAATTACCCCGAAATACCAATAGCCCCACAAATACATCATGATTCATTAAAAATCATCTGTTTTCAAAAACTCTCTATCTAACCTCAAAACCCCCTACCGGTGCCCACACAAAGCACTCCAGATCCCGAGTCACACTAAAAACCCAACTCATTGGTTTTTCACCCAAATGAGAATACAATCTCAACCTCGGGATCCAACGATCCCAACTACCCAAATAGACGAGCTCGGGAGGCCCAACATCGCGATTAAACTTCAAATCGCCACGCATAAAACTTTAGGGTTTATTAATACTCCGGGATTAACATCTATAATCCCAGGTCATCACAATTTATTTCCACACCCTCAGGGTGGGTGTGACCATGTCTACCACACGTCACAACGACAAAAGCGAGTAGTTTCCTCGATAACTACTCTTACCATAAATCACTTGGCCTTAGCCATCCCAGCGAGTATACTCAAAGATACCACTACTCGTAAAATATTTACCTCTAATGCATGATGCGGTACACTCACCGGTACAATGCATCCAATAATCCATCGAGCAAACCTGCTCGGTGTAACAGTCTCGTCAACCGGTGACGTAGACACCACCTTGTGCTCATCATCGACACTCAAACCATATGACTAAATACCTACACCCAGACGTATTATTCATCAAAACGACTCTACACATCTACATAGAATATCCACTATGTCATCGTCATCCCGTGATGGTATATGCCAACATATGACATCCAAAATAACATCGTCAACTCGTGACGGTACATGTCAACATATGACATCCAAAATAACATCGTTAACTCACGACGGTACATGTCAACACCTGACATTCACAATCTCACCGTCAAACACGTGACGGTATATGTCGATACACGACATCCATAATCTCATCGTCAAACATGTGACGGTATATGTATATCAACGCATGACATCCACAATAATGCTAATAAAACAGTAATATACCATACCTCATCGCTAACAAGATAGCGGCATACCTGTATCCAGCGTCTACCCGTGGTAGCAAGTAGCACCCATCGCTCGTAGGTGGTGTAATCCAGTGCTACGTACATAGCGGTATAACCCATCGCTATAGAATCAGCGGTATGATCCCTCGCCATAGAGTCATCGGCATAAAACATCGCTATAGATATCCGGCGGTATGAACCATCGCCATAGATGTAGCGGATACCTGGCGGCATGAACCATCGCCAATAGATGTAGTGGAATCACCCGTCACTATATAATAGCCGGCGGCATAAACCATCGCCAATAGATGTAGCGGAATGACCCGTGGCTATATAATACCCGGCGGCATGAACCATCGCCAATAGATGTGGCGGAATGTACCATCGCTATGAATACCCGGCGGCATAAACCATCGCCAATAGAATAGCGGAATAACCCATCGCTATGAATACCCAGCAGTATAAACCATCGCCCATAGAATAACGGAATAAACCATCGCTATGAATACTCGGCGGCATAAACCATCGCCCATAGAATAGCGGAATAAACCATCTCTATGAATACCCGATGGCATAAACCATCGCCCATAGAATAGCGGAATAAACCATCACTATAAAACCCAGCGACATAAACCATCACCCATAGAATAGCGGAATAAACCATTGCTATAAATACCCGGCGACATAAACCATCGCCAATAAACTAGCGGAATAAACCATCGCTATGAATACCCTGCGGCATAAACCATCGCCCATAGAATAGTGGAATAAACCATCGCTATGAATACCCGGCGGCATAAACCATTGCCAATAAACTAGCGTCATGATATCCCTCTCTATACAGCGGCAAATATCCCTCTTCGCTACTTCGCTTCGACATACCAGCGGCATAATATCCCTCGCTTAAGCGGCATGTAGGGACCTCGTGCCCTTAACCCGTTATTAGTGTATTAATCCATACCATTAGTGCATGTAATCATACTATCATGGGGAAAAGCCATGTGCAAGTGCAACACCATATGCTATCCAGAAAATTTCTTGCATTCTATCCGCATAATATTCAAATTCCCCAACCAAATTATTTATATAACATGCACCCTTATAATACACTAACATGCTCTCAGTTCATTTGGCAATTCCATATTTAATTGCATGAAAACCATGAATGAATAGAGAAGAGCCGTAGCCCATTTATACATTCCGTATACACGTAAAATGTACTCACATAAGAGCACCCAATGACCACGCGTGTATCTAATGTATAAAAGACTCTACCGGATACCGTTACTGGCACTTCAATCCTGGAAGCACCTCCCAAGCACAGCTCGATCTCAACTCTGGACCCATGCGCTTATTCAACCAGCTCTGGTACCTCGATCCTGGAAGTACCTCAGATCAACAGCCCGAGCTCAACTCCAAAGCTGCTGCTACACCTGTAACACCTGCCCCAACAGAGACAGCCACCACACGGGGTGAGCATACCAATACCACCAATCCCATAATCATAACATTGCAATTCAAATACAGAATGTGAATGCCATAATTTAAATGATACTCCCTGGATGGTAACACCCTCATCTGGGATCCCTTATATTGTCCCTGTTCTCAATAACCAAACTCATCAAATTCCCAAAGCCAGTTAATCGTCACATAGATTAACTAATACCGTTCTATTATGCCAGTTCCATAATCAATACGGTAAAATCATTATATAAAAGACCGTAGATCTCACATATATCTAACCAATGATTCCATGTTCCTATTTCATTGCTCGCTCCACAATAGCGGCATACTAAACCCTGCGCACGCTCAACAATAGCGGCGTCATAACCGATGGTCGCTCAACGGCGACAGCATCCCAAATCATTGCTCGCTCAATAGCGGCACCGTATAGTTCCTAATGTATAACCATTTGACGCAAATACCATTCGCCATGCATATCGTTATCCACTTATAGCAAGTATCATGTACTATGCATTTCAATACCCATTTGGTGCAATTACCACATGCCATGTATTTCAATATCCATGTAATGCAATCATCACACACCATGTGCTCCAATGCCCATTTAATGCAATTATCACTTACCATGTATTTTACAGTTGCAACATTATAATAGGCTACGCTCGTACGCCATACGTACCTTAAGTCTCCCTAGTCCAAGCCAAACCTTGCTTGAGTTCCATGCTTCAAGAAATATGTGCTAAAACACATAAACAACTCACAATAAAACACAAGCATGCAATCACGTGCCCAAGCACGTTCATAACTTCCCAATCATATCGTCAATCCATGACGATTACCAAAATAAAAGCCCCCGGCTAAACATGTATAATACCCAAAAATATACCATATAACAAGTTTAAAAGATAGCCAAGAATTCGACCGGGAATTCCGTTAATTAACTTTGGCTCCAACCAATCCATTTTAAAAGCATAGCATTCCCATTGGAACGTAGACTGATAGGCTTAGATTTTGAGTGATTTTAACTGTAATTTCTTCTCATTTTTCGTACTTTTTCCTGGATGATATTATGCTTTTTGGTGTTTATTCGTTTGTCTCAGGAAATTAGATCGGAAGTGGAAGAAATGAGCTTATATGAAGATAACGGGCGAAATCGAGGCGTAAAAGATGAGAAAATGAAGAAGATGATTTTTTCAGATCTCGATCGATCGAGATTTATTCTCGATCGATCGAGCCAGCCAGAAGCAAGAGTCTGATTTTTCAAATTAACGATCGATCGAGCAAGGCAGTAACCTCGGAGCTGAAATTTTCAAATTCTCGATCGATCGGTGGAAATTCCCGATCGATCGAGCGAGGTAGTAAGTTCCAAAAGCTGGCGTGAACAGTGCACCGATCGATCGGTGAAATTCTCGATCGATCGAGACGCGAGATCTGAAGATTTTATTTTCCTTTTTTATCGTGATTCTGGAGGACTATTAAGGGGGATTCTCTTCTACACAAGAGGGAGGACGAACTAGACAGAATTATCAGACATTTTTAGGTCAAGAGCAGCCGCCCTAGCCGCCGCCCAAGGAGATCCAATCTCCGTTCTTCGTCCAAAGTCGAGCCTATACGTTCCGGAGTGCAAGGAAGGAACAAGAGAAGAAATCACGGTGCAACGCACGGATTCATCCATCGTTTATCGTATTTCTGAACTTTAGTTTATTTGATTTTCATTTTCATTTGTTGTTTTTGAGGTCGAGAGACAAGAAAACTCATCTGTATTTGATTTGAATTGAATTTGGTTTATATTATTGAAGTTTTAGTTCGTTGTGTTTGATATATTGATTCATTGGTATTTGAGCGCATTGATATTTATTGTTCATAGATTAATTGATTGTGTAGATCAAAGTCTAGCTAGCTTTGATTGAATTTGAGGGTTACAGCCGAGATCGAGAGATAACGCTGTAACACGCTCCATTAATTTATGATGTATGTTACGATTGAGATCGAGAGATGATATCGCATACGTGAGAACTTGAAATCGAAAGATTTAGAGTTAATAGGTTTTGATGATTTAAGCAACTTTGAATTAGTAAATAGGTGCACGAGAGTGACTTATTCTAATTTATTGTTAGTTTCGTTACAGCTCGAGAGAGTGTATCGAATAATAGTGAAAACCTTTCACCGTTAAAATCAATTGAGTGA
Source organism: Haberlea rhodopensis (assembly GCA_907163345.1). Lineage (NCBI taxonomy): Eukaryota > Viridiplantae > Streptophyta > Magnoliopsida > Lamiales > Gesneriaceae > Haberlea > Haberlea rhodopensis. The sequence continues at coordinate 309,833 of CAJQUN010000464.1, read as the reverse complement.
TAATTTGAGAATTCCGTTGAATCAGTAGAGATAATATAATTGAACGACGAGTTTGGTAATTTTCTCGAGTGACTTACCTTCGCATTTCCGGAACCATTTTATTCTTTGTTTTTAGTTTAATCTTTATTCTTTAGTTTCATCTAGCTTTAGTTAATCAAACTCCTTTAATCGTAGGCTAAATATAATTTGATTGATCTTATTTGGTACTTATACATTAGTCCCTGTGGATTCGACAACCTTTACTAAATTTTCACTATACTAAAACTTGACACCGTGCACTTGCGGTAGAATCGCTTCAACCCATTCTTTGAAATATCTTTTGTTAAAAAAATAAGCGGTCATAGACATTGCCCCGAAAACGACCCCTTTAAACCTCGGTTCCAAAATCCCGACATTTTCCAACCAAAAAACCAATTTCCTTCGGGTGGCGATCGATCGCCACATTTACCGCGATCGATCGCCACACTCCAGTGGCCAACCAGTGCCTTCTCGCGATCGATCGCCAATCCACACGATCGATCGCCAACCCGCTCGCGATCGATCGCCGAGACCTCGCGATCGATCACCAGCACTGTTCATCGCCTTCAAAAGTTGGACTGCTCGTCGCGATCGATCGCCCCACCTCGGCGATCGATCGCCACCTACGATTTTCCGAAAAATTCGAGCTTCCATGGTGTTTTTCACACCCAAACTCAAAACCAACACCCCATACACCACCAACACCTCAAATACAACATTTAAAGCCAATAAAACTCTAAAAACTCAAATTGGATTTAAAATCCCCAAATTCATAAACCACCAAAAACTTAACCAAAACCAACAAGATCACAATCAAAACGAAGATAAAAGCAAGGGGAAGGAGAATACCAACTTTTCTTCGAAGAATCCGGCTCCTAAATCGAGCCTCCATCGATTTTCCTTGAAGGAGGAAGGGGAAAAGGGTTTGGGGATGGGTTAACGCAGGAGAGGGGAGAGAGAAGAGGAAATGGATTCCGAATGACGGAATCCCGAGTCCATTTGGTATAAATAGCAAAATGCCCCAAAATACTAATATCCTCACAAATACATCATGATTCATTAAAAATCATCTGTTTTCAAAAACTCTCTCTCCAACAACAAATCTCCATATCAGCCCCAACACAAGCACCCTGGACCCTAAGTCCCACCAAAAACCCAACTCATAGGTTTTCAACCAGAATAAGAATGCAATCTCAACCTTGGATCCAACGATCCCAAATGCCCGATTTAACAACCTCGGGAGACCCAAAACCTTAATTAAAACACAATTGCCACAATTAAAATCCATTAAGGATTATTACTACACCGGGATTAACACTAGTAATTCCCGGACATCACACGGCAAATATCCTTCCTTGCTATCATATGATAGCGGAAAAGCTCATCGCTATGCCATATTAGCGGTATAATATCCCTCGCTTAAGCGGCATATATTCTTCATCGCGATGGTATGACAGCGACGCCACTACTCATCGTTTTATCATGACAGCGGAAATACCCCTCGCTTCGACATATTAGCGGCATAATATCCCTCGCAATAGTAATATGACAGCGGAATTATCCTTCACTTCTACATATTTGTGGCAAATATTCTTCATCGCTACAATATGACAGCGGTAATATTCACATCGCTACGCCATGTATGCAACCGCAATGCCTAATCCATATCCCAATAAACATCGCCATGAGTGTATTTTAATGCACCTCGCTTCAAGTGTGACATGCGGAAACTTCAACATTTAGCGGCAAAGCATTAAAATCATCATTCCAATATATATGCAACAGTAATGCATAATTCATGTCTCATATGACCCTGCAACCACCATGGTTAGCAACAACATCTTCCAGTTATGAACACATATCATAAACGCACATAAGCAATATAGTTGTGCCACACAACACTAACTACCATCATGCATAAGTATGTGCTTCCCATTTCTATCAACATATTCCTAGGCCCTCAACAGCCCCAAAGAGCAAACCACTGCTCCGATACCACTAATGTAAGGACCCCCGTGCCCTTAACCCATTATTAGCGTATTAATCCATGCCATTAGTGCATACAATCCTATTATCATGGGAAGGAAACCACATGCAAGCATAGCATCATATACCATCTATAAAATTTCTTGCATTAGAACCCCATAATATTCAACTTCCCCAACCAAAACCACTTACATAGTATGCACCCTAATAATACACTAACATACTCTTAGTTCATTTAGCAATTCCGTATTTAATTGCATGCAGACAATAAATGAAGAGAGAAGAGTCATGCCCATTTATACATTCCATATACACGTAAAAACGTGCTCACATGTGAGCACCCAATGAATAAGCGTGTATCTAATGTATAAGATACTCTACCAAATATCGTTACTGGTACTTCAATCCTGGAAGCACCTCAAATCAACAGCCTGAGCTCAACTCCAAAGCTACTGCTGCACCTGTTTCACCTGCCCCAACAGAGACAGCCCCACACGGGGTGAGCGTACCATATCACCAATCCAATAATCATAATATTACAGTTCATAATTTACAGAATGTAAATGTCATGAATTTAAATGACACTCCCTGAAACTCATCAAATTCCCAAAGCCAGATAATCACCACATAGATTAACTAATACCATTTCTGTCATGCCAGTTCCATAATCAAATATGGTTAAATCATTAAATAAATGACCGTAGATATCACATGTATCTAACCAATGATTCCATGTTTCTATTTCATTGCTCACTCCACAATAGCCGCATTTTAACCCCACGCTTGCTCAACAGCAGCGGCGTCATAATCGATGGTCGCTCAATGGCGACAACATTCAATCATTGCTCGCTCAAAAGCGGCACCATATAATTTCCAATATATATATATCCATTTATAGCAATTACCATATACCATGCATTTCAATATCCGTTTATTGCTAATACCATATACCATGCATTTCCATATACATTTATTGCAACATAGTGTACCATGCACTCAAAAATTACAATTATAATAAAGGGCTATGCTCGTACATCATACGTATCGTATAATTCCGTACTTCGAGTCCAACCTTGCCTGAGTCCCACGACCAGATGAGTTAAGTGCTAACATGCAAATAACTCACAATTAAACATAGACATGCAATCACGTACCCAAGCACGCTCACAACTTCCAACCCCTATCGTCAATCGTGACGATTACCAATATAAAAGCCCCCCGGCTAAGCATGCATAGTACCCAAAATATTCCATTTTATAAGTTTAAAAGATAGCCAAAAACTCATCCGAGAATTCCATTTTTTTGGCTCCAACTTATCCATTTTAAAAGTATAGCATTCCCATTGGAATGTGGACATTGCCCCAGAAATCGGTTAATTAAACCTCGATTCCAAAATCCCGACATTTTCTAAAATTTGCGAAAAAAAAACTCCAAAAAGGGATTGGTGATAATGAAATGGTGATATGTCATGATATTTGTGGAACCATTAAATAATCTATTGATATACTCATGAGTTATGGTACAGGGACAATAAAAAGGGAGCGTTTAAAAAATGCATTGGAAAACAGGAAGTGTTTGTAATTACGGTTTATGCATTTACGCCTTATAATCATAATATGTTGAATATGGATTATTATATGCTCATGATTTGGGGGTTGTCCTTGTAGGTATTTTTTGGCATAAAAGGGGCTAAGGACGGGTTGAGGCGGTGAGCTTGTGAAGAGCGTTTTTGATAAAGAATGACATGATTATTTTGTATAGCTACTACTCTAGGAGTAGTGTAAAGCTATAGTGACTAACATTCATTTTGTAGGGAATGTAATTAATCCATTTGGAAGTCCTGAACTTGGTAATGTAATTCTTAAGGCTCAAGGCCTCAACACGAACTTTTATACTCTGATTATACATGTTAGCTCTACTTATGCCTTTAATCCACACTTAAGGAACTAGGTCCTTACATTAGTGGTATCAGAGCCAGGATAGCGAACCCAGGAATGAGTGAAGGGTAGCCTTAGCAACAAGTTGGTCAGGTGTTTATTATGAGCATGTTTATGCATGTGGTGCATATTGGTGTATAAAATTGTTATACTAACATGCTTATTGATGCTCATGTTATCTAACGGTGTAATACGTGAATTGCTTTGGTATTGTTGTTAACCCGTGTATTACAGCATGGCGGTCGTAAATTTGGGGAACCTCAATGAGGAGGTGGGCGATGTTTGAAGTGTCAATGCTAGTATTGCTCAGACGAACCCTCTACCACCACCTGTTGTGGGCATGTAACTGATAGCACATTTGTTATTGCCTGGAGAGCTAAGTCTGACACAGTTCTTGAACTTCCACCCACCCCGTTTTGAGGGAACAGAAACTGGAGAGGAAGCAGAGGAATGGTTAGAGAGGATAGAGCAGATCTTCGTGTCGGCACCTTGTGCCAAGACTGCTTGGTTAAGATTGACAGAGTTTCAACTGGCCAAGAAGTCTTCAATGTGGTGGAAGACAACTGTGATGGAGCTGAGAGCTCAAGGAGTACAAATTGACTGGAGCTTGTTTAGGAACCGGTTTCTGAACCGGTACTTTTCTGCTGCCGCTAGGCAAATGAAAGAGGATGAATTTACCAATATGAAGTAGGGAACATGATTGTCTCTGACTATGCCCTACAATACTCATCCCTTTTTAAGTATGTCCCTCATATTGCTACAAGCAGTCATGCCAAGATGAGGCATTTCCTGAAGGGCTTGAGGCCGGAGCCGTTTGATAGGGTTATCTCCAACAACCCCACCTCTTTCGATGATGCTCTTACTAGAGCAGAGCTGATAGAAATTGGAGTTGGTGCCTATGCTGATGTTGTACCCCCACATGTGCCACCGCAGAGGCCAATTACTGATAGCTTGAGGCCACGAGGGGAGTCATTTAAGCCTCGTGGAGCTTCTTCATCCTCTCGGTTTAGTGGGAAGAAGTCTTATAATCGGAAACAGGAGAGTCGAAAGAGCAATGTATCGACCAACCGAGGACCAACGCAAGCGAATAGAACGGGGGAAACAAGATGTGAGAACTGTGGAGGACCGCACTTATCAAGTAGCTGCCCGGCTTGTTACAGTTGTGGCAAAATGTGCCATATTTCTTGGTATTGCCCCAACCGGGGAGGGCAGTCAGATTTCAAGATGAACGGGCCACGATTTGATGGAAGGAAACAGGGCATCAGAGGCAGCAGATTATGCCTCGACCATCGGGAGGTCAGAGAGTGGGACTGCCCCAGGGGCAGGTATATGCACTGACTAGGCAGGCCGAGGCAGCCCCAGAAGAGGTGATCGCTGGTACGTGTCATTTACTTACGTACCCTGCTTTTATTTTGATAGATACATGTGCCTCCCACTCTTTTGTATCTGTTGGTTTTGTGGAGAGACACCATATGTGCACGTCTCTATTACCCAGGCCTCTTATGGTCTCGACACCCACCGGAAGGAATGTTGTTGCTGAACAGTTTCTTACGGACTGCCACATTTATTTTGAGGGCAATGAGTTGAAGGCAGATTTTGTGAGGGCCCAATCCTAATCATGTGATTAATGATCACACAATGATAATTATAGCGTAAACAGCGGAAGATTAGTTTAACATTTATTAACATGTGGCCCTAAAAATTTCGGCATGACCTCATCGCACGAGGAACATACCACCAACACAAATCAACATATACTGAAAATAGATAAGTACCACCAGTTTCATATCCATCAACATAAACCAGCATACATAAATCAAACTAGGCTAAAATAAAAATAAATGAAACATACATAGACTCATCACACTACAGGGATACATCCCTGGTACAAAGACTGCTGGGATAAACAAGAGTAAAACCTCAAGTGTGACTTCCACCGGACGTGCCCTCTCTGGCGTCCTGGTCACCTGTACCATCTGCCATTGTCCACACACAAAGACAACAACAGCCCCCCTTGGGGGTGAGCAAAATACCAATATGGAACTATCATGAAATATACAACATGTATCTATAAAATGTGATAAATGATGTAATGTAATGCAATGCATGTCGTGTCGGTATCAGGTCAATCACCCATCCACGGGGTATATCAGAATCAATCAAATCGCTATCAAATCATAGTAGCTCGAGCCTGCCAAGCATAAGGGATCACCAGTGATGCGTCGTCAAAGCGTCATCACATCCCAAGTCTCGACATAATTAGAGACATACACGGGATGACATCAGCAAGGTGCCACCAATCCATCGTCTCAACAAATCATGGTAATCAGAGGAGACCACGATTCCCTATACCTTTCGGGCCATTTAATGTCGGTCATAGTAACGCGGTACCAATCTCCAATGATTATCCCAGAATCCAGAAATAAACAGGGATTTAAGGATCATAGCTCAACGTGCAATGTCATGCATCGATGTATGTATAAAAATGATGTGTGTTAACAAAACATTTAATTTCATACACCGATGCGCCAATTCATGAATACTATGAATGCCACATAATTTAAATAAAATCACGTAGCCAAATAATCTCATGTAATTCACAGAAGTCAACAAATCATATATCAAATGATACAGATACATGTCGTATGTTACCCAATCGCAACATACCTTTCTTTCTCGATCTACAAGGTTTTGAGCTTGTAGGGTCGAAGTAGTCACTGCAGAGCAATATAAATTCATAATTCAATAAATTAATCATTAAATATTGGTTATCAATTTTAGTCATAGCTTAACCAATTTAGGGTAATTAATTTGATGCAATTATATCACAATTTAATTGGCTAAATTATTTTTCACCAATTCAAATTATTATTCAACAATTATAGTCCAAATTAACTGGTAATTATCGAAGCAAAGTCAGAAAAATTGGATATTAAAGTTTACCCCCTTCGCTGACAGTATCACGCACGCTTATCAGCCGATTTCGGCGAGCTCCGGCGGCGGGTAGAGGCGGCGACCATTGTAGAAAGTTTTGTCCAGGTGCAAGGAAGAGATTCGATGCCTTGGCTTCGTCCAATTCGTGGTTGAATCGAAGAAATCGAACCAAAAGTGTTCAAACCCTAGTCTGCGCGAGTTTCATCGTTCCAAAATAAAATTGAAGCACTTATCAAACACCAAAGTTTGATTATCTGGTATGGAAAGATGCGCCTCTGAGTTGTGAACACGGTGGTAGGTCGGTATCGTCGTTAGGTGGTCGGACGGCGGCTAACGGAGCGGATAAGTACACAGTGGTCGGTGAATCGCGCGAGAAGTGCGTGTTTTCGCACGTTTTAGTGTGTGTCCACGATCTGTGTGTGTTTTACACATTTTGCTATGTGTTTTACATCCTACACCGATATATATTAATTCCCGACCAATTATGAACATCGGGGTGTCACCGGTGTACTGGTGCATGTATATTACATATACAGTCCAGACTTGACTTCGTGTCCATATTTGAATCACAAAAATTAAATCTTTCGATTTAATACAAATTTTATATTTATTAAATTAGTTTAATAAAATTTTGGTGTTAATCCGAATATTCCAAAAATATATTTGTCATTCAACATGTTCTGACCCGACTGTCAATTGACATGTACAAGGTCAATCCTCACTCTCATTAATTATATTATATTCTCATTAATTAATTTCTAACTAATTAACAAAATACTGTACAAATTGCTCTTAATTCTCATTATCAAATATCGGGACATCACATTTACAAAATGTTAAGTATGATATCGAGTTGTTATCAAAGATAATATTCCTCGTGTTTATTATCAACCATTTGATTAACATAAATTAAATCACATAATTGTTGAGAAGCTAAACCTGATTTCCGATAATACGGTACGAGGGCCTTACAGATTTGATAGTGTTGGGTATGTCAAACTTCGATTGCATTGTGGGCATCGACATACTGAACATCATGCAGTAGTTGATTGTCGGCAGAGGATGGTTCGGTTCAGATCTGATATGGGAATTCAGTGGACTTTCTATGGGAACGATTCTCATGCGAAGATTCCGTTGATATCGGCGGTCAAAATGTCCCGATTATTGGAACGTGGACACGGGCTATCTTATCTATGTTGTGGACACGACGGGAAAGAATAAAGAGTTGAGGGTGGAGGATGTACCCGTGGTAGCAGAGTTTGCTGATGTGTTTCCAAAGGAAATCCCAGGATTCCTACCGACTAGAGAAGTCGAGTTTGGGATTGCGTTATTACTGGGAACGTCCGCTATATCTCGTGCTCCTTATAGGATGGCACTGGCGGAGTTAAGAGAATTAAAGGAGCAATTACAGGAACTCCTTGACAAGGGATATATACGCCCTAGCGTATCGCCTTGGGGCGCACTGGTTCTTTTTGTAAAGAAGAAGGATGTCTCGATGCGTTTGTGCAACGACTACCAGCAACTGAATTAGGCAACGGTGAAGAACAAGTATCCTCTCCCAAGGATTGATGATTTATTTGATCAATTGTAGGGTACTAAGCTGTATAGCAAGATTGACTTGAGGTCAGGTTACCACCAGATTTGGGTCAGGGAGGAGGATGTATCGAAGACATCATTTCGGACACGGTATGGGCACTACGAGTTCCTAGTTATGCCGTTCGGTGTGATGAATGCCTCGGCTGTCTTTATGAGTTTGATGAACCGGGTGTTCCAACCATATCTTGACCAGTTCGTCATAGTGTTTATTGACGACATACTTATCTACTCTCGAGGAAGAGCACGTGAGACACTTATGGACGGTGCTCCAGATCCTCAGAGATAATCAGTTATTTGCCAAGCTTAGCAAGTGTGAGTTCTGGTTGAGCAGTGTGGTGTTTCTAGGACATGTTATATCTAGCAGTGTGATATCGGTGGATCCCAGGAAGATAGAGGTTGTGATGGAGTGGTCCGCACCCACTTCTGTGCCCGAGATACAGAGCTTTCTTGGGTTGGCCGGATATTATTGACGCTTCGTCGAGGGATTTTCAAGGATTGCTAAACCTTTGACACAGTTGACCCAAAATGGAGTACCATTATATTGGTCTGAGGCTTGTGAGCAGAGCTTCCAAGAGTTGAAACACTGGTTGACGATGACTCATATGTTAGTGATTCCTACGGAGAACACGAGGTTTGTTCTATATACTGATGCATCACTACAGGGCTTGGGATGTGTTGTAATACCCCCGAAATGTTATATGATTATGTGCTACGATGATGATTTACGATGTGTTTAAGGGTTGTGGTGTATTTAATTTGGGGGATAATACTTATGATGTGACGATATGATTTAGGGGGCATGTTGGGTGTTTTAGAGGATGTATTAATTAAATAAAGTTGTTAAATATCGAGTGAGGATATTTTAATACATCGTACTAAATATCGGGATACAATTAAACACCACATGACCACCCCAACCCTCACCACCCCCCTACTCGGCCACCTCACCCCCCACTTGCACAACCCATGCCTTCTTCTCCCCTCACCACTCCACCTCCAATCAATTGCTCCCCTTCTTCTTTCCCCATCAGAAACGTCCAGGCAAGCTGCTAAGAGAGGGAAAAAGGCTGGTAAGAAGGTGTCCAAATCCTTACAAAAAAAGAGGAGCAGAGGAGAGGGGTAAGTGGTTACCCTGTTTTCTGGGTTTGAGCTTGGGTTTGGTGGGTTGTTTTTAACGCATGCTAAGTGTAGGTTTGGGTGAAACCTTGGTATGAATACTTACTTGGTAGTTTTGTGTAACTACTAGCATGTTTGTTTGAGCATGTTACATGTTTTATGTGACAGATTTCTAGTTATGAATCTATGTGCTCGAAAATCTGGGCAAAGAGGAACACACTCTGTTTTCTGTATAGGTTGGTTGAGGATGAAGATTATGATGATGTTATGAAGCATGTTAGCTTAGGTTTTGTTAAACCTTTGATTTAAATACATGCATGGTAGTTTTATGAAGCTTGTAACATCTTTGCTCAGCATGTTTTACGCCTTATGAAGTAGAAATGATGGTATGAAAAGAGGTGCTCAAAAATCTGGGGAAGTCCCGATTTTTCAGAGCTCTCGATCGATTGAGATTTGGTCCCGATCGATCGAGCGAGGCAGAAAGCTTAAGGCATGGTTTGAATTTCAGGCGCCGATCGATCGAAGGATTTCCCGATCGATCGGTGAAGCTCCTCGATCGATCGGTAAAATGTTTCGATCGATCGATCGAGGCAGAATGGTTGAGCACTGTTGTGCACAGTTTCTCGATCGATCGAGACCTCGGGGCTGATCGATCGAGAGAGGCAGAATGTTGAAAAATAAAATGATGTTTTATTTTGTTAAGTTTATGATGTAAGATGGTATTGAGGCATCTAATATGGTATTGTGTGGTCTTGTAGAACCATCCCAGGTACCGGCACCATCAAGGAGATAAAGTCTGTTGACTCCTCCTCCTTTTGAAAAGGTACGTAAGAGACGTACGGGCATCGGACGGTAAAACACATCCCTACACTATGACTATGCATTTATCGCACGAATATATACGATGTTTATATGATGATGTTTTATACGATGTCTATATGATGATGTTTATACGATGTTTATATGATGATGTTTATACGATGTTTATATAATGATGTGATACGATGTTTATTTGTGGTAAGATGCCACGGGGTAAGATGCCCCACATGGTAAGAGGCCATGCGATGTTTATTTGTGGTAAGATGCCACGGGGTAAGATGCCCCACATGGTAAGAGGCCATGCGATGTTTATTTGTGGTAAGATGCCACGGGTAAGATGCCCCACATGGTAAGAGGCCATGCGATGTTTATTTGTGGTAAGATGCCACGGGGTAAGATGCCCCACATGGTAAGAGGCCATGCGATGTTTATAATGTGGTAAGATGCCACATGGTAAGATGCCCATATGCATGATTATGAATCAGGAACAACAAGAAGAAGGTAACGAATAACCAGCATGTTCACTTAACTAAGATGTCGTACATTTACTGTTATATTTTGTTATGATGCTATAAGATGATGATGCTACAAGATGATGATGATGCTACAAGATGATGATGCTATAAAATGATGATACTTATATGATGATGATGTTATAAGATAATGATAATTACAAGATGATGATGCTTATATGATGATGATGTTATAAGATAATGATAATTACAAGATGATGATGCTTATATGATGATGATGTTATAAGATAATGATAATTACAAGATGATGATGCTTATATGATGATGATGTTATAAGATGATAATATTTATAAGATGATGATTTTAATCATTCAGTCAAGACTTTATGATTTTATGCATGACTATGAAACAGGGACAACCAAAGAGGGTTGATGCGATTAACCAGGAAGTATACGTTACCAATTATTTTCATGCATTTATTTATATGCCATTGTCTCATGATGTTAAGTAATGATGTACATGCTCATGATGGGTTGTTCCTGTAGGTACGCCTTTGGACTAAAAGACTAAGGGGTTCGGGTTGAGCAGTGAGCTACGAGGAACACAGGAACGTGTACGATTCAGCTTCTGTTTAGTATCTACTGTAGGAGTAGTATAAATCTAACATGTTAACATTCATTATGGGAATGTAACTAATAAGCTTGAAGTTTTATTTGACCTGTAATTCTGTTAGCTCATGTAACAACTAGAACCCTAAGATGTTATTAATGCATGATTAGTCCTTCTTATGTCTCTAAAACACTGTTAAGGTGGGAAGACCCCACATTAGTGGTATCAGAGCAGTGGTTAGATAACTCGGGAATGAGTGAAGGGTAGCCTTAGCAATAAGTTGGCTAGGTGCTTACTTTTGGACATGTTTTATATGTATGTTGCATATGAAGTTCCTATGTTATGCTAACATGTTTAATTATCTAACGATGTTCTTTATATGAACTGCTTTTGGGTATTGTTGTTAACCCTTGTGTTGCAGCATAGCAGCAAATGCAGAAATAAGCGATGCGATTTCATATGCACTTCTCCGTCGCCCATGCCTCTTGTAGTCTCGACCCCCGATGGAAGAAGTTTGATAACTGATCAGATTGTTTATGACGGCCTCATTTATTTTGAGGGCAACGAGCTGAGGACAGACTTGATTGTTCTGGGAATGCCAGACTTCGAATGCATTGTGGGCATCGATGTGCTGAACAAGTATCAGGCAGTTGTGGACTGCAGACAAGGACTGTCCAATTCAGGTCTGATATGGGAGTCCAATGGACATTCTATGGGGATGGTTCCCGTTCAAGAATTCCGTTAATATCTGCTGTCAAGATGGCACAATTATTGGAACGAGACCATAAAGGATATCTCATCTATGCTGTTGATAGTACTGAGAAGAGGAAAGAGTTAAAGGTTGAGGATGTGCCCGTAGTGGCGGTGTTTCCTGATGTATCTCCGGAAGAGATTCCCGGATTCCCACCGACGAGAGAGGTCGAGTTTGGGATTAAGTTACTACCAGGAACGTCTACCATTTCTCGTGCCCCGTATAGGATGGCACCAACGGAGCAAAAAGGAGTTAAATGTTCAGTTGCAGGAGCTCCTTGACAAGGGCTATATACGCCTTAGCGTATCGCCCTGAGGTGCACCAGTTTTATTTGCTAAGAAGAAAGATGGTTCGATGCGGCTGTGCATCGATTCCAGACAACTGAACAAAACCATGATGAAGAATAAGTATCCGCTTCCGGGGATTGATGATTGGTTTGATCAAATGCAGAGTACGAGGCTCTACAGTAAGATCGATCTGAGGTCGGAGTATCATCAGATTCGAGTTCAAGAGGATGATGTACAGAAGACAGCTTCCAGAACTAGATATGGGCACTACGGATTCTTCGTCATGCCTTTTAGGGTGACGAATGCCCCAGTTATTTTATGAGCCTGATGAACAGGGTGCTCCAACCATGTTTGGATCAGTTCGTCATAGTTTTCATGAACGATATGCTTATTTACTCTCGAACTGAAGAGGGACACGTGAATCACTTGGTAACAGTACTCCAGATCCTTAGGTATTGCCAGACCCCTGGCACAGTTGACTCAGAAAGGAACGTCGTTCTATTGGTCCGAAGCTTGTGAGGAAAGCTTCCAAGAATTGAAGCATCGTTTGACTACGACACCTATGTTGGTGATTCCTTCTAAGAATAAGAGGGATGCCTTGTACACGAATGCATCACTGCAGGGTTTGGACTGTGTGTTGATGCAAAATAAGCATGTGGTGGCTTATGCATCGAGGCGGTTGCAACCACATGAGGATGGGTACCCAATCCATGATTTGGAGCTGGCACCCGTTATATTTGCCTTGAAGAGTTGGAGGCATTACTTGCATGGTACGTCGTTTACCATCTACACGGGCCATAAGAGCCTGGAGTTTTGTTCACACAGGCTGAGATGAATATGCGACAAGGAAGTTGGATGTCATGAATTTATCAGCTATGATGACATTTTGTTGCCATTTGGGCTATGATTTTGATGTGGACACGTCGCCGGTGCGAGTGTCGACCTTGTTGGCTGAGCCAGACATATTTGAGGCTACTAGGAAAGCCCAGAGGTCAGATGATGAGGTTCAGAAGTGGTCGTTTTTAGTACTTCGAGGACAGCCATCAAAGTTCAGAATGGCAGAAGATGATTCCTTGAGGCTGGGCAACCGATGGGTAGTCCCAGATACGCCGGAGTTGCTTAAAGGAATATCGGAACGGACTCTCAGTAGTCGGTTCAATATCCACCCAGGAGGAAGAAAAATGTATAAGGACCTAAGTGGTCAGTTCTGGTGGAGACGCATGAAGCACGATGTGATCGCTTTAGTTAAAAGATGTTTGATCTGCCAACAGGTAAAGCCAGAGGCCTGGTAGCGATCTACAGAGCTTGAAGGTACCTAAGTGGAAGTGGAGGCATACCATTATGGACTTTGTGACCTACTTACCAAGGACGGCCTCTGGATTTGATGCGATCTGGGTGATCGTGGATAGGCTAACGAAGGTAGCTCACTTCATCCCCTACAGTATGTCTTATACATACTTGAAGATGGCCCAGATGTTTATACGGGATGTGGTGAGATTGCATGGTATTCCAGTCTCGATAGTGTCTGATAGGGACCCGAGGTTTACTTCACATTTCTGGGAGGGTCTCCAGACAGCTTTGGGCACAGAGGTGAGACTGAGTACGACCTATCACCCTCAGACAGACGGCCAAACAGAGCGTACCATTCAGACGCTCGAGGACATGTTGAGGGCATGTATTTTGGGGTTTGATACTCCGTGGCAGGATTCAGTGCCACTGGTGGAGTTCTCCTATAATAACAGTTATCAGGCGAGCATTCAAATGGCTCCTTTTGAAGCTCTGTATGGACGATGATGTAGATCACCGCTGTATTGGGAGGACTTGACTAGCAAAGCGGTCGGAGGACCGGATATGATAAAGGACATGGAAGAAAAGATTAAGATGATACGCCAAAAGATGAAAGCAACCCAGGATAGGCAAGCAGCCTATGCCAATAAGCGGCGACGACCGCTGGAATTCCAGTTAGGAGACAGGGTCTTCTTAAAGATCTCGCCCTTCAGGGGTGTGGTTCGTTTTGGGATGCGAGGGAAGTTATCTCCAAGGTATGTTGGGCCGTATGAAGTTTTACAACGTATCGGTACCTTGGCTTATCGTTTGGTTCTACCGCCATCCTTGTCTGTCATACATGATGTTTTCCATGTCTCTATGTTACGGAAGTATGAGCCAGACCCGTCTCATGTCTTACATCCTACTGAAGTTCAGTTAGACTCAGATGTGTCCTACGTTGAACGACCGATCAGAATTCTGGATCGAGAGGATCGCAGACTACGAAGTAAAGTTATACCGATGGTCAAAGTTCAGTGGGATCGTCGGGGTGTCGAGGAGGCTACATGGGAGACGGAACGGCATATGGTGCAGCAATATCCGGAACTATTCTCTGGTATGTTTTTATGTTTAGTTTCGACATGATGATGCATGTGGATTTCGAGGACGAAATCTTATAAGTAGGGGAGTAATGTAATACCCCCGAAATGTTATATGATTATGTGCTACGATGATGATTTACGATGTGTTTAAGGGTTGTGGTGTATTTAATTTGGGGGATAATACTTATGATGTGACGATATGATTTAGGGGGCATGTTGGGTGTTTTAGAGGATGTATTAATTAAATAAAGTTGTTAAATATCGAGTGAGGATATTTTAATACATCGTACTAAATACCGGGATACAATTAAACACCACATGACCACCCCAACCCTCACCACCCCCCCTACTCGGCCACCTCACCCCCCAACAAGGCCAACCCATCCCCCCACTTGCACAACCCATGCCTTCTTCTCCCCTCACCACTCCACCTCCAATCAATTGCTCCCCTTCTTCTTTCCCCATCAGAAACGTCCAGGCAAGCTGCTAAGAGAGGGTAAAAGACTGGTAAGAAGGTGTCCAAATCCTTACAAAAAAAGAGGAGCAGAGGAGAGGGGTAAGTGGTTACCCTGTTTTCTGGGTTTGTGTTTGAGCTTGGGTTTGGTGGGTTGTTTTTAACGCATGCTAAGTGTAGGTTTGGGTGAAACCATGGTATGAATACTTACTTGGTAGTTTTGTGTAACTATTAGCATGTTTGTTTGAGCATGTTACATATTTTATGTGATAGATTTCTAGTTATGAATCTATGTGATCGAAAATCTGGGCAAAGAGGAACACACTCTGTTTTCTGTATAGGTTGGTTGAGGATGAAGATTATGATGATGTTATGAAGCATGTTAGCTTAGGTTTTGTTAAACCTTCAATTTAAATACATGCATGGTAGTTTTATGAAGCTTGTAACATCTTTGCTCAGGCATGTTTTACGCCTTATGAAGTAGAAATGATGGTATGAAAAGAGGTGCTCAAAAATCTGGGGAAGTCCCGATTTTTCAGAGCTCTCGATCGATCGAGATTTGGTCCCGATCGATCAAGCGAGGCAGAAAGCTTAAGGCATGGTTTGAATTTCAGGCGCTGATCGATCGAAGGATTTCTCGATCGATCGGTGAAGCTCCTCGATCGATCGGTAAAATGTTTCGATCGATCGATCGAGGCAGAATGGTTGAGCACTGTTGTGCACAGTTTCTCGATCGATCGAGACCTCGGGGCCGATCGATCGAGAGAGGCAGAATGTTGAAAAATAAAATGATGTTTTATTTTGTTAAGTTTATGATGTAAGATGGTATTGAGGCATCTAATATGGTATTGTGTGGTCTTGTAGAACCATCCCAGGTACCGGCACCATCAAGGAGATAAAGTCTGTTGACTCCTCCTCCTTTTGAAAAGGTACGTAAGAGACGTACGGGCATCGGACGGTAAAACACATCCCTACACTATGACTATGCATTTATCGCACGAATATATACGATGTTTATATGATGATGTTTTATACGATATCTATATGATGATGTTTATACGATGTTTATATTGCAGCGGGCTCATAGCAGCCGATTTAGTGTCCACCCAGGCGGGAGGAAAATGTATAAGGATCTTTGTGATCAATTTTGGTGGAAACGGATGAAGCATGATGTGATCGCTTTTGTCAAGAGGTGTTTAATCTGTCAGCAGGTTAAGGCAGAGAGACAGAGACCTGATGGCGAGCTTAGGATCTTGGAGATACCGGAATGGAAGTGGGAACACATATCCATGGACTTTGTGACCCACTTGCCGAGGACTACTTCTGGTTGTGATGCCATTTGGGTAATCGTGGATAGACTGACAAAGGTAGCTCACTTCATTACCTACAGTATGACGTACACATATCTGAGGATGGCTCAGTTGTACGTCCGGGATATAGTGAGACTACACGGGATTCCAGTGTATTGTATCTGACAGAGATCGGCGGTTCACATCTCATTTTTGGGGAGGTCTTCAGTCAGCTTTGGGTACTGAAGTAAGATGAGCACGGCATATCATCCCCAAACGGACGGTCAGACCGAGCGTACTATACGGACACTCGAGGATATGCTACGGGCATGTGTGCTGGAGTTTGATTCTTCATGGCAAGATTCATTGGCCTTGGTAGAGTTTTCTTACAACAATAGCTATCAGGCGAGTATTCAGATGGCTCCCTTCGAGGCTCTATATGGTCGACGTTGTAGGTCACCATTGTACTGGGATGATTTGACCAGTAAGTCAGTTGGAGGACCCGAATTGATTCGGGAGATTGAGGATAAAATAAAGGTTATCCGACAGAAGATGAAGGCAGCACAAGATAGGCAGACAACCTATGCAAATAAACGGCAGAGACCGTTGGAGTTTCAGTTGGGAGATAGGGTCTTTTTAAACGTTGTACGGTTTGGTATGCGCGGGAAACTATCTCCGATGTATGTTGGACCGTATGAGATCTTACAGCGCGTCGGTACTTTGGCTTACCGTTTGGCTTTGCATCGAAATTGTCTGGTATTTATGACGTATTCCATGTATCTATGTTGCGGAAGTATGAGCCGATCTGTAACATGTGTTGCAGCCTTCTGAGGTGCACTTAGATTCTGATGTGTCCTACGTGGAACGGCCAGTCAGGATCCTAGATAGAGCTGATCGCAGACTTCGGAACAAAGTGATACCGATGGTCAAGGTTCAGTGGGATCGCAGGGGTGTCGAGGAGGCTACATGGGAGACGGAGCGGCATATGGTGCAGCACTACCCGAAACTATTTTTTGGTATGTGATTTATGTTTGGTTTCGGATTGGTAAGTGCATGCAATTTCGAGGATGAAATCTTATCAGTAGGGGAGTATTGTGATATCCCCGAAATGATTATATGCATTTGAGCATTTATTTTGTTTATGTGGTAATTATGGTGTTAATTAATTTAGTGTTGGAATTAATTAATATGGTGAAATGCTTAGTCATGCGGTGGGCGTGACCTGGTAATGCATTTCAGAGTGCATGTGATATATTTTGGGAATTTGGGTGTTGGCATGGTTTAATTGTGGTGGATAAAGATTATTTTGGTGAAGCATGTTTTAATTGAGGTTATGGTGCATTTTTGTAAAATGCTTTTAAAATATCATGTTGAGATATTTTATACATCATGCTAATTAATGGGGTACTTGTTATTATCAACCCCCCACACTTATACCCCACTATCCCTCTTTAACCCTCATTCATTAACAAAAAACACCCAACCCTTCCCCCAAAACCCCATTTTCGTTCTTGTCTTGGAAAGGAGGAGGAAAACCTTGCAAAATCTTCATTTGGTGAAATCTTGGTGGGATTTGAAGTCTATAAGAGGTATGGATCCCTCATTGTTGTTTTTATGAGGTTTTATTTTGAAATGGGTTTGATTTTGGGGTTTAAAAATGGTTTGATATTGGGTTTGTGTTGTGTTTGGTTGGGTGTTGGATTTTTGGTGGTATTAAGGTGTTTATTGAAGGGTTATAGTGTTGTGATGCCCGGGGATTTATTGTGTTAATCCCGGTGTGGTAATAATCCTTAAAGGATTTTAATTGTGGCAATTATGAATTAATTACGGTTTCGGGACTCTCGGGGATTTTAAATCTGGTTTTTAGAGTCGTTGGATCCAAGGGATTGTATTCTCATCGTGGTGATAACCTTTGAATTTGGTTTTTGGTGGGATCTGGGGTCCGGAGTACTTTGTACTGGGGATGGTAATGGAATTTGAGTTGGAGAGATTATTATTGAAAACAGATGATATTTAATGAATCATGATGTATTTGTGGAGGAGTCGGTATTTTGGAGCTTTGGAGCTATATATACCAAATAGACTCGATGTTCCGTCATTACACGGAATCTCCACCGTCTCTCCCCTCTCATACGCCTCCTTCCCCACCCAGGTTTCCTCTATTTTCTCCCTTGATGAAAAATCGATGGTTGCTCGACTTGGGAGCCAAATTTCTCGAAGATAATAAGGTAGTTTTCATCCCCTCGCGTTTATCTTCGTTTTGATAGTGGTATTGTGATGTTTGGGAAGGATTTGTGTTGGGTTTAAAGAAATGGGTGTTTAAAGATTTTGTGGGTGTTGTATTTTGGGGTTGATTTATAGCCCCTTGTTAAGGGTTTATGTTGTATGGGGTGTGATGATTGTTGTTGGGGAGATTTTGCAAGAAAAAAAGCCATTTTTGGCTGTTGCAGGTCGAGGCGATCGATCCCTAGGGCGGGGCGATTGATCGCCGCGACGTTGTTGAAAATTTCAGGAAGATGAACAGTGAGGCGATCGGCCGCCTCAAAGGAAGCAATCGATCACCATGAGGCAGTAACCAAAAACATTGAGAGACAACCGATCGCCTGGAAATGAGGCGACCGATCGCCCATGCCTTGGGGTTTAATTTCGTGGTGAGTTTTCAATGCATGTTTCGCCCGGGGCCTTTTAAAATGGTTAATCGTCATGGATGACGATATAATTGGGGTTTGTGAACGTGCTTGGACACGTGGTTGCCTGCTTGAGATTAATTGTGGATTATTAATCGTGTTTAGCACATAATTCATTTGTCACGGGACCAAGGCAAGATTGGATTCAAACTACGGGAATATAAGGTACGTATGACGTACGAGCATAGCCCTTTAATATAATTGTAAGTGTTGAGTGCTTGGTACACCGTATTGCAATGAATGTGTATGGGAATGCATGATATATGGTATTAGCAATAAACGGATATTGAAATGTATGGTTTATGGTTTTTGCTACAAATGTATATATATGCAATGTGATTTATATGGTGCCGCTTTTTAGCGAGCAATGATTGGGATGTTGTCGCCTTTGAGCGAACGTCGGTTATGACGCCACTACTGTTGAGCATGCGTGAGAATGAAATGCCGCTATTGTAGAGCGAGCAATGGAATAGAACTATGGAACTATAAGTGAGGTATTTGGAATATCTGTAATCATTGTGTAATGATTTGGTATTATTGATTATGATATCGGTATATATAGCAAATGGATTTGTTAATCAATGTAATGATTAACTGGCATTTGAGAATTTGATGGTTTCAGTTGTTTTGAGAACAGGGACAGTACAGGGAATCTCGGATGAGGATGATACCATCCAGGAAGCATAATTAGTATTTCATAGCATTTACATTGTTGTAAATTATGAATTGTATTACTGTGATTATTGGATTTGGGATATTGATATCCTCACCCCGTGTGGGGGCTGTCTCTGTTGGGGCAGGTGATTAGGTACATCGATGGCTTTGGAGATGAGCTCGAGCTATGGATTGGAGGTGCTACCAGGGATCGAAATACCAGTAACGGTATTGAGCACCGTATTTTATACATTTGATACACACATACCTATTTGATGCTCGTATGTGAGCACTATTATGTGTATATGGCATGTATAAAAAGGCAAGGGCCTTTCTCTCTTCATTTATGAGTATCATACAATTATTTATTGAATTGCTAAATGAACTGAGAACATGTTAGAGTATTATATTGATGCATGAGATGTATGTGGACTCGGTTGGGGAAAACTAGACATTATATGGAATAATGTAAAGAATTTTTAAAATATGCATGATTGGCTATGATGATAAGTGGTTTTAGTAAGGACCATCGTGCCCTTAATCCATTTTAGTGTATTAACCCAAGCATTTAGTGCATGCGATTATATTATGATTCCATAGATGTCATGACATATAATTGTTCCACTATGATCACATATCATAAATGCACATAAGCAAAATAGTTGTGTCACACAGCACTAACTACCATCATGCATATTTATGTGCTACTCATTTCCGTCAATATGATTCTAGGCCCTCAACAGCCCCAAAAGAGCAAACCACTGACCACTAATGTAAGGACCCTCGTGCCCTGAATCCATTTTAGTGTATTAACCCAAGCATTTAGTGCATGCGATTATATATGTAGGGGA
Source organism: Haberlea rhodopensis (assembly GCA_907163345.1). NCBI lineage: Eukaryota > Viridiplantae > Streptophyta > Magnoliopsida > Lamiales > Gesneriaceae > Haberlea > Haberlea rhodopensis. The sequence continues at coordinate 289,006 of CAJQUN010000464.1, read as the reverse complement.
AAATCCCACATGACATCATAACAAACCATGCCAATAATAAAATTCCTTTGCATTATTCCATATAATGTCTAGTTTCCCCCAACCAAGTTCACATATGTATCATGATGTGACTAGAAATAGACATCTTTAGCGCTTAATTGTCCACGATTTGGTAGATTTTGATGGATAATTTGATACGTATGCTACCTAATCGTATAATTGTGTAATTGTAGGTACAATCGAAGAAAACGAGCTAAAAATGATGGGTAAAGACCAAGAAAAGACATGGACATGACAAGGACTCAAAGTTGATCAAGAAAAGGGCAAAAATGTAATTTTGGAGGTGGCGATCGATCGCATGGAAGAGGCAATCGATCGCCTATGGACAGAAACTTGAGCAACAAAATTTACGAAGTAGCGATCGATCGCCACTTTATAGCGATCGATCGCCGGAGGCTACTGGAGGGAAGCGATCGATCGCCAATTTATAGCGATCGATCGCCTCAAGCTTTTTGCTGAAAAAAAATAAAGAAGTGATCGATCGGTAGAAGCAAGGGGATCGATCGCCTCAGAGTCCAAAATTTTGGAAATTAGGTCTTTTACCATGTTTAAAAGATTGTAACCTGTTTTTATCAGCCTCCAACCTCATAACTCGATTTTTCACCTCATCTTAGAGAGATTTTGGAGAGTTTAGAATAAGTTAGGTTTTCAGAATAATTTTCCTTGAAGTTTTATCAAGAACAACTCGAAGAACGAGGATGGAAGCGACACTCCGGAATCGTGATTCCGTTTAGTAACTTTTTCTTCTCCTATTAGTTTGATGTTTTTTAGATTAATTTTGATTGTTTTCAATCTAATTATGAGTAGCTAAATACTTTTGTGATTCTCGGTTTAGGAAAACGATACATTGGATGTTTACGATTCTTGTGAGATAAGTTTTGATTGTTGATTTTCTTTGAGTATATATTGTTTTTCTGATTTGATTTTTCATAATTGTTATGCATGATTGTTGGATTGATCACTTAGCTATCTTTCATACAATTTAATGCTAAATTAGATATCAAATACGGAATCGTTTGATACCTCTAATTTACGAAGCAACTAAGATTAATTAAATTCCGCTTGTGAGTTTGTTAAATTCTTAGGAAAAGCAATTGACTAGATTAAACATAGACGCTTGGATTATGTTGTTTAGATTCATCGATCTCACTAGTTCATATGCTATCATCGATTTAAATCTTAATCGCTTGTATTTTGATTGATTGTTTGATAAGGGTTAAACTAGAACGCTTGGGCTACTTAACTAAACTTAAGGTGAGATAGGACTTTGATTATTGGATTAAACGTCCACGATGAGTATTCATAAGAGAATTGAATCATATGTGAAGATCGATGACCAAGATAGTAAACACCAATTGTAAAGTTAACCGAAAACCGAGAATCGCTCTTTTCTCATAAGTTAATTCATCTAGTTTAATTTTGCATCATAGTAGTAGTATTATTCAATTGATTTCAAAAACCCCTTTTTATTTTCGTCTGCATAAGTTAACACAAAGATATAACCTTCCTCGTGGGATCGATCCCTACTCATGCTACTACATTCATTACTGTTATTAACTTGAGAGGGTTAATTTGGGCGTACGCGATAAACGCTACCAAATTTTGCCGCCGTTGCCGGGGAAGGCATTGGTATTAATTTGTGTTAATTTTTTTATTGATATTCTTCTTCCCGTGCTTTTTACCTGTTTGTTCATGCACGCAGGCGATTTTTCATCAGAGGAGGACGAACATCAATACGATCCCGAGATAGAAAGGACTTTACACCAACTAAGGAGAGAAAATCGAAGACAAGTAAAAGAAGAATAGGAAAGGACTATCATGGCGGAGAATCAAAGCCTTCGACAATTAGCGAACTCTACTTTGGATCAGCAACCTCTCTGCATAACCTTTCCTACACTTGCTACTAATATAAATTTTGAATTAAAATCTGGCCTAATACATCTTTTACCTTCTTTTCATGGCCTTGCAGGTGAGAACCCACACAAACACTTGATGGAATTCCACGTGGTATGCACTACGATGAAGCCGAGTGGAGTAACGGAGGAGCAAATCAAACTGAGAGCCTTTCCATTCTCTCTAAAGGATGCTGCTAAAGATTGGCTATTTTATTTACCCTCCGGATCTATCACCACGTGGACGGACTTGCAAAGAGTCTTCGTAGAGAAGTACTTTCCAGCTTCAATGGCAACTAACATAAGGAAGGAGATCTATGGGGTGAAGCAATACCAAGAGGAGTCGCTGCACGAATACTGGGAACGATTTAAGAAGTTGTGTGCTAGCTGCCCACAACATCAGATAAGTGAACATCTTCTAATTCAATATTTCTATGAAGGTTTGCTTTCTGGTGACATGAACTTAGTGGATGCGGCGAGCGGAGGAGCTTTCATTGACAAGACAGCAGAGGAGGCAAGGAACTTAATAGCTAACATGGCGGCCAACTCCCAACAATTTGGACATGTTCGCCATGGACAACCGCCAAGAAAAGAGGTAAATGTATCCAATTTGGAACAACAACTGATTGATCTAACTTTTCTTGTGCGTAATCTTGCAGGAGGCAACGTGGGGAAGATGAAGCCGTGTGGAATCTGTCTTGCTGTGAACCATCCCACTGATGCATGTCCCTCACTACAAGAGATAGCCACTGAGCATGTGAATGCAGCGGGAGGATTCCCAGGGCCAACACAAAGGGGCTATGACAATCCCTCGAGCAATTACAATCAAGGGTGGAGGGACCATCCAAACAAAGGATATGGGAACCCACAGATGCACCAACCTCCACCCTATAGACCGCCATACCAGAGACCTCCACCACATCCAGTGCACCCTCCTTCTGACAGGTTAGAAAATATTATTAAAGTTATTGCTGAAAATAGCTTACAATTTCAACAGGAGACGAGGGCGAGCATCCAGAGTTTGACTACGCAAATGGGACAATTGGCGACTTCGCTCAACAAGCTTGACATGTCAAATGGACTACCGTCACAGCCGGAGGTGAACCCAAGGGAGAATGTGAGCGCCATCACTTTGAAGATGAGCGAAGATGAAGATGATGAGAAAGTGGTACTGACACCACCCGGAAGAGAAGAAGCGAAAGAGATGAAGAAGATGGAGAAGGACGTTGAAGAGCCCATACAAGAGGAGGAACCACGGGGTAAGTTCCCTAAATTTTTTGAATATAAAATCGAACCCACATTCCCCCTTGCTTTTAAGGAAAATAGGAAAGATGAGGATATCAAGGAACTCTACGAGACTTTCCGACAATGTGAGGCAAACGCTCCACTACATGAAGCCATGATGAAGATACCTCGATGTGCGAGATTTTTGAAGGAGGTATGGAAAGTGGGTAAGAACAAGGAAGGCAAAGGGTGCCCCAAGATTGAGTTAGGTGAGAATGTTTCCGCGGACATCCAAAGAAGCATTCCCACAAAGTGTAAGGACCCTGGTATGTTTTCTATCCCTTGTGTGATTGGAACCACTACAATTGATAAGGCAATGCTAGATTTAGGATCGTCCATTAATGTCATGCCTTACTCAATCTACACTCAACTGAATCCCGGCCCTTTGAAACAAGACCATACTGTGATTCAATTAGCTGATAGGTCCACGGTTATTCCTAGGGGGATAGTAGAAGACGTACTTATGCATGTAGAGAACTTGGTCTTCCCCGCCGATTTCTATGTCTTAGACATGGAAAATGGTGATCCATCCAGCCCCATCCTTTTAGGGAGACCATTCTTGAAAACATCAAAATCTGTGATCGACGTTAATAGCGGCCTGTTAACAATAGAGTCTAATGGTGAAATTGCAAAATTTAAATATCTATGAACCCATTAAAACTCACGAGCATTCTAGTTGCGCTATTGATATAAATGATGCATATGATTCTGATTTTGATTTTGATAATGATGAATTGTGGGAGATGGGAAAGGCTACTGATGGCCTTGGTGACAAATGAGGTATGGATTCGAGCCTTGGGCATACGGTTCACAATATTGATGCTTTATTTATTCATGATATTGCTAACTCTCGCTCTTCTCACTTGCAGGATCGTACCATTGAAAAGAAGCACCCTCCGGACAGACCACAACAAGCCACATATGTTGAAGGAGGAACAAGGATTGAAGACGCCCACTCAAAGGCGAATAAACCGAAATTTAGAGGAGTTAAAAAGATATTGAGGTGGAAGAGGAAAGAAAAAGCGACACCGCATCACCCACCTTGATAGAGGACTGGCGTCGGGCCACCGATGTTAAACAGAGGCGCTGCTTGGGAGGCAACCCAAGGGGAGTTAGTTTCCTTTCTCCCTTTTATTTTTATTGCTTTAGTAGTTACGCTTTTCTATTTTCTTGTATTTTTGCCTTACATTGGGGACAATGTAAGATTTAAGTATGGGGGAGGGATTAGTAGTATGTTATTGCTTTTCTTATTATAAAAATGCAAAAAAATCGAATAATTTTGAAAAATTTTGAGCTCATAGCTAGCAATGAACACATGCTTAGAATCACTAGCCCGTGATGAAACCTAATTGATATCATGCATGCTTTTGAACATAGGTGAATTGTTAACCTTGGAACACTTTGAACTCTAATGCAAATTTTACTTTAACTTAGTAGTTGAATATTTTGAGCACATTATTGTCATGGCTTGTGAAGTATGCATAGCTTAGTGAAGATTGTGTAAATTTTGTGATAGTCTTAAGAAGTCTCTAATACATGCTAGAACTTAACTACATGCTCTTTGAGGCGTATGTCTAGACTACTTGCAAACATGAAAGTGATATAGGCAATCTTTGATGCGTTTGAGCCTTTCAAGCCTACCATGTAAACAAAATCAATCTCTAGTACCCTTTTTGAGCTTTAATGTAAAAGAATGGTAGTATGCTAAGCATACTAAAGACCCCCATTCAACATTCCTTGACTAGCTTATCATCCTATCCTTTTAGCATAAATATGATTTCAATCCATACCTTCTAAGGAGTATGATGTATTTCATTCACATGCACTTGGGAATTCATTGAATTATATTTGTGAACTTTATTGTCAAAAGAATGAAATACATGAAAGAAAAGGAATGGCTTGAGACATGTGAGGAAAATATGACTCCAAGGGGAGCCAAGGCACACAAAAGAAGAAAAAAATGTTGAAATAAACCTTGAAAAATGAACAAGGATTGAAAAATTCATACAAGAAGAGAAGTTTTAGTGTGCATTTCATCATACTCTCTTGTTTGATATATCTTTATCCTTTCTTTCATAAGCCAATACCTAGTCCAAGCTACAGGCTAATAAAGACCTACTTGATTTATGTTTGCAAAGTAGCTAAGATAGTGGAGAAGAGTGTGCAAGTGAGCTTATACTTGTGTTAGTGTTTGACTTGAACTATTATGGCTTTGCATATTTTGGATCTATAATTTGTACACAACACTTGTTTATGACCACACACACAAGTTCACTACTTTGTTGAGTATGAAATGTATAGGGATTGAACTTGTTCCACTGTTAACTTTTTACCTCCTTTCATTATTGTGCATGTTAAAATTGTTGAGGCATTAAAGTGAGGACAAGTTGCTTTGTTATGAACCTATGAGCTAACCAAAAATATTGTAGTTTTATTTGTTTACTCGAGGTCGAGTAAAGAGTAAGTATGGGGGAGTTTGATGTGACTAGAAATAGACACATCTTTAGCGCTTAATTGTCTACGATTTGGTAGATTTTGATGGATAATTTGATACGTATGCTACCTAATCGTATAATTGTATAATTGTAGGTACAATCGAAGAAAACGAGATAAAATTGATGGGTAAAGACCAAGAAAAGACATGGACATGACAAGGACTCAAAATTGATCAAGAAAAGGGTAAAAACGTAATTTTGGAGGTGGCGATCGATCGCATGGAAGAGGCAATCGATCGCCTATGGACAGAAACTTGAGCAACAAAATTTACGAAGTAGCGATCGATCGCCACTTTATAGCGATCGATCGTCGGAGGCTACTGGAGGGAAGCGATCGATCGCCAATTTATATCGATCGATCGCCTCAAGCTTTTTGTTGAAAAAAATAACGAAGCGATCGATCGGTAGAAGCAAGGCGGTCGATCGCCGCAGAGTCCGAAATTTTGGAAATTAGGTCTTTTTTACCATGTTTAAAAGATTGTAACCTATTTTTTATCAGCCTCGAACCTCATAACTCGATTTTTCACCTCATCATAGAGAGATTTTGGAGATTTTAGAATAAGTTAGGTTTTTAGAATAATTTTCCTTGAAGTTTTATCAAGAACAACGCGAAGAACGAGGATGGAAGCGACACTCCGGAATCGTGATTCTGTTTAGTAACTTTTTCTTCTCTTATTAGTTTGATGTTTTTTAGATTAATTTTGATTGTTTTCAATCTAGTTATGAGTAGCTAAATACTTTTGTGATTCTCGGTTTAGGAAAACGATACATTGGATGTTTACGATTCATGTGAGATAAGTTTTGATTGTTGATTTCTTTGAGTATCAATTGTTTTTCTGATTTGATTTTTCATAATTGTTATGCATGATTGTTGGATTGATCACCTAGCTATCTTTCATACAATTTAATGCTAAATTAGATATCAAATACGGAATCGTTTGATCCCTCTTACGAAGCAACTAAGATTAATTAAATTCCGCTTGTGAGTTTGTTAAATTCTTAGGAAAAGCAATTGACTAGATTAAACATAGACGCTTGGATTATGTTGTTTAGATTCATCGATCTCACTAGTTCATATGCTATCATCGATTTAAATCTTAATCGCTTGTATTTTGATTGATTGTTTGATACGGGTTAAACTAGAACGCTTGGGCTACTTAACTAAACTTAAGGTGAGATAGGACTTTGATTATTGGATTAAACGTCCACGATGAGTATTCATAAGAGAATTGAATCGTATGTGAAGATCGATGACCAAGATAGTAAACACCAATTGTAAAGTTAACCGAAAACCGAGAATCGCTCTTTTCTCATAAGTTAATTCATCTAGTTTAATTTTGCATCATAGTAGTAGTATTATTCAATTGATTTCAAAAACCCCTTTTTATTTTCGTTTGCATAAATTAACACAAAGATATAACCTTCCTCGTGGGATCGATCCCTACTCACGCTACTACATTCATTACTGTTATTAACTTGAGAGGGTTAATTTGGGCATACGCGATAAACGCTACCATATCATGCACCATTATAATACACTAATATGTTCTCAGTTCATTTAGCAATTCAATAAATAATTGCATGCATCACATAAATGAAAAGAGAAAGGCCCTTGCCTTCTTTATACAACCCATATACACATCATAGTGCTCACATGGGAGCATCGAATAAGTATGCGTGTATTTAATGTATATAGTATCATGCTCAATACCGTCGCTGGTACCTCGATCCTGGAAGCACCTCAAATCCACAGCTCAAGCTCAACTCCAAGCCATCGATGTACCTAATGACCTGCCCCAACAGAGACAGCCCCCACACGGGGTGAGCATACCAATATCCCAAATCCAATAATCACAATAACACAATTCATAATTTACAAAAATGTAAATGCTATGAAATATAAAGGATGCTCCCTGGTATCATCCTCTTCCGGGATTCCCTGTACTGTCCCTGTTCTCAAAATAACTGAAACCATCAAATTCCCAAATACCAGTTAATCATTACGTTGATTAACAAATTCACTTGCCGCATACCGATATCATAATCAATAATATCAAATCATTAAACAATGATTACAAGTATTCCATATATCTCACTTATGGTTTCATAGTCCTATTTCATTGCTGGCTCTACAATAGCGGCATTTCATTCTCACGCATGCTCAACAGCAGTGGCGTTCCAATCGATGTTCGCTCAAAGGCGACAACATCTCAATCATTGCTCGCTCAAAAGCGGCACCATATAATTCCCAATGCACACGTATCCATTTGTAGCAATTACCGTAAACCATCCATTTCAATGTCCGTTTATTGCTAATATCATATACTATGCATTTTCATATACATTCATTGCAATACAGTGTACTAAGCACTCAACAATTGCAATTATAATAAAGGTCTATGCTCGTACTTCATACGTACCTTATGATTCCGTAGTTCGAGCCCAACCATGCCTGAGTCCCACGACCCGATGAGTTAAGTGCTAACATGCAAATAACTCCCAATTAAACATAGGCATGCAATCACGTGCACAAGCACGTTCACAACTTCCCAACCTATCGTCCATCCATGACGATTACCAAAAAATAAAATCCCCTCGGCTAAGCATGCATAATACCCAAAATATTCCATTTTATAAGTTCAAAAGATAGCCAAAAACCCAACCGAGAATTTCGTTTAATTAACTTTGGCTCCAACCAATCCATTTTAAAAGTATAACATTCCCATAGGAATGTAGACATTGCCCCGGAAACGGGCCACTCAAACCTCGACTCCAAAATCCCGACATTTTTCCAAAATTTCCAAAAAAACACTTTCTTACGGGCGGCGATCGATCGCCTCTTTTAGCGGTCGATCGCCCCTGACCAGTGGGCAAAATCGCTTACACGCGATCGATCGCCAACCCTCACGATCGATTGCCAACCTGCTCGCGATCGATCGCCTAGACCACGCGATCGATCGCCTGCACTGTTCATCGTCACCAATTTTAACAGCTGCACGTCGCAATCGATCGCCCCACCACGGCGATCGATCGCCACCTGTGATTTTCCGAAAAATTCGAGCTTCCATGGTGTTTTTCACACCCAAACTCAAAACAAACACCCCATACACCTTCAACACCTCAAATACACAATTTAAAATCAATAAAAACTCCAAAAACTCAACATAGGATTTTAACCAAAAAATCCCCAAAACCCATAACCAACCAAAACCTCAACCAAAATCTACCATACCACTACCAAATGGAAGACAAAGGTGAGGGGAAGATTAATACCTGATTATCTTCAAGAAATCGGGCTCTCAAGACGAGCCCCCAACGATTTTACTTCCAAGAGCAAAAGAGGGGAAATAGGGGGGGGGGGGGGGGGGGGGGGGCTTTGAGCGTGGAGAGAGGGGAGAGAGATAAGGGTTTCATGCCAAAAGACAGAATACCGAGTCCACTTGGTATATATAGTACCAAAACTCGAAAATACCAATCCCTTCACAAATACATCATGACTCATTAAAAATCATTTGTTTTCAATAATTGCCTCCCAAACTCTGTTTCCATTAACAGCCCCAGTACAAAGTACTCCGGACCCCAAATCCCACCAAAGACCAAATTCCAAGGTTATCACCACGATGAGAATGCAATCTCATCCCTTGGATCCAACGACTCCAAATGTCAGATTTAAAATCCCCAAGAGTCTCGAAACCGCAATTAATTCATAATTACCACAAATAAAATCCATTAAGGATTATTACCACACCGGGATTAACACCATTAATCCCTGGGTATCACAGTTTTTCCCCTACATGTATGATTGTATGCACTAATGGCATGGATTAATACAATAAAAACGGGTTAAGGGCATGGGGGTCTGACCGCGATATTTTTACAGCTAAAAACACTTAAAATCTAAGCCTATCAGGGTCCTTACATTTGATGTTATGGGATTGTGGTTATTTGTGTTGGTATGGATTGTGGAAGAAAAATGGTGCAAAAATTGTGATTTTCCGGGTTACGGGTAGCGGCGATCGATTGCCCATTTTTGGCGATCGATCGCACGAAAGTAGTGCACGACAGAAGCACTTGGTGATCGATCGCCATGTTGGGGCGATCGATCGGTGGGCCTCACGATCGATCGCGCCAAATGTGGCGATCGATCGCCGAAGACAGGAAAATGTTGGCTCGGGCAGTGTGATCTTGCGATCAATCGGGGCTATGTGGCGATCGATCGCGAGTCACCAAATATCGACATTTTGGTTATTTTTGTGGGATTTTTGGCATTGGGCTATTATTGGCTTCTAATATTGGTTTGTGTGATTGTGTAGAACCATCCCCAGGTGGCAACACAACCAAGGAAGTGAAGTCCTACTAAATCCTACTTTTTGAAAGGTACGTAGAGAGACGTACGGGCACCCAAGGGTACATGTATCTTTTATACTCATTTGAATATGCATTGTGGATGCAAGTATATATTGAATTGTGCATTGTGGATGCAAATACATGTTGAACTATGCATTGTGATTACATATGTGTATGTTGAATATTTGGTGCACATCCCATGAGTCTTGGTTATATTAGAATGATGATTTTAATGCTTGCAGCTGTCACTTGAAGCGATGATAGAATACTTGCCTCTGTCATATTGTAGCGAGGAAAGAATATTTACCGCCAAATTTTGAAGCGAGGTATTGCCGCATGTCGCATTTGAGCGAGGTTATTCAATGCCGCTAATATGTCGAAGCGAGGGGTATTAGTACCGCTGTCATGACAAGCGAGGTGCATTAAAATACACTGCTATAACAGACTAGGGATTGGTGATTGGTGATAACGAAATGGTGATATGTCATGACATTTGGTGAACCATTAAATAATCTATTGATTATACTCATGAGTTATGGTATATGGACAACAAAAAAGGGAGCGTTTAAAATGCATTGGAAAACAGGAAGTGTTTTGTAATTACGGTTTATTCATTTACGCCTTATAATCATATTATGTTGAATATGGATTATTATATGCTCATGATTTGAGAGTTGTCCTTGTAGGTACATTTTGACATAAAAGGGGATAAGGACGGGTTGAGGCGGTGAGCTTGTGAAGAGCGCTTTTGATAAGGAAGGACATGATTATTTTGTATAGTTACTACTCTAGGAGTAGTGTAAAGCTACTGTGACTAACATTCATTTTGTAGGGAATGTAATTAATCCATTTCGAAGTCCTTAACTTGGTAATGTAATTCTTAAGGCTCAAGGCCTCAACATGAACTTTTATACTCTGATTATACATGTTAGCTCTACTTATGCCTTTAATCTGCACTTAAGGAACTAGGGTCCTTACAATTTATGTGTCATTATTTGATTCTTATATGATTATATGATATATTGAGCAGCATGATATGTGACTACATGACACATTGAACTGCATCATATACGATATGTTAGGATAAAATGAGAGTGTTTAGAGGGGGGTGAATAAACATTCTACTATGTTTCGTTTTTTTCGGATCATAGATTGATTTTAGCTAGGTTAGCATATGAGATCTACTTCTTAATCAAACTAAGCTCAACGGACTACTTTTTGACTAAGTGTGGAATTGGTCTGTTTCGTTTATGAAGATCAGTCTGATGGCTAGAACACAAGTGAGTGCTGAAGATAAATAGACAAGTATGTTTCTTGAAGTTTGAAGGCAAATCCTTCTACGTTCCCCCTTCTTCCACATAAGGAAGGATCCAACAGAAGATTTTGAGTAATATAACAAAATGTACAACCCCCCAATTCAACTGGATTTACCCACTGCCAGACTGAAACTCCTAGAACTCAATTTGTGTTGGGATATGCCCTAAGACAAATCATTAGATGATTGTTTTGACATACAATGTTTATGATTTTATGAATGGCAATTCATTATTATATATTATTCTTTTAACTATGCAATGTGAATAAATATATATGTTAATGTCCTTAGAATAATATTGTATTATTCTTAAACATTGTCCCTAGTCAAGTATTATCATGAATCAGGATAATGATAATATATAGAGACTAGTATGTATTGATTGATGAATTGTTCATTGATATGAGATATCAAATCAATACATGGGTACATGTTAGAGAACGATGTACTGGACAGACCCACCATGAGAATGCAACATGGATAGTTATATGAATGTCATATGCCATTCTCATAGTGATAATAATGTATGTAATCCTTACGACTTGTGATCATCAGAGATCCCAACATAAGGAGTTATGTATCTTGATATTGTCAAACGTTACCCGTAACAGGGTAAACCATAAAGGCGACTATTGGATACACTACGAATTATGTAGAGGGATGTTGACTGATCGAGATAGGATTTGTCCCTCCTATATAACAGGAGAAGTGTTTGGCCCTTGATCAAGTGAGAACTAAAATGCATGGCCATGCTCGAATGAGTCGATATGAGATATCGAGCTTATTCGTTTATTCTAGTTCTACTTGGGGATCAAGAAATTAAGATTGAATATACGAGTATGACTATTCCATGACTCGTGTTCAATCTAAACACAAAGGACAAAGGGATTAAGTTACATGGTTAATATTATCACAAGTTCTAAAGGTTATGCCGAGTCATTGACATTCTTGTAATTTGGGTAGCCTTGATGTATTGCTAGACACCGCTCTTTGCTTGTAACATAAAATGAGATTTTATGTCACTGCCAACATTACAAGATCCTATCGGGTCGCACAAAAGATAAAATCAAGAAGGGAAATTAAATTCATTGGATGAATTAATTAATTAAGAAGAGTCTTAATTAAGTGATTAAAAGGTTTTAATTAAATCATGGTTTGGGCCCATAAGACTTTAAGAAAGTCTTGAACTTAATTAAGCCCTTTTAATAACTTGGTATAATTAATTGTATGAGACAATTTTAATACCATTCCAACCTAACACTAAGCACACGGCCGCCTCCTCTCCAAGCTCTCTCGGCTTCATCATAGCCGACGTGAGTTGTGGTGATTTCCGTGCCATCTTTTCGATTTAGAATCGAGTGTGTTTCTTGTTCCGGTTTAAGAACTTGTCTAGCAACTTGTTCTTAAACTATCCCTTCACCCGATTTGATCGTGTGGATACCGTTGAGGCAAAACTTAACAAGTTTTGCTAGTGACTCGAAGGAGACGTTGGACGTGGTGCTGCTCCGAGGAATCTGCTCAAACACGCTACAAGGGTGAGACCTTTGATCCTTTATCCGATATGAACACCTATGTATAGATCCGCGGTTATAGTAATCCATATTTTTTATATTCCGCTGCGTTGTATGCTTTATGGATTACTTACAGTTGTATCAGAGCCAGGTTCAAGGCTCATATCGGATTTATGTGGTTAAATTGTTTTAATCATATTAGGATTATTATTGCATGCTATTAAAACTGTATAAACATATATGATATATTAATATCGAGTTTGTGAAAATCATCGTAAAATTGTATTTGATATAATTGGCGAATAATCAAATTAATTAGTCAATGTTTCGGCCACCACCTAGCACAATTGACCCACAGCTTAGCCACATGAGGGCTAGGGTTTTCGAACCCTTGGCTCGAGATGGCCTAGTCGTTGTGGCTCATGTTCGTGCATGGAGGTTTCGAGACGTGGATGAATTTTGAACTCTTTGGCTCGATAATGGTTCACGCATGCATGGATAAGTGGCTTCACCACATGAGATCTAGGTTTTTCGAACCCTTGGCTCGAGATGGTTGAGCCAACCCCGTGCATGGCCTGACCGTGACTCGTGGCTAACAAATTCCAATTTTTCAATCAAGATGGCTCGAAGAAAATAAAATCAATGAGCAAGGCGGCTAGGGTTAGACCGTAGCGCCGCCGCCGCTCGGTCATGGTTCGGCCATGGGCTAGGGTTTCGAACCCTAGGCCCATAATTGGTCCAGCCGTGTTTTTGGTTGGTTCGAACCATGGTGGTTCGTGGCTTAGTCGCTTAAGTTCGTGGCATGTGATGTCCCGAGCGTACGATAATTTTTCCAAAAAAATTATTTTACAGTTTTAATTAGAATTAAATTTTAAATTGTTTAGAATTTAATTAATTAAATGTTAAAGCATGTTTTATGTGTTGTATGAGCATGGTGCATGGTTATAGCCTTTTTGACCTATTAGATAAGATTTGGGGATGTTTGTAATTTATAATACGACCTGCGAGTCGTGCCTTCTCTATTTTATTCTAAATGTAATCCCTCCCCTATGTTCCCCTCGAATGTGAATCGAGGAATTCTATATCTTGTAAATAGTGTAGTTTATTTTGTTGATGGTGATCAATGAAGATGGAGCATCGTGCCGTGATGAGGAGGCCATTCACAAATTGGAGCCAATGGAAGGTGCTTGTGAAGTTACCTTAGGTTGACTCTTAGGATTTTCTCATTGGCTTGAGAAAATCGCTAGTAGGAGCTATAACCATGTCACGTTTAATTATGTATTTGATGCATGATTTATCTTATGTTTTAGATTGGTAATTGTATTACACATATATGTAGATATGTATACACCTATATGTAGTGGACATATTTTAAATTATCAAACTAATCATGAGATCAATAAATCCCTCTAAAATATTAAGTTTTAGATACCTTCCAAAATTAGAAGTACTCGTCAATAACTTCGATTGTACATGTGTGGGTTTGCCAAAGCAAAGCACCGTGGTAATCTTAGTAAGGCGCGAAAGGATAAAAGTGATATCCGTTATACTTTAAATTGGGTACGACTTAACTAGGTTATCTCAATAGGATTGGGAACCTAGAGGCATGGGTTGGATAATAATTCATTTGATGAATTGAACAAAGTGTTGTTCGTCCAACTATCCAAGAATTACATATGATGTAATTGACAAAGTGTTGTCTACCTAAATAACCGAGTCTTGGGCGATTAGCCAAAGCTAACTCAAGATTAGGCGAAATATGGATCTTGGCCCACTGAGGGTTGATAGTTTTTAAACAAAATAGTGGGAGTATCATTTAATATAAGACCATGTTAAATGATTAAATCATAAACTTATTTTGCATATTTATATTGTAGATATCCATGGCTACTAACAATACAACTAGCACATTATCACTGCGATCGGTCCTTGAGAAGGACAAATTAAATGAGACAAACTTCCTAGACTGGTATAGGAATCTGAGGATAGTCCTCAAGCAAGAAAAGAAACAATATGTCCTAGAGGAACCCTTACCTGTTGAGGAACCTCCCCTGACGGCTACGAGAGCCGATAAGGATGCTTACAAGAAGCATCAGAATGACGCACTTGATGTTGGCTGCCTTATGCTTGCCACCATGAACTCTGAGCTTCAGAAGCAACATGAGGAAATGGAGGCGTTCGATATGATCGAACACTTAAAGCAATTGTACCAACAGCAAGCTAGACAAGAGAGGTATGACGTCTCTAAAGCGTTGTTCCAGTGCAGGATGGTAGAGGGAAGCCTAGTTGGAACTCATGTGCTCAAGATGATTGGGTACATTGAGAATCTGGAGAAGCTGGGTTTTCCATTGGACCAAGAGTTGGCCACCGATGTGATCTTGCAATCGTTGCCTGAGAGCTTCAGTCAATTTGTAGTAAATTACAATATGACTAACATGGAAAAGACTCTACCACAATTGTTTGTTATGTTGAGAACATATGAAGCAAATACAAAGAAGACTAAGTCCACAAATGTTCTTATTGTGAATAAGGGCAAAGGAAAGGCCAAAGCTAAAGGCAATAAGAAAGCAAAGAAAGTCTTTGTTAAATCTAAGCCAAAGTCTAATGCACTGAAGCCAAAGGGAGGGATAGCAAAGGAAGGGAACTGTTTCCATTGCGGTGAGACCGGCCAATGGAAGAGAAACTGCAAAGTATATCTGGAGGATCTAAAGAAAGGAAGTGTGACTTCCACTTCAGGTATTTTTGTTATAGAAGTCGATTTATCTACTTCTTCATCATGGGTATTAGATACTGGATGTGGATCTCACATTTGTGTAAATGTGCAGGACCTCAAAAAGAGTAGTTTGTTGGCGAAAGGCGAAGTTGATCTCCGAGTTGGAAATTGAGCAAGAGTTGCTGTATTAGCAATAAGAGATTATTATTTATCTTTGCCTTCTGGTTTATCGTTGATTTTAAAAGACTGTTATTTTGTGCCATCCATTACCAAAAACATTATTTCTATTTCTTGTTTAGACAAGTGTAGATTTTCATTTATGATAAAGGACAACTGTTGTTCTATTTATTTAAATGATATGTTTTATGCTAGTACACAAATGGTGAATGCTCTTTATTTATTAAATCTTGATATGCCTATCTATAACATAAATACTAAAAGGATTAAAAATAATGATTGTAATCCGACTTATCTCTGGCATTGTCGTTTGTCCACATAAACGAGAACCGCATATCTAAACTTCATAATGATGAGTATTAGATTCATTTGATTTTGAATCATATGAAACATGCGAATCTTGTTTAATGGGCAAGATGACTAAAGCCCCTTTCAAAGGACATGTTGAAAGGGCAAATGTTTTATTGGGACTAATACATAGTGATGTATGTGGACCAATAAGTTCACAAGCTAGAGGTGGTTTTCAATACTTCGTTACATTTACTGATGACCTCAGTAGATACGGGTATGTGTACCTAATGAAGCATAAGCATGAAACCTTTGAAAAGTTCAAAGATTTCAAGAATGAAGTACAAAACCAACTTGGCAGAAGTATCAAAATCCTTCGATCAGATCGAGGAGGTGAATACTTAAGCCAAGAGTTTCATGACTATCTAAAAGAGTGTGGGATAGTCCCACAACTCACTCCTCCGTATACTCCACAATGGAATGGTGTATCCGAGAGGAGAAATCGAACCTTGTTGGACATGGTTAGATCAATGATGAGTCATGCAGATCTTCCGATATCGTTTTGGGGAGCTCTAGAAACAGCGATTTTCTTACTGAACCGTGTTCTATCTAAATCAGTGGAAAAGACACCATATGAGATATGGACTGGGAAGCGTCCTAGTATGTCTTTTATGAAGATTTGGGGTTGTGAGGCTTTCGTTAGACGTCACGCCACTAACAAACTTGGACCCAAATCTGATAAGTGTTTATTTGTGGGGTATCCTAAGGAAACGAAAGGATACTATTTCTATTATCCCACCGAGAACAAAGTAGTTGTTGCTCGGACTGGTGTATTTCTTGAAAGAGAATTTATTTCTAGAAAAACCAGTGGGAGAAAAATAGAACTTAGTGAAGTTCAACCACAAGAAAACATTGAACCTGAGATTGAGATGGAAACAGAGCAGGCACCACAAACTGTTGTGGAAGAAGTACCTGTTGGGATATGCCCTAAGACAAGTCATTAGATGATTGTTTAAGACATACAATGTTTGTGGATTTATGAATGGCAATTCATTATTATATATTATTCTTTTAACTGTGCATTGTGAATTAATATATATGTTAATGTCCTTAGAATAATATTGTATTATTCTTAAAGATGTCCCTAGTCAAGTATTACCATGAAAAGGGATAATGATAATACGTAGAGACTAGTATATGTTGATCGATGAATTGTTCATTGATATGAGATATCAAATCAACATATGGGTACATGTTAGAGAACGATGTACTGGACAGACCCACCATGAGAATGCAACATGGATAGTTATATGATCGTCATATGCAATTCTCATAGTGATAATAATGTATACAATCCTTACGACTTGTGATCATCAGAGATCCCAACATAAGGAGTTATGTATCTTGATATCGTCAAACGTTACCCGTAACAGGGTAATCTATAAAGGCGACTATTGGATACACTACGAATTATGTAGAGGGATGTTGACTGATCGAGATAGGATTTGTCCCTCCTATATAACAGGAGATGTGTTTGGCCCTTGATCAAGTGAGAACTAAAATGCATGGCCATGCTCGAATGAGTCGATATGAGATATCGAGCTTATTCGTTTATTCTAGTTCTACTTGGGGATCAAGAAATAAAGATTGAATATACGAGTATGACTATTCCATGACTCGTGTTCAATCTAAACACAAAGGACAAAGGGATTAAGTTACATGATTAATATTATCACAAGTTCTATAGGTTATGTCGAGTCATTGACATTCTTGTAATTTGGGTAGCATTGATGTGTTGCTAGGTACCGCTCAATGCTTGAGACGTAAAATGAGATTTTATGTCACTGCCAACATTATAAGATCCTATCGGGTCGCACAAAAGATTAAATCGAGAAGGGAAATTAAATTCATGGGATGAACTAAATAATTAAGAGGAGTCTTAATTAATAATCATATTGATTAATTAAATCATGGGCTTAAGCCCATGAGGCTTTATGAAAGCCTTTAATTAATCATATATAATTTGTTAACAAGGTTTTAATTAGATTAATACTTGAAAGACAACTTCATAAGAAAACCCTACACTAGCCACAAGTGCTCTCGGCCGCACCACAAGAACTTTCGGCCTCCTTCAAAGTCGAAGGGTTCTTGGTGGTTTTCGAGCCTTCTTTCGATTGTGAATCGAGTTGCTACGTGTACCGGTTTAATAACTTGTCTAGCAACTTGTTATTAAACCATCCCTTCACCCGATTTGATCGTGTGGATACCGTTGAGGCAAAAACCAATCGAGTTTTGCTATTGACTCGGAGAAGGCGTAGGACGTGGTGCTGCTCCGTGGATTCTGCTTCAAACACGCTACAAGGGTAAGACTCTTATGTATTCTCTAATCCGATATGAATCCCTATGTATAGATCCGGTGTTAGTAATCCCAAAATTTTATTCCGCTGCGTTGTATGCTCATGGGGTTACTTACAGTGGTATCAGAGCCGTGTACAAGGCTCATATTGGATTTATGTGATTAAATTGTGTTAATCATATTAGAATTTGTATTGCATGCTTATTAAAACTGTTTAATTCATATATGATATGAAATAAATATTTAGTTTTTGAAAATCATCGTAAAAATTGTATTTGATATAATAGGCGAATAATTGTATACGATACACAAAAGTGTAAAATCGAGGTGTTGGCTCAAGGTGGTTCGACCACCTCATGACTTGACCCTCGGGCCGCCGCAAGTGAGCTAGGGTTCGGACCCTTGGCTCATGCATGGGGCCGCGCCACTTCCAAGAGGCTAGGGTTTTGAACCCTAATCACAAAAGCTACTCGGCCGCCGCTTGGGCTAGGGTTTTTCGGACCCTGGCTCGTGCATGGGTCAAGCCGTCACCGTCATGGACCGTCCATGGTTGGACCGTGGCTTGTGGCTCATGGATTTTGGTGTTTCGAGCAAGTTGGCTCGATGAAAACCAACATGGTGCGAGGCGGCTAGGGTTTGGAACCCTAGCGCCGCCGCCGCTCGAGCTTGGCTCGGCCATGGGCTAGGGTTACGAACCCTAGGCCCATCAATGGCCCAGCCGAGTGGTTGTGGTTCGAACCATGGTGGTTCGAGCCGTAGTCGCTTTAGTTCGTGACATGTGATGTCCCGAGCGTACGATATTTTTTCAAAAAAAAAATTATTTTACAGTTTTAATTAGAATTAAATTTAAAATGTTTAGAATTTAATTAATTAAATGTTAATGCATGCTTTATGTGTTGTTTGAGCATGGTGCGTGGTTATAGCCCTTTGACCTATTAGATAGGATTTGTGGATGTTTGTAATTTATAATACGACCTGCGTGTCGTGCCTTTCTCTATTTATTCTAAATGTAATCCCTCCCCTATGTTCCCCTCGAATGTGAATCGAGGAATTCTATATCTTGTAAATAGTGTAGTTTATTTTATTGATGGTGATCAATGAAGATGGAGCATCGTGCCGGGATGAGGAGGCCATTCACAAATTGGAGCCAAGGAAGGTGCTTGTGAAGTTACCTTAGGTTGACTCATAGGATTTTCTCATTGGCTTGAGAAAACCATTAGTAGGGGCTATAACCATGTCACGTTTAATTATGTATTTGATGCATGATTTATCTTATGTTTTAGTTTGATAATAGTATTACACATATATGTAGATATGTATACAACTATATGTAGTGGACATATTTTAAATTATCAAATTAATCATGAGATCAATAAATCCCTCTAAAATATTAAGTTTTAGATGCCTTCCAAAATAAAAGTACTCGTCAATAACTTCGATTGTACATGTGTGGGTTTGCCAAAGCAAAGCACCGTGGCAATCTTAGTAAGGCGCGAAAGGATAAAAGTGATATCCGTTATACTTTAATTGGGTACGACTTAACTAGGTTATCACAATAGGATTGGGAACCTAGAGGCTTGGGTTGGATTTTAATTCATTTGATGAATTGAACAAAGCGTTGTTCGTCCAACTATCCAAGAATTATATGTGATATAATTGACAAAGTGTTGTCTACCTAAATAACCGAGTCTTGGGCGATTAGCCAAAGCTAACTCAAGATTAAGTGAAATATGGATCTTGGCCCACTAAAGGTTTCGAGGGTTGATATTTTTCAAACAAAATAGTGGGAGTATCATTTAATATAAGACCATGTTAAATGATTTAAAATCATAAACTTATTTTGCATATTTATATTGTAGATATCCATGGCAACTAACAACGTTACTAGCACTTTATCACTGCGATCGGTCCTTGAGAAGGACAAATTAAATGGGACGAATTTCCTAGACTGGCATAGGAACTTGAGGATAGTCCTCAAACAAGAAAAGAAACAATATGTCCTAGAGGAACCCTTACACGCTGAGGAACCTCCCCTAACGGCTACAAGAACCGAAAAAGATGCTTACAAGAAGCATCAGAGTGACGCACTTGATGTTGGGTGCCTCATGCTTGCCACCATGAACTCTGAGCTTCAGAAGCAACATGAGGAAATGGAGGCGTTCGATATGATCGAACACTTAAAGCAGTTGTACCAACAGCAAGCTAGACAAGAGAGGTATGACGTCTCTAAAGCGTTATTCCAGTGCAGGATGGTAGAAGGAAGCTTGGTTGGAACTCATGTGCTCAAGATGATTGGGTACATTGAGAATCTGGACAAGCTGGGTTTTCCATTGGACCAAGAGTTGGCCACCGATGTGATCTTGCAATCGTTGCCTGAGAGCTTCAGTCAATTTGTAGTAAATTACAATATGACTGACATGGAAAAGACTCTACCACAGTTGCTTGGTATGTTGAGAACATATGAAGCAAATACTAAGAAGACTAAGGCCACAAATGTCCTTATTATGAATAAGGGCAAAGGAAGGGCCAAAGCTAAAGGCAACAAGAAAGCAAAGAAGGTCTTTGCTAAATCTAAGCCAAAGTCTCATGCACTGAAACCAAAGGGAGGGATAGCAAAGGAAGGGAACTGTTTCCATTGCGCTGAGACCGGCCATTGGAAAAGAAACTGCAAAATATATCTGGAGGATCTAAAGAAAGGAAGTGTGACTTCCGCTTCAGGTATTTTTGTTATAGAAGTCAATTTATCTACTTCTTCATCATGGGTATTAGATACTGGATGTGGATCTCACATTTGTGTAAATGTGCAGGATCTCAAAAGGAGTAGGACATTGGCGAAAGGTGAAGTTGATTTCCGAGTTGGAAATGGAGCAAGAGTTGCTGCATTAGCTATAGGAGATTATCATTTAGCTTTACCTTCTGGTTTATCACTGATTTTAAAAGACTGTTATTTTGTGCCTTCAATTACTAAAACATTATTTCTATTTCTTGTTTAGACAAGTATGGTTTTTTCATTTATAATAAAGGACAATTGTTGTTCTATTTATTTAAATGATATGTTTTATGCTAGTGCACAAATGGTGAATGGTCTTTATGTATTAAATCTTGATATGCCTATCTATAACATAAATACTAAAAGGATTAAAAATAATGATTGTAATCCGACTTATCTCTGGCACTGTCGCTTGGGCCACATAAACGAGAACCGCATATCTAAACTTCATAAGGATGGAGTATTAGATTCATTTGATTTTGAATCATATGAAACATGCGAATCTTGTTTAATGGGCAAGATGACTAAAGCCCCTTTCAAGGGACATGTTGAAAGGGCAAATGTTTTATTGGGACTAATACATAGTGATGTATGTGGACCAATAAGTACGCAAGCTAGAGGTGGTTTTCAATACTTCGTTACATTTACTGATGACCTCAGTAGATATGAATATGTGTACCTAATGAAACATAAGCATGAAACCTTTGAAAAGTTCAAAGATTTCAAGAATGAAGTACAAAACCAACTTGGCAAAAGTATCAAAATCCTTCGATCAGATCGAGGAGGAGAATACTTAAGCCAAGAGTTTCATGACTATCTAAAGGAGTGTGGGATAGTCCCACAACTCACTCCTCCGTATACTCCACAATGGAATGGTGTATCCGAGAGGAGAAATCGAACCTTGTTAGACATGGTTAGATCAATGATGAGTCATGCAGATCTTCCGATATCGTTTTGGGGACACGCTCTAGAAACAGCAATTTTCTTACTGAACCGTGTTCCATCTAAATCAGTGGAAACGACACCATATGAGATATGGACTGGGAAGCGTCCTAGTATGTCTTTTATGAAGATTTGGGGTTGTGAGGCTTTCGTTAGACGTCACGCCACTAACAAACTTGGACCCAAATCTGATAAGTGTTTATTTGTGGGGTATCCTAAGGAAACGAAAGGGTACTATTTCTATTATCCCACCGAGAACAAAGTAGTTGTTGCTCGGACTGGTGTATTTCTTGAAAGAGAATTTATTTCTAGAAAAACCAGTGGGAGAAAAATAGAACTTAGTGAAGTTCAACCACAAGAAAACACTGAACCTGAGATTGAGATGGAAACAGAGCAGGCACCACAAGCTGTTGTGGAAGAAGCACCTGCTCAAGAGACACAAGCCCAGCGTAGGTCTGTAAGAGAACACCGGGAGCCACAGAGATATGGATTTCTTGTGACTCAACAAGGTGACTTACTACTTATTGATGAGGATGAGCCGTCATCTTATCAACAAGCTATTATGGGCAATGATTCTGAGAAATGGCAAGAGGCCATGAAATCTGAGGTGGAATCCATGTATGCAAACCAAGTATGGACTTTGGTTGATCCACCTGAAGGGGTACGACCCATAGGGTGCAAATGGATTTTCAAGAAAAAGACCGATATGGATGGTAACGTACAAACCTATAAACGTCGGCTGGTTGCAAAAGGATTCAAACAAATTCATGGTATTGACTATGATGAAACCTTTTCACCAGTGGCCATGGTTAAATCCATAAGGATCTTACTTGCAATAGCTGCATTTCATGATTATGAAATCTGGCAAATGGATGTCAAAACAGCTTTCCTTAATGGAAATCTGCTCGAGGATGTGTACATGACACAGCCCGAGGGTTTTGTCGATCCAAAGGATGCTGGAAAGATATGCAAGCTACAACGATCCATTTATGGATTGAAGCAAGCTTCTCGGAGTTGGAATCTTCGTTTTGATGATGCAATCAAAGAGTTTGGTTTTATCAAAAATGAAGATGAACCTTGTGTCTACAAGAAGGTCAGTGGGAGCGTAATCATTTTTCTAGTGTTGTATGTAGATGACATACTTCTTATTGGAAATGATATCCCTGCCTTGCAATCTGTATAAAGATTTGGCTAGGGAACTGCTTTTCGATGAAAGATTTAGGAGAAGCCACCTATGTATTAGGAATCAAGATCTATAGAGATAGATCGAGAAGGCTTCTTGGTCTAAGTCAAAGTACATACATAGACAAAGTGCTTAAAAGGTTTAGCATGCAAGAATCCAAGAAAGGATTCGTGCCTATGACACATGGTATTTATCTCTCGAAGGAACAGTGTCCTTCAACACCAGATGAGAGACAACGCATGAGTAAGATTCCATACGCGTCAGCTATTGGATCTATCATGTATGCCATGATATGTACTCGTCCCGATGTATCGTATGCTTTGAGCATGACGAGCAGATATCAAGTTGATCTAGGTGAAGGTCACTGGATTGCTGTCAAGAATATACTAAAGTACTTGAGAAGGACTAAGGATACATTCTTGATTTATGGAGGTGAGGAAGAGCTCAATGTAATGGGTTACACTGATGCAAGCTTCCAAACCGACAAAGATGATTTTCGATCGCAATCTGGATATGTGTATTGCCTGAATGGAGGTGCTGTGAGCTGGAAGAGTTCAAAGCAAGAAACAGTAGCCGATTCTACAACGGAAGCTGAGTATATTGCTGCCTCAGATGCAGCAAAGGAAGCTGTTTGGATGAGGAAGTTCATTTCTGAACTTGGAGTGGTGCCTAGCATTAAAGATCCGATAGAACTCTATTGTGACAACAATGGAGCGATCGCATTGGCTAAGGAACCAAGATCTCACCAAAGATCCAAGCACATACTTAGGCGTTTCCATTTCATTCGAGAAATCGTTGAAAGGGGAGATGTTAAAATATGCAAAGTACCAAC
The DNA here is from genome assembly GCA_907163345.1 of Haberlea rhodopensis. Classification (NCBI taxonomy): domain Eukaryota; kingdom Viridiplantae; phylum Streptophyta; class Magnoliopsida; order Lamiales; family Gesneriaceae; genus Haberlea; species Haberlea rhodopensis. The sequence goes on along the minus strand of CAJQUN010000464.1, from coordinate 264,862 downwards.
AGATGATAATGTATCTGACCCATTGACGAAACCGCTGTCACAGCAGAAGCATGATCGTCATACTAGATCTCTAGGCATTAGGTATATGTCTGAGTGGTCTTAGTGCAAGTGGGAGATTTGTTGGGATATGCCCTAAGACAAGTCATTAGATGATTGTTTAAGACATACAATGTTTGTGGATTGATGAATGGCAATTCATTATTATATATTATTCTTTTAACTGTGCATTGTGAATTAATATATATGTTAATGTCCTTAGAATAATATTGTATTATTCTTAAAGATGTCCCTAGTCAAGTATTACCATGAAAAGGGATAATGATAATACGTAGAGACTAGTATATGTTGATCGATGAATTGTTCATTGATATGAGATATCAAATCAACATATGGGTACATGTTAGAGAACGATGTACTGGACAGACCCACCATGAGAATGCAACATGGATAGTTATATGATCGTCATATGCAATTCTCATAGTGATAATAATGTATACAATCCTTACGACTTGTGATCATCAGAGATCCCAACATAAGGAGTTATGTATCTTGATATCGTCAAACGTTACCCGTAACAGGGTAATCTATAAAGGCGACTATTGGATACACTACAAATTATGTAGAGGGATGTTGACTGATCGAGATAGGATTTGTCCCTCCTATATAACAGGAGATTTGTTTGGCCCTTGATCAAGTGAGAACTAAAATGCATGGCCATGCTCGAATGAGTCGATATGAGATATCGAGCTTATTCGTTTATTCTAGTTCTACTTGGGGATCAAGAAATAAAGATTGAATATACGAGTATGACTATTCCATGACTCGTGTTCAATCTAAACACAAAGGACAAAGGGATTAAGTTACATGATTAATATTATCACAAGTTCTATAGGTTATGTCGAGTCATTGACATTCTTGTAATTTGGGTAGCATTGATGTGTTGCTAGGTACCGCTCAATGCTTGAGACGTAAAATGAGATTTTATGTCACTGCCAACATTACAAGATCCTATCGGGTCGCACAAAAGATTAAATCGAGAAGGGAAATTAAATTCATGGGATGAATTAAATAATTAAGAGGAGTCTTAATTAATAATCATATTGATTAATTAAATCATGGGCTTAAGCCCATGAGGCTTTATGAAAGCCTTTAATTAATCATATATAATTTGTTAACAAGGTTTTAATTAGATTAATACTTGAAAGACAACTTCATAAGAAAACCCTACACTAGCCACAAGTGCTCTCGGCCGCACCACAAGAACTTTCGGCCTCCTTCAAAGTCGAAGGGTTCTTGGTGGTTTTCGAGCCTTCTTTCGATTGTGAATCGAGTTGCTACGTGTACCGGTTTAATAACTTGTCTAGCAACTTGTTATTAAACCATCCCTTCACCCGATTTGATCGTGTGGATACCGTTGAGGCAAAAACCAATCGAGTTTTGCTATTGACTCGGAGAAGGCGTAGGACGTGGTGCTGCTCCGTGGATTCTGCTTCAAACACGCTACAAGGGTAAGACTCTTATGTATTCTCTAATCCGATATGAATCCCTATGTATAGATCCGGTGTTAGTAATCCCAAAATTTTATTCCGCTGCGTTGTATGCTCATGGGGTTACTTACAGTACCTGCTCAAGAGACACAAGCCCAGCGTAGGTCTGTAAGAGAACACCGGGAGCCACGGAGATATGGATTTCTTGTGACTCAACAAGGTGACTTACTACTTATTGATGAGGATGAGCCGTCATCTTATCAACAAGCTATAATGGGCACTGATTCTGAGAAATGGCAAGAGGCCATGAAATCTGAGATGGAATCCATGTATGCAAACCAAGTATGGACTTTGGTTGATCCACCTGAAGGGGTACGACCCATAGGGTGCAAATGGATTTTCAAGAAAAAAACCGATATGGATGGTAATGTACAAACCTATAAAGGTCGGCTGGTTGCAAAAGGATTCAAACAAATTCATGGTATTGACTATGATGAAACCTTTTCACCAGTGGCCATGGTTAAATCCATAAGGATCTTACTTGCAATAGCTGCATTTCATGATTATGAAATCTGGCAGATGGATGTCAAAACAACTTTCCTTAATGGAAATCTGCTCGAGGATGTGTACATGACACAGCCCGAGGGTTTTGTCGATCCAAAGGATACTGGAAAGATATGCAAGCTACAACGATCCATTTATGGATTGAAGCAAGCTCCTCGGAGTTGGAATCTTCGTTTTGATGATGCAATCAAAGAGTTTGGTTTTATCAAAAACGTAGATGAACCTTGTGTCTACAAGAAGGTCAGTGGGAGCATAATCATTTTCCTAGTATTCTATGTAGATGACATACTTCTCATTGGGAATGATATCCCTGCCTTACAATCTGTAAAGATTTGGCTAGGGAACTGCTTTTCGATGAAAGACTTAGGAGAAGCCACCTATGTATTAGGAATCAAGATCTATAGAGATAGATCGAGAAGGCTTCTTGGTCTAAGTCAAAGTACATACATAGACAAAGTGCTAAAACGGTTTAGCATGCAAGAATCAAAGAAAGGATTCGTGCCTATGACGCATGGTATTTATCTTTCGAAGGAAGAGTGTCCTTCAACACCAGATGAGAGACAACGCATGAGTAAGATTCCATATGCGTCAGCTATTGGATCTATCATGTATGCCATGATATGTACTCGTCCCGATGTATCGTATGCTTTGAGCATGACGAGCAGATATCAAGTTGATCCAGGTGAAGGTCACTGGATTGCTGTCAAGAATATCCTGAAGTACTTGAGAAGAACTAAGGATACATTCTTGATTTATGGAGGTGAGGAAGAGCTCAATGTAATGGGTTACACTGATGCAAGCTTCCAAACCGACAAAGATGATTTTCGATCGCAATCTGGATTTGTGTATTGCCTAAATGGAGGTGCTGTGAGCTGGAAGAGTTCAAAGCAAGAGACAGTAGCTGATTCTACAACGGAAGCTGAGTATATTGCTGCCTCGGATGCAGCAAAGGAAGCTGTTTGGATCAGGAAGTTCTTTTCTGAACTTGGAGTGGTGCCTAGCATTAAAGATCCGATAGAACTCTATTGTGACAACAATGGAGCGATCGCATTGGCTAAGGAACCTAGATCTCACCAAAGATCCAAGCACATACTTCGGCGCTTTCATTTCATTCGAGAAATCGTTGAAAGGGGAGATGTTAAAATATGCAAAGTACCAACAGATGATAACGTATCTGACCCATTGACGAAGCCACTGTCACAGCAGAAGCATGATCGTCATACTAGATCTCTAGGCATTAGGTTTATGTCTGAGTGGTCTTAGTGCAAGTGGGAGATTTGTTGGGATATGCCCTAAGACAAATCATTAGATGATTGTTTTGACATACAATGTTTATGATTTTATGAATGGCAATTCATTATTATATATTATCCTTTTAACTGTGCAATGTGAATAAATATATATATTAATGTCCTTAGAATAATATTGTATTATTCTTAAACATTGTCCCTAGTCAAGTATTATCATGAATCAGGATAATGATAATACATAGAGACTAGTATGTATTGATTGATGAATTGTTCATTGATATGAGATATCAAATCAATACATGGGTACATGTTAGAGAACGATGTACTGGACAGACCCACCATGAGAATGCAACATGGATAGTTATATGAATGTCATATGCAATTCTCATAGTGATAATAATGTATGTAATCCTTACGACTTGTGATCATCAGAGATCCCAACATAAGGAGTTATGTATCTTGATATTGTCAAACGTTACCCGTAACAGGGTAAACTATAAAGACGACTATTGGATACACTACGAATTATGTAGAGGGATGTTGACTGATCGAGATAGGATTTGTCCCTCCTATATAACAGGAGAAGTGTTTGGCCCTTGATCAAGTGAGAACTAAAATGCATGGCCATGCTCGAATGAGTCGATATGAGATATCGAGCTTATTCGTTCATTCTAGTTCTACTTGGGGATCAAGAAATTAAGATTGAATATACGAGTATGACTATTCCATGACTCGTGTTCAATCTAAAGACAAAGGACAAAGGGATTAAGTTACATGGTTAATATTATCACAAGTTCTAAAGGTTATGTCTAGTCATTGACATTCTTGTAATTTGGGTAGCCTTGATGTGTTGCTAGACACCGCTCTTTGCTTGTAACATAAAATGAGATTTTATGTCACTGCCAACATTACAAGATCCTATCGGGTCGCACAAAAGATTAAATCGAGAAGGGAAATTAAATTCATTGGATGAATTAATTAATTAAGAAGAGTCTTAATTAAGTGATTAAAAGGTTTTAATTAAATCATGGGTTTGGGCCCATAAGACTTTAAGAAAGTCTTGAACTTAATTAAGCCCTTTTAATAACTTGGTATAATTAATTTTAGGAGACAATTTTAATACCATTCCAACCTAACACTAAGCACACGACCGCCTCCTCTCCAAGCTCTCTCGGCTTCATCATAGCCGACGTGAGTTGTCGTGATTTTCGTGCCATCTTTTCGATTTATAATTGAGTGTGTTTCTTGTTCCGGTTTAAGAACTTGTCTAGCAACTTGTTCTCAAACTATCCCTTTACCCGATTTGATCGTGTGGATACCGTTGAGGCAAAACTTAACAAGTTTTGCTAGTGACTCGAAGGAGACGTTGGACGTGGTGCTGCTCCGAGGAATCTGCTCAAACACGCTACAAGGGTGAGACCTTTGATCCTTTATCCGATATGAACACCTATGTATAGATCCGCGGTTATAGTAATCCATATTTTTTATATTCCGCTGCGTTGTATGCTTTATGGATTACTTACAATTTGTTCAAACACAACTCGTTTGACAGTAACAATAATTTGTTCACTCTTCTATATTAGTACAAATACAAATTGTGATGCAGGGAATTAATGGCGTTAATCCCGGTGTGGTAATGATCCTCAGGGGATTTTTTTTTGTCCCAATTATGAATTAATTAAGGTGTTGGGACACCCGAGAATGTTAAATCGGGTATTTTGGGATCGTTGGGTCCAAAGGTTGAGATTGTATTCTCATCGTGGTGAAAAACCCTAGAATTGGGTTTTTGTGGTATCTGGGGTCCGGGGTACTTTGTATTGGGACTGGTATTGGAAATTGAGATTGGAGAGATAATTATTAAAAACAGAGGATTTTTAATGAGTCACGATGTATTTGTGGAGGACTTGGTAATTTGGAGCCTTAGTACTATATATACCAAGTGGAATCGATATTCCGTCATTGCACGGATTTTCTCTCTCTCCCTCCCTCTCACCCGTTTCCCTCCCCTATCCCCAAACCCCTCTTTTCTTCCCTTGGAAGAACTGGCTGGAAGCTCGGCTCGGGAGCCGGATTTCTCGAAGAAAAGTTGGTAATCTTCTTCCCCTCGCCTTTACCTTCGTTTTGATTATGGTATTGTAGATTTTGGTTAGGTGTTGGGTTAGATTTGAATTTGAGGATTTTCGGTTAAAATCCAAAGTTGTATTTTTTGGTGTTTTGATTGGTTTTAAATGGAGTAAATGAGATGTTGAAGGAGTAAGGGTGTTGGTTTTGAGTTTGGGTGTGAAAAACACCATTAAAGCTCGAATTTTTTAGAAACCCGCAGGTCGCGATCGATCGCGGCTTGGCGCCGATCGATAGCGACATGATAGTGATTTTGGAGTGACGATGAACAGTCGCGGCGATCGATCGTGAAGAATGGGCGATCGATCACGGAAGTCTTGCCGATCGATCGCAAGATCTGGCGATCGATAGCGGCTTTATTTTTTTTGGGCAGTGGGATATGGCGATCGATCGCGGCCCTGTTTCCTTTGTTTTTTTTTTTGAAATTTTGCAAAATGTCGGGATTTTGGAATCGAGGCTTAATTAGTCGATTTTTGGGGCAATGTCTACATTCCAATGGGAATGCTATACCTTTAAAATGGAATGATTGGAGCCAAATTTAATAAAATGGAATACTCAATTGAGTAATTGATTGACCTTTGTACACATGAAATGGAATATTTTGGGTATTATGCATGCTTAGCCCGGAATCTTTTAAAATGGTTAAGCGTCATAGATTGACGATAGGTTTGAAATTGTGAACGTGCTTAGGCACGTGGTTGCATGCTTATATTTGATTGTGAATTATTTAATGTGATATCACGTAATTCATCGGGTCACAGGACCAAGGCATTTTTAAGTTGGACTACGTATAACGTACGAGCATACATAGGCCGCTTGCCTATCCTGGGCCGCTTTCATCTTCAGGCGTATCAACTTTATCTTACCTTCCATATCCCTGATCATATCCGGTCCTCCGACCGCTTTGCTAGTCAAGTCCTCCCAATACAGCGGTGATCTACATCGTCGTCCATACAGAGCTTCAAAAGGGGCCATTTGAATGCTCGCTTGATAACTGTTATTATAGGAGAACTCCACCAGCGGCACTGAATCCTGCCACGGAGTATCAAACTCCAAAACACACGCCCTCAACATGTCCTCGAGCGTCTGAATGGTACGCTCTGTTTGGCCGTCTGTCTGAGGGTGATAGGCCGTACTCAGTCTCACCTCTATGCCCAAAGCTGTCTGGAGACCCTCCGAGAAATGTGAAGTGAATCTCGGGTCTCTGTCAGACACTATCGAGACTGGAATACCATGCAATCTCACAACATCCCGTATATACATTTGGGCCATCTTTAAGTATGTATACGACATACTATAAGGGATGAAATGAGCCGTCTTCGTTAGCCTATCTACGATCACCCAGATCGCATCAAATCCTGAGGTCGTCCTTGGCAAGTGGGTCACGAAATCCATAGATATATACTCCCACTTCCATTCAGGAACCTCTAAGCTCTTCAGCTCTCCACCAGGCCTCTGCCTCTCTGCCTTTACCTGCTGGCAGATCAAACATCTTTTAACAAAAATGATTACCTCACGCTACATGCGTCTCCACCAGAATTGATCGCATAGATCTTTGTACATCTTCTTTCCCCCTGGGTGGATACTGAAATGACTACTGTGAGCCCGCTCCAATATTCCTTTACGCAGTCCTGGTGCATCTGGGACTACCCATCGGTTGCCCAGTCTCAAGGAATCATCCTCAGCCATTCTGAACTTGGATGGCTGACCCTGAAGTATCAATGATGTCCATCTCTGAACCTCACTATCGGACTTCTGGGCCTTCCTGATCGCCTCAAATATGTCTGGCTCCGCCAATAGGGTCGACACTCGCACAGGCGACGTGTCTACATTGAAATCATAGCCCAGTTGGCAATAAGACGTCATCAAGGCTGACAAACACATAACATCCTCTGCAGTACTCTTCACCTTCCGACTTAAGGCGTCTGCTATCAAGTTTGCTTTACCTGGATGGTACTCAATTTCACAATCATAATCTTTGAGCAAATCCATCCATCTTCTTTGCCTCATATTCAACTCTGCCTGAGTGAATAAGAACTTCAGGCTCTTATGGTCCGTATAAATAGTGAAAGACGTGCCATACAAGTAATGCCTCCAAATCTGTAAGGCGAATATGATGGCCGCCAATTCCAAATCATGCACTGGATACTTAGCCTCGTGTGGCTTCAGCTGCCTCGATGCATAAGCCACCACATGCTTATCTTGCATTAACACACAGCCCAAGCCCTGTAATGACGCATCCGTATACAAGGCGAACCTCTTATCCTCAGACGGAATCACCAGCACAGGCGCTGTAGTCAAACGACGCTTCAGCTCTTGGAAGCTTTCCTCACAAGCTTCGGACCAAAAGAAGGGGACTCCTTTCTGAGTCAGCTGCGTCAGGGGTTTGGCAATCTTCGAAAAACCCTCGACGAAACGTCGGTAATATCCTGCCAAACCGAGAAAACTCCTTATCTCAGGTACAGAAGTGGGTGCAGCCCAGTCCATCACAGCTTCAATCTTCCTGGCATCCACAGATATCCCGTGGCTAGATATGACATGGCCTAAAAATACCACGCTGTCCAACCAGAACTCGCACTTAGTAAGCTTTGCATACAGCTGATGATCCCTAAGGATCTGAAGTACTATCTTCAAGTGCCTTACATGCTCTTCTTCCGTCCGAGAGTAGATAAGTATGTCGTCAATGAAGACTATGACGAACTGATCCAAATACGGCTGGAACACCGTGTTCATCAAACTCATGAAGACAGCTGGGGCATTCGTCACCCCAAAAGGCATGACCAGGAATTCATAGTGCCCATATCTAGTCCTGAAAGCCGTCTTCTGAACATCATCTTCTCTTACTCGGATCTGATGGTACCCCGACCTCAGATCGATCTTACTGTAGAGCCTCGTACCCTGCAACTGATCGAACAAGTCATCGATCCTCGGAAGTGGATACTTGTTCTTTACTGTAGCTTTGTTCAACTGCCTGTAGTCAATGCATAGACGCATCGATCCATCTTTCTTCTTAACAAATAAGACAGGCGCACCCCATGGCGATACGCTAGGGCGTATGTAGCCCTTATCAAGGAGTTCCTGCAACTGTATCTTTGACTCCCTTAACTCTGCTGGTGCCATCCTATACGGGGCACGAGAAATTGCAGACGTCCCTGATAGCAATTCAATCCCAAACTCGACCTCTCTCGTCGGTGGGAATCCGGGAATCTCCTCCGGAAAGACATCAGGAAACTCCGCCACTACGGGCACATCCTCAACCTTCAATTCCTTCCTCTTATCCGTCATGTCAACAACGTAGATAAGATATCCTTCATGGCCTCGTTCCAATAGCTGTGTCATCTTGACAGCAGATATTAACGGAATCTTCGGACGGGAACCATCCCCATAAAATGTCCACTGGACTCCCAATACAGATCTAAATCGGACCGTCCTTTGCCTGCAGTTTACCACTGCCTGATACTTGTTCAGAACATCGATGCCCACAATGCAATCGAAGTCTGTCATTCCCAACACAATCAAATCTGATCTTAACTCATTATCCTCAAAATAAATGAGGCCATCATAAACAATCTGATCCGTAGTCAAACTTCTTCCAGCGGGGGTCGAGACCATAAGAGGCATGGGGGACAGAGAAGTGCATATGTGGTGCTTTTCAACAAAACTCGTCGACACAAAAGAGTGTGACGCACCTGTGTCTATCAATATAAGAGCAGGGTGCGTAAATAAAAGACACATACCCGCTATAACTTCCTCCGGGGCCGCCGTAGCCTGCTCCCTCGTCAAAGCATACACCTGTCCCTGAGGTGGCCCCGCGGTCTGACCTCCATACTGTCTTGGCACAAAGGGTGGCCGGTGTTGTGCCGTTCTGTCCGCAGGTCTCCCCGTAGAGCTCTGCTGTCTTCCCCTGTTGGGACACAGCCGAGCAAAGTGGCCTCTGTCGCCACAGACATAACATCCTACGCAGTCCTTTGCCAAATGTGGCTGCCCACAAAGAGTGCACTGAACTCTTCCAGATCTGTCTCCCTGAGACTGTCCTCTCCCAGATGGAGCATCATTCCTACCTTTCCCTTTCCATCGATTCTCGGGCCTCTTGCCACTGAATCTCAATGCCGAAGTGTTCCCCCTTGGCTTAAACTGATCACCTCTGGGCTTCAATTGTCAGAAGTAGATCTCTGAGGGGGTGCCGGAGGTGGCACAGCATCAGGATATGCACCGACTCCCAGTTCAGCTAGCTCAGCTCGTGAGAGTGCATCATCAAAACAAGCAGGGCCATAAGTGATCACCCTGTCATACAATTCAGGCCTCAAGCCCTTCATGAAATTCCGCATCTTCGCTTGCTTGCAGCTATGTGTGGCACATATCGTAGTAAGGAACAGTAATGTAGAGCATAGTCAGATACAGGCATGGTACCTTGTCTTAAACTGGTAAACTCATCATCCTTGGCCTGTCTTGCAGCGGCTGAGAAATAGCGGTTCAAAAACCGCGTTCGGAACATCTTCCAATTTACTTCCTATCCCAGAGCCTCTTGCTCAATTACTGTGGTCTTCCACCACATCAATGCCTTTTTGGACAGCTGAAATTCTGCTAATCGGATCCAGGCCGTCTTTGCACAAGGCGCTGCCACAAATATCTGTTCGATCCTCTCTAACCATTCCTCAGCTTTCTCTCCTGATTCAGTTCCCTCGAACATCGGAGGTCGATACATCATAAACTGAGCCAAGCTCAATTCCCCAGGTAGCAACTGCTGTTCAGAGGGTTCCTCTCCCAAAGCTGGTGGTGGCAATGGGTTCGTACGCCCAGCACTTGCATTTACACTAATGGCGTCACCCACTTCTATATTTGCTGCCATGCTGCAACACAAGGGTTAATAACAACACCCAAAAGCAGTTCATAATGCACATCGTTAGATAATTAAACATGTTAGCATAACATAGAAACTTCATATGCAAAATACACATAAAACATGTTCAATAGTAAGCACCTAGCTATCTTATTGCTAAGGCTACCCTTCGCTCATTCCCGAGTTATCTAACCACTGCTCTGATACCACTAATGTGGGGTCTTCCCACCTTAACAGTGATTAAAAGACATAAGAAGGACAAATCATGCATTAAGGTAACATCTTAAGGTTTTGGTTGTTACACGAGCTAACAGGATTACAGGCCAAAATACAAAACTTCAAAAATAATTCATTACATTCCAAAAGAATGTCATTTAGATTTACACTACTCCTAGAGTAGATACTAATCATAACTTGAATCATATGCATTCCCGTGTCCCTAGTAGCTCACTGCCTCAACCCGACCCTTAGTCCTTTCGTCCAAAAGTGTACCTACAGGGACAACACATCATGAGCATATATAATCTTACTTAACATTATAAACATCATAGTAAATGCATGAAACATTAGTTAAGTAATATGCTGGTTATACATTCACTTCTTATTGTTGTCCCTGATTTAGAATCATGCATATGGGGCATCTTACCCCCGTGGCATCTTACCACAACATCATCGTATGGCCTCTTACCATATGGGGCATCTTACCCCGTGGCATCTTACCACAATACATCGCATGGCCTCTTACCATGTGGGGCATCTTACCCCGTGGCATCTTACCACAATACATCGCATGGCCTCTTACCATGTAGGGCATCTTACCCCGTGGCGTCTTACCACAATACATCACATAAATGTCATCATATAAGCATCGTATAAGCAATAAACATCATATGAACTTCATCGTATAAACATCATATAAACATCATCGTGTAAACATCGTATAAACACCGTCATTTCATCGTGAATACTCATGCAATAAAAGCATAGTTGTAGAATAGAGATGTGTGTTACCGTCCGATGCCCGTACGCTTCTTACGTACCTTTTCAAAAAGAGGAGGAGTCAACAGACTTTATCTCCTTGATGGTGCCGGTACCTGGGATGGTTCTACAAGACCACATAATACCATATTAGATGCCTCAAAACCATCTTACATCATAAACTTAACAAATAAAACATCATCATAATTTTCAACTTTCTGCCTCTCTCGATCGATCGGCCCTAGGTTTCGATCGATCGAGACACTGTGCACCAACAGTGTCTTGGCTTCCTGCCTCGCTCGATCGATCGAACATTTTACCGATCGATCGAGGAGCTTCACCGATCGATCGAGAAATCCTTCGATCGATCGGCACCAAAATTTTGAAAACATGTTTAGACCTTCTGTCTCGCTCGATCGATCGGGACCAAATCTCGATCGATCGAGAGCTCTGAAAAAATCGGGATTTCCCCAGATTTTTGAGCACCTCATTTCACACCATCTTTTCTACTTCATAACACATCTTTCTTGTTGAAAATAACATGTGAAGAACTTCATAAAACATCCATGTAAGCACTTAAATCAAAGGTTTAACAAAACCTAAGCCAACATGCATCATAACATCATCATAAACTTAGAGTTCAACCAACTTACAGAAAACAGGGCATCATGGCATTACCCAGATTTTCGAGCACATAGTTTCATAACTAGAAATCTATCATATAAAACATGTAACATGCTCGAATAAACATGCTAGTAGTTACATAATACTACCATGTAAGCATCCCTACCAAGGTTCCACCCATACTTATATTTATCATGCAATAAAACATCCCACCAAAACCCAAGCTTAACCAAAGACCTCCGAAAAAACAGAGTACACATCCTTACCCCTCTTCTTGCTCCTCTTTTTGCAAGGACTTTGAACACTTTTACCAAGCTTTCCTTGCCTTAAAGCAGCTTGTTCTGGGACGAAAATGGAGGAGAAGGGGAGGAGAGAAGGAGATGGAGTTTTTGATTGAGTGGTAGCATGGGTTAGGCAAGTGGAGGGTATGGGTTGAACAAGTGGGGGAGGGTGAGGTGACCGAGTGGTGGGGGTGGGGTGGTGTGGTTGGGGTGCTATGTGGTGTTTAAATGCGTCCCGGTATTTAGTACGATGTATTAAAATATCCTCACTCGATATTTTCTAACTTCATATAATTACATCCCTTAAAATACCCAACATGCTCCCCACATCATATCATCATAACATAAATCGTGGCTCCCAATTTAAATACACCATAACCCTTAAACACATCATAATTCATCATCATAGAACATAATCATATTACATTTCGGGGGTAGTATAATAAACCTTCAAAATACACCTCAAACAAACATAAATCCAACCCTCAACCAAAACAACACCAACCCACAACAAACCCATTTCAAAATCCTTCAAAACCATTTCAAAACTAAACCAAACACAACAAAAGCAACAAGGAGGCAACCATACCTCTTGGGGACTCCAAATCACCCAACAAATTCCACAAATCAAGCTTTTGCAAGGATTCCTCTTCCACTTTGTGCCCAAAATCGAAAATGAAGAGAAAAGGAAGGGTTTGGGCGGTGGTTTGGTAAAGGTAAAGTGATTTGGTAAAGGTGGGGGTTGGGGTATAAGGGTTGGAGTTTAATTAAAATTCATTCCACAATCCCATGGTGTATAAAACACCCCAACATGATATTTTTAAAAGCATTAATCCAAAATGCACCAAAATATCAATTAAACTCAAGATTTCCAAATTAATTGCTAGCCATGGCAAATAAATCATGCTAATAACAATTATCCCAACATGCCCAACATGCACCCTGAAATGCTCCACCAGCCCACATGACTAAGCATTTCCACATGGCAATTAATTCTAACACATAAGGCAATTACCACCATAATTAATCATATTTAATCACATGAACACAATTAATGCCCTAAACCTAATTAATCATTTCGGGGACATTACAAAAACCTAATAGCCTCCATAAGCTAGCTCTCGGCCGCCGCCTCACTCTCACCATTCTTCACGCCGCCGCCGTGCAATAGTGGGTGGTGAACGGCCGTTGTTGATCGGTTTTGAACCGTGAGTTTAGTTTTGGTTTAAGAACGAGTCTAGCAACTTATTCTTGAGCACCTTTTTCGATTTGATCGTGTGGATACCGTAGAGACGAAGGTGCAAATCTTTGTTCGTGACTCGTGGTCTTGCAACGAGAATTCTCCTACAAACACGCTACAAGGGTATGATTCTTATCAATCTCGGTATGATTAACTTTGTATAGGTCCATGGTAGGAATCCAATTTTATTTTCCGCTGCGTATTGCTTGATGGATTCCTAACATTTTCGGATATCACATTTATCCCCCACTAATAAAATTATGTCCTTGAAATTTGCACAGGCGTACTCCACGTACTGCCGAGACCACACGTCCCAATTCGGGTACACAACATCGATTCATGAATACATCATGATCTGAACACCAACCGCGAGGACATCAACCTGGCTCCAAATTCTGGAATGGAGATATCCTCCCAAGTCATCACAACCTTAAAGATGTTAACATAGCCCGATGTTAACCATCCAAAAGCAGTCAGTCAACCATAACTGTTATCCAATCGAATCATTCCCGATTCCAACATAGATATCATCTCAATGATATCCCTACAACTTGGTCAACGATGCCAAATACACATCACTACAAAGGAAACTACTAGTATGCATCAGCACATCATACTAATCCCAGTTTCCGTTCTCCAATCCCATCTCCAGCCAAGAAGTAGTTGCACCACTTGCAACTCGAATCGGGCAACTCAAGGCTACCGATCAACACAAAACACATCTCCATAGATGTCTACATCCGTGTGCTCCAAGGAACCACACCTTGATTCCAACACACTACCGAAAACTCCATAGAGTCTCAAAATCCCGTATACATGACGTATACAAATTCCAACGATGCTCTGCACTAATATCATAGTACTCACCATTCCCGAGCATCTTTCAAAAGACGTCTTCTCAGACGTCTTACATATAACTCAAAGCTATTACCCGATCCACCACCCGCAATGCTTATCATCGTTGATTCATAATCAACTCGTATCTGATACCAACTGTTTCCACAACATTATTTTTCCATTCTCTCCAAGAGATACAATCGGTATAGTAGTGTTACCACACTAACTATATCCGACTCCGGTTACGTTCGTCATTGCATCCTCAATGCAGGAATTCTCAATCAGAGGTAACAATAACTTGTTAACCCTCTCGTTGTTACTCCCGACCAAGATGAGCTAATAGCTCCCTTGAGGTATTCCTCACCTCAGCTCAAAGGCATCATAGTGACTACACGAGTCCACTATAACCTCTCATCGCATCATCAAACGAGTCCACCACACTCGGTTCTGATAAGCATTATATTGGCTACAACAAGCTCACTATATCACTGCAACAGTAAATCACAATGCCTGGCTAGCAACTCACAGCCTCCTAAGGTTTACACAAAACCTGTCAACGTATCATACGTTCAATCCTGGTATACAATACCGCACAATCAATTAGAGTAATGGATCATCATCCAATATTTCTCTAATACCGATACATGAGGGACATCTCAATGTCCTCCCTCGATCCCAAATCAATCCTAACCCGTTAGGATTTATTTCACATCCTCATGTGTATTGGCGACCATGTCCACCCTACACCACATCGACATATGTATGTAGTTCCCTCGATAATTAAATACACTATAAGTCGCTAGGCTGTAGGCAACTCAACGAGTATTGATGTGACTAGAAATAGACACATCTATTGCGTTTAATTGTCTACTAATTGGTATATTTTGATGGATAATTCATTACATATGCTACCTAATCTTATAATTGTGTAAATGTAGGTGAAATCGAAGAAATCGAGCTAAAAAAGGAAAATATAGTCCAAGGAAAGCTTTGGAGATGAAAGGACTCAAGGTGATTGATAAAAAAGGCTAAAAAAGTAATTTTGGAAGAAGCGATCGACCGCATGAAGGAGGAGATTGATCGCCTATGGACATAAAGTTGAGCAACAAAATCTGCGGGTCAGCGATCGATCGGTACAATGACGCGATCGATCGCCTAATGAATCTGCCGAAAAAATAAAAGCTAGCGATCGATCGCTAGCTTGTAGCGATCGATCGCCAGCAGTGTTTTGGAGATTTTGGAGTCTTGATTTCTTTCCTTTCTACATGGATTTTAACCTACCCATGAGCCTCCCCAACGCTATAAACTCGAGAATCAGCCTCTCTAGACCATTATTCAGACTATTATTAATAACTTCGACTTAGAATAATAATTTACTTTGAAGTTTTGAAGACGGATTGAAGGCTCGACACAAAGGCGGGATCGCAACCTCGACACGTGGCAATTCTTCTAGTTTGTCTTAGTTTTTGTTTCTGTTTTTAGTACATTATTTTGTTATTTTTGCCTTGGTTATGAGTAGCTAAACTCATCCTCTCGGTTGAGGAAGACAAAACCATTGGAGTTTAATTTATTCAAGAGATTGTTGTTTTGAATTGGTGATTTTTATTGAATATCATAAGTTTTTCTTGTGTTCTTGCCATGATTGTATTGTTGGTTGTTAGATTAGCTACCTAATAATTTTTCATACAATCTAATTTTATGTTTGATATCAAATCCGTAATTGTTTAATTAATTGAATTTAAGAAGCAACTAGGATTGATAATTCTCTGTTGAGGTTATAAAATTCATAGGGAAAACTTTTGACTAGATTAAACATAAATGATGTTGTTTATGTTGTTTAGCTTCACCAATCCTACTTGTTCATATGCTAACATTGGTTTAAATCTTATCTGTTGTTGTTAGGTTTAATTAATCGATAAGAGTTAAATTTGGATGTTGTTTTCGATTTAACTAAACTTAAGGTGGGATAGGAGTTAATCTTCAATGGTGAATATTCATGCATAAAAATTACCTATGTGAGAAAATCGATGAACGAATAATCGAATTCCAATGGTAACGTCGACCAAAATCGAGATCTCCCTTTAATGGATTTATTACTATTTTATTTCAATCTTGCATCATACATAATTTTAGATAATTACTACTCTCAAATCCCCCCTATTTTGACACTTGTTAGTACAAAGATTCATCCTTCCCTGTGGGATCAACCCTACTTACACTGCTACATTAATTTGTTGTTAACTGAGAAGGGTAAATTTGGGCGTAAACGATAAGCGCTACCAAATTTTGGCGCCGTTGCCGGGGAAGGCATTGTTATTTTTGTGCTAATTTTTTTACTACTAGATATTGCTATTTGTCTTCATATATTACTCTTGTTTGTTCATGCACACAGGGTTTCATTCGGAGGAGGACAAATATCAATACAATTCTGAGATTGAAAAAGAACCCTACATTGACGTGGGAGAGAAACTTGTAGGAGACAAGAAGAAGAAGAAGAAAAGACTAATATGGAGGAAAACCAGAGTCTGAGACAGCTGGCGAATCCTACCTTTGATCAGCAGCCCCTCTGCATTACTTTTCCTACTCTTGCTACTAATATCAATTTTGAATTAAAATCTGGTTTAATACATCTCTTACCCTCGTTTCATGGTCTTGCAGGTGAAGATCCTCTCAAACACTTAATGGAATTTAATGTGGTTTGCACCACCATGAAACCAACTAGGATCAATGAGGAGCAAATCAAGTTGAGAGCCTTTCCTTTCTCATTAAAGGATGCTGCGAAGGATTGGCTATTCTATCTACCATCCGGCTCAATCACTACATGGAACGAGTTGAAGTGGATTTCCCTTGAAAAGTACTTTACAGCATCAAGAGCCACCAACATAAGGAAAGAGATCTACAGCATTAGGCAATTCACTGGAGAAACACTTCACGAGTATTGGAAACGTTTCAAAAAGTTGTGTGCAAGCTGCCCACAACATCAGATAAGTGAACATCTTCTCATTCAATACTATTATGAAGTCTTGTTGTCTATTGACAGGAATTTAGTAGATGCTGCAAGTGGTGGATCTTTTATAGATAAAACACTGAAAGAGGCGAGGAATTTGATAGCAAACATGGCGGCATTCACGGCAATTTGGCAACTCTAGGGCCGAACCATCCCAAAGGAAACAAACTGAGGTAAACGTTTCTAACCTTGAACAACAACTAATTAGTTTAACCACTCTTGTTCGACAGATGTCAGGTGGGAATGGGCAAAATGTTAGCCATGTGGGATTTGCTTAGAGATGAGCCATACAATCCACGAGTGCCCCTCACTTCAAGAACCATCCAGTGAGCAAGCGAATGCCGCGGGTGGCTTTCCTGGACAACCATAACAAAAATATGACCTTTATCTAGCACTTACAACACCCAGGTTGGAGAGATCATCCAAACTTAAGATATGGGAACCAAGGGGAACCACAAATGCAATCAAATCCACCACCCTGTCGACCACCATTCCAGAGGCCACAACAAAATTCTCAATTCCCTACTACTACTGATAGACTTGAGAATATTGTTCAAGATCTTGCTCACAATGTTACTAAATTTCAATAGGAAACGCGGGCAAGCATTCAAAGTTTAAACACTCAAGTGGGAAAAACTGCAGCCAACCTTAACCGTTTGGAAGCTCAAGGATCCCATAAATTGCCCTCCCAGTCAGTGATGAATCCACTAGAGAATACAAGCGCCATTAAGCTAAGGAATGGTAAGGAATTGGAAGAACCGGAGAAGTTAGAAATCCCGCATACAACACAAGAAGAGGAACAAGAACTTGAGCACAAGGGAAGGAATCTACACAAGAGGAGGAACCCCGAGGTAAGTCTCCTCCACCTTTTGAATATAAAAATGAACCCCCTTTTCCTCTTGCTTTGAAGGATAGTAGGAAAGATGAGAATATCAAGGATCTCTACAACACCTTTCGAAGATGCGAAGTTAATATCCCACTGTTGGACGCTATCAAGCAAGTACCCCGACACACAAAGTTCTTGAAGGAGTTATGCACTGCAAAGCGGAAGCACAAGTTGGGGGAGAACATCTCAGCTGTTATTCAAAGAAATATCCCCACCAAGTGCAAGGATCCAGGTATGTTTACCATCCCATGCACGATTGGTAACACACGTCTAGAAAATGCCATGCTAGATTTAGGAGCATCGATAAATGTCATGACATACTCTCTTTATGCTTCATTAAATCTAGGACCTCTAAGTGAAACTAGGGTGATTATCCAATTAGCGGATAGGTCTAATGCATATCCTAAAGGAATTCTAGAAGATGTGTTGGTGCAAGTAAATGATTTGGTTTTTCCTGCGGATTTTTATGTGCTTGACATGGCAAATGGTGACAATAGTAGTCCAATATTGTTGGGAAGACCCTTTTTGAAGACTTCTAAGATTAAGATAGACGTTCATAGTGGAACACTCACTGTGGAATTTGATGGTGAAGTCGTTAAATTTAATATACATGAGGCCATGAAATATTCTTGTGACAATGATGATACTGTTTATTCTATTCGATATTATTGATTACTTATCCCAATGTATTTTTGAGCTTGCAGGTAAAGAGAAATTGGAGATAGCCCTAACAACACCACTCACCCATCTTGAGGAAGAGTTGTCATTTGGAGACGAAGTAGAGAAAACCGTCATCACCTTGGATACCACACCTGAGATACAAGGTAACGTTTCATTTGTTTCATTACCCATTTCTAACACTAGGCCACTACCCTCTGTATCGCAGGCACCCACCATTGAGTTGAAGCAATTACCAAGCCACCTAAAGTATGTATTCCTTGGAGAAGGAGGTACACTACCGGTAATTATCTCTAGCAAGTTGGGAGACGACCAAGAGAAAGTACTCATTCAAGTGCTCAAGGAGCACAAAACCGTCATCGGATGGACCATTGCGGATATTAAAGGAATAATCCCCTCTACATGCATGCATAGGATCCTGCTTGAAGATGGAAGTAAGCCTACATGCCAACCACAATGAAAACTTAACCCACCAATGATGGAAGTTGTGAAGGAAGAGATCCTCAAATTCTGTGATGTCCCCGAAATGGTTAATTGTGTTTAAGGCATAAATTGTGTTCGTATGATTAATTATGATTAATTATGGTGGTAATTGCCTTATGTGTTAAAATTAATTGCCATGTGGAAATGCTTGGTCATGTGGGATGGTAGAGCATTTCAGGGTGCACATTATGCATGTTGGGTAATCGGGTGTTTTAATGGCTTACATGTGCAAGTAGTCATTTATTTTGTGAAACGTGCATTTAATTGGTATTTGGCGCATTGTGGTGAAATGTGTCTAAAATACAATGTTGGGCATAATTTGCATCATGTTAGGAAGTGGGGTGTAAAATTTAATTAACTCTCATAACCCACTATAACCTCATATCATCTTTACCCCCCTCACATTATTCAACCCCCAACACTTTTCAAACCCTACCCTCCTCCTCTCATTTTCGAGTGGGACTCCAAGGTGGAAGAGAAGTTCTTGCAAAACTTGATTCTTGTGATTTCTTGGTAAGATTTGGGGCCTAGGATGTATATATATATATCATCCCTTGTTGTTTTGTGAGGTTTATTGTGATTTTGGGTGGTGGTTTGGAGTATGGAAATGGGTTTATTTGGGTTGGTATGTTTTGTGGTTGGGTGTGGGATTTTGGGGTTATTTTGTGATGTATATTGAAGGTTTAAAGTGTTTTTGTGTTTTGGGTTTGTTGGTATAAGTGTTGTGGAAGTTGGGAAGGAATTTTTGGTGAAAAAATGGTGGAAATCGTGTGTCTGTGCGAGGCGATCGATCGCCTGAAAAGAGGCGACCGATCGCCTAAGGGCAGTGGGCTTCTCGCAAGGCAGGCGATCGATCGCCTAAAATGAGGCGACCGATCGCCGAGAGGCAGTAGCCAACCAAGGGTTAGGCGATCGATCGCCATGTTTGAAGCGATCGATCGCCGCGAGGAAAAATTTGAGGCGATCGATCGCCTCAGGGGAGCGATCGATCGCCAGCTGTGTAATTTTGAAAAAATGTTGTATTTTGTTGAATTTTTGGTATTCGACTATTATTTGGCTTATAATATTGAATTGTATGGTTGTGTAGAACCATCTCAGGTGCCAACAACGTCGAGGAGATAAAGTTATACAACTTCTCCACTTTTGAACGTAGCGAGACGTACGAGCATCGGACGGTAAAAACGTGTTATAACTGTGATGATGTATATTGTGAATATCGTGCCCTTATGTGATGGGATATGTGAAATGATAGTGTTATATCATGGTATTGAAATCAATTGTGTTTGATTAATTGTGGTAGAATTGATGAATGTTCCGGTAGCCTTTATCTCCGAGCGAGGGAGGTACTTGCCGCTGTCATATGAAGCGATGGTAGTATGATATTTGCCGCTGTCATGTCTAAGCGAAGTAACATGCCGCTGTCATTGTCGAAGCGAGGGATATCATATGATGCCGCTATATGTCGAAGCGAGGGGTGCTAAAATTCCGCTGTTGTATTGGGACCGGAACAGTCACAATTCTAGTGATTAATGTGAAATATTGTGGATATAATTGGAAACGCGTTATCGATCATTATGTCGTGAACTAATGATTTTATGCATAAATTTGTGAAACAGGAACAACAGTGAAATGTGCTAATGTGGTGATCAAGGAGCATACCTATTATTTGCCGCATGCGCTTAATTATTTTGTTAAGTTGAATTGTGATTAAATGGTGATATTTATATGCTCATGGTGAGTTGTTCCTGTAGGTACGCTTTTGGACAAAAGGGGCTCAGGGTTGGGTTGAACTGTGAGCTGAAAAGGGACTTGAAAGAAGTTAGATTACAGGATTTTTGTTAGTCTTACCATTCTTTTTGGGAATGTAATTAACTAGCTACTGAAGTTTTATTTTTGGCCTGTAATTATATTGAGCTCACATAACAACCAGAACTCTAAGATGTCTCTAATACATGTTTAGCCATATTTATATCTTGATTTCACCGTTAAGGAACTAGGGTCCTTACATTAGTGGTATCAGAGCCAGGTTAGAGAACCCGGGAACGAGTGGAGGGTAGCCTTAGCAATGAGTTGACTAGGCGTCTACTTTTAAATATGTTGTGCGCATATGAAGCATGTGACTGTTATGCTAACGTGTTATGGTTTTCTAACGATGTATTATGTGAACTGTTTTGTATATTGTTGTTAACCCTTGTGTTGCAGTATGGCAGCAAATGTCGATGTTGGTGATGCTATAAGTGTAAATGCTAGTGCTAGACATACAAATCCCCTACCGCCGCCAGCCTTGGGCGAAGAGCCGTCTGAACAACAGCTATTGCCGGGAGAACTGAGTTTGACGCAATTTCTAGCTTATCGGCCCCCGACTTTTGAAGGGACTGAAACAGGGGAGAAGGCTGAGGAATGGCTAGAGAGGTTGGAGCAGATATTTGTAGCTGCCCCATGCGCAAAGACAGCTTGGATACGGCTAGCAGAATTTCAATTGGCCAAAAAGGCGTTGATGTGGTGGAAGACCACAGTGATTGAACAAGAAGCTCAGGGTCAGGAAATAAACTGGAAGCTGTTTAGGACTCGATTTCTGACCCGGTACTTCTCAGCAGCTGCACGGCAGGCTAAAGAGGATGAATTCAATAGCTTGAGGCAAGGTACTATGCCGGTGTCTGACTATGCCCTCCAGTACTGTTCTTTACTCAGATATGTGCCTCATATCGCCTCTAGCACCCAAGCAAAGATGAGGAATTTTATAAAAGGCTTGAGGCCGGAGTTGTATGATAGGGTGATCACTTATGGCCCTACTTGTTTTGATGACGCCCTAGCACGAGCTGAATTAGCAGAATTAGGAGTGGGTGCATATCCGACTGTGGCACCGCCTCCGGCACCATCACAGAGGCCGACCCCTGAAAACTTGAAACCAAGGGGCGACCATTTTAAGCCAAAGGGAAACTCATCATCTTCCAGATTCGGTGGTAGGTGGCAAGATGCTCGTGGAAGGGGTGGTCGTGGGAGTAATGCTCCGTCTCATAGGGGACAGTCTCAGGCTAGCAATTTTGAGAAGGTTAAGTGTTTTCTGTGCGGGGGACCCCATTCAGTGAAAGTATGCTCTGCTTGTTATGAGTGTGGGAAACATGGTCACTTGGCCCGGAATTGTCCTAATCGGGGAGGGCCACAGAATACTATGGGGAGACCTTCAGACAGGTCAGCACATCAGAGACCACCATTTGCACCGAGGCCATTGGGAGGACAGCCGTTGGGGCCACCTCAAGGGCAAGTGTATGCCCTCACCAGGGAGCAGGCTACAGCAGCTCCAGAAGAAGTGATAGCGGTTACGTGTTATTTATTTACGCACCCTGCTTATATTTTGATAGATACAGGTGCGTCACACTCCTTTGTGTCGACGAGTTTTGTGGAGAGGCACCGTATATGCACGACTCCGTCACCCACGCCTCTTGTGGTTTCGACACCCGCTGGAAAGAGTGTGATTGCAGATCAGTTTGTTGATGAGGGCCTCATTTATTTTGAGGGCAACGAGTTGAAGTCAGATTTGATTGTTCTGGGTATGTCGGACTTCGACTGCATTGTGGGTATTGATGTGCTGAACAGATACCAGGCAGTAGTGGACTGCAGTCAGAGGACAGTACGGTTCAGATCTGATTTAGGGGTCCGGTGGACTTTTTATGGGGATGGTTCCCGCTCAAGAATTCCGTTGATATCGGCTTTGAAGATGACTCAGTTATTGGAACGTGGGCATGAGGGTTATCTTATTTATGCCATTGACATTGCTGGCAAGAAAGAAGAGTTAAGAGTCGAAGATATACCCGTGGTTGCCGAGTTTGCCGATGTATTTCCGGAGGAGATTCCCGGATTCCCGCCGGTTAGGGAAGTTGAGTTTGGGATCGAATTATTACCGGGGACATCCGCTATTTCTCGTGCCCCTTACAGGATGGCACCAGCGGAGTTAAGAGAGCTGAAAGAGCAGCTGCAGGAACTACTTGATAAAGGTTACATACGCCCCAGCGTATCACCTTGGGGTGCGCCTGTGTTATTTGTGAAAAAGAAGGATGGGTCGATGAGACTGTGCATCGACTATAGACAATTGAATAAGGCCACAGTGAAGAATAAATACCCTCTTCCGCGGATCGACGATTTATTTGATCAGTTGCAGGGCACGAGGTTGTATAGTAAGATTGATTTGAGGTCGGGGTACCACCAGATCCGAGTTAGAGAGAATGATGTGCAGAAGACGGCCTTCCGGACCCGTTATGGTCACTATGAGTTTTTGGTCATGCCGTTTGGAGTGACAAACGCCCCGGCTGTGTTTATGAGCTTGATGAATCGAGTGTTCCAACCCTTTTTGGATCAATTCGTCATCGTATTTATTGACGATATACTTATCTATTCTCGGAGCGAGGAAGATCACAGGAATCATTTGAGGACAGTGCTCCAGATTCTGAGGGACAATCAGTTGTATGCTAAGCTGAGCAAATGTGAATTTTGGCTGAGCAGCGTGGTATTTTTGGGGCATGTGATCTCTAGTGATGGGATTTCTGTAGATCCCAGGAAAGTGGAAGCAGTGATGGATTGGTCTGCGCCTACATCTGTGCCCGAGATCCGTAGCTTCCTCGGTTTAACGGGTTACTACCGACGTTTCGTCGAGGGATTCTCTAAGATCGCTAAACCATTGACGCAGTTGACTCAGAAGGGTGTTCCGTTTTCTTGGTCTGAGGCATGTGAGCAAAGCTTCCAAGAGTTGAAGCACCGGTTGACTACAGCACCTGTTCTGGTGATCCCTTCGGAGAACGAGAGGTTTGCTTTGTACACGGATGCATCACTGCAGGGATTGGGCTGTGTACTGATGCAGGATAGGCATGTGGTGGCTTATGCATCGAGACAGTTGAAGCCTCATGAGACCAGGTACCCGATTCATGATTTAGAACTGGCAGCCATTATTTTCGCTTTGAAAATTTGGCGGCATTATCTTTATGGTACTTCTTTCACCATTTACACGGATCATAAGAGCTTGAAGTTCCTATTTACCCAAGCGGAACTGAATATGAGGCAAAGGAGGTGGATGGACTTGCTCAAGGACTATGATTGCGAGATAGAGTACCATCCAGGGAAGGCGAACCTGACAGCTGACGCCTTAAGTAGGAAGGTAAAGTGTACGGCAGATGATGTTATTCAGTTGTCGGCCTTGATGACCTCTTGTTGTCATTTGGGATATGATTTTGATTTAGATGTATCGCCGGTGCTGGTATCGACCCTATTGGCAGAACCGGACATCTTTGAACTTATCAGGAAAGCTCAGGTGACAGACGCTGAGATATAGAGATGGTTGTCATATTTACGTCTGGGTCAATTATCGAAGTTCAGAGTAGCAGAAGATGGTTCCTTGAGGCTTGGTAACCGTTGGGTAGTGCCGAGGGCACCAGAGCTGCGTCAAGGGATCCTGCATCGTGCTCAGAGTAGCAAATTTAGCATCCATCCAGGTGGGAGAAAGATGTACAAGGACTTGTGTGATCAATTTTGGTGGAGACGGATGAAGAGAGACGTTATGTCATTCGTTAAGAAATGCCTGATTTGCCAACAAGTGAAAGCAGAAAGGCAGAGGCCCGGAGGCGAGTTGAAGAGTTTAGATATACCAGAGTGGAAGTGGGAGCACATCTCTATGGATTTCGTGACCCACTTGCCAAGGACTGCCTCGGGATTTGATGCGATCTGGGTGATTATAGATCGACTGACGAAGGTGGCCCACTTCATTCCATATAGTATGACTTTCACATACTTAAAGATGGCCCAGCTGTATGTACGGGACGTGGTGAGATTGCACGGCATCCCTGTCTCGATTGTGTCTGATAGGGACCCGCGGTTCACATCGCACTTTTGGGAGGGTCTTCAATCGGCTTTGGGTACAGAAGTGAGGCTGAGTACGGCTTATCACCCTCAGACAGATGGTCAGACAGAGCGTACCATACAGACGCTTGAGGACATATTGAGGGCGTGTGTCTTGGAGTTCGATACTCCGTGGCAAGATTCAGTGCCACTAGTGGAATTCTCTTATAACAACAGCTATCAGGCGAGCATCCAGATGGCTCCATTCGAGGCCCTTTACGGTCGACGATGTAGGTCACCATTGTACTGGGAAGATTTGACTAGTAAGGCGGTCGGAGGACCGGAATTGATTCGTGAAATGGAAGAGAAAATCAAAGTGATCCGTCAGAAAATGAAAGCGGCTCAAGATAGGCAAGCGGCCTATGCTAATAAACGACGGCGACCATTGGAATTCCAAGTGGGAGATAGAGTCTTTCTAAAAATCTCACCTTTCAGAGGTGTAGTTCGTTTCGGTATGCGTGGGAAGTTGTCTCCGAGATATGTTGGGCCGTACGAGGTATTGCAGCGCATCAGCACTTTGGCTTATCGTTTGGCCCTACCGCCGTCCTTGTCTGGTATACATGATGTCTTCCATGTATCTATGTTAAGGAAGTATGAACCAGACCCGTCTCATGTGTTGCAGCCTTCAGAGGTTCAGTTGAGTTCAGATGTATCCTATGTTGAACGGCCAGTCAGGATTCTGGATCGTGAGGATCGCAGACTTCGAAGCAAGGTAATACCGATGGTCAAGGTTCAGTGGGATCGTCGGGGGTGTCGAAGAGGCCACGTGGGAGACGGAACGGCATATGGTGCAGCACTACCCGGAACTATTCTCTGGTATGTGTTTATGTTTAGTTTCTTTTGGGGTAAGTGCATGCGATTTCGAGGACGAAATCTTCTAAGTAGGGGAGTATTGTGATGTCCCCGAAATGGTTAATTGTGTTTAAGGCATAAATTGTGTTCGTATGATTAATTATGATTAATTATGGTGGTAATTGCCTTATGTGTTAAAATTAATTGCCATGTGGAAATGCTTGGTCATGTGGGCTGGTAGAGCATTTCAGGGTGCACGTTATGCATGTTGGGTAATCGGGTGTTTTAATGGCTTACATGTGCAAGTAGTCATTTATTTTGTGAAACGTGCATTTAATTGGTATTTGGCGCATTGTGGTGAAATGTGTCTAAAATACAATGTTGGGCATAATTTGCATCATGTTAGGAAGTGGGGTGTAAAATTTAATTAACTCTCATAACCCACTATAACCTCATATCATCTTTACCCCCCTCACATTATTCAACCCCCAACACATTTCAAACCCTATCCTCCTCCTCTCATTTTCGAGTGGGACTCCAAGGTGGAAGAGAAGTTCTTGCAAAACTTGATTCTTGTGATTTCTTGGTAAGATTTGGGGCCTAGGATGTATATATATATCATCCCTTGTTGTTTTGTGAGGTTTATTGTGATTTTGGGTGGTGGTTTGGAGTATGGAAATGGGTTTATTTGGGTTGGTATGTTTTGTGGTTGGGTGTGGGATTTTGGGGTTATTTTGTGATGTATATTGAAGGTTTAAAGTGTTTTTGTGTTTTGGGTTTGTTGGTATAAGTGTTGTGGAAGTTGGGAAGGAATTTTTGGTGAAAAATGGTGGAAATCGTGTGTCTGTGCGAGGCGATCGATCGCCTGAAAAGAGGCGACCGATCGCCTAAGGGCAGTGGGCTTCTCGCAGGGCAGGCGATCGATCGCCTAAAATGAGGCGACCGATCGCCGAGAGGCAGTAGCCAAACCAAGGGTTAGGCGATCGATCGCCATGTTTGAAGCGATCGATCGCCGCGAGGAAAAATTTGAGGCGATCGATCGCCTCAGGGGAGCGATCGATCGCCAGCTGTGTAATTTTGAAAAAATGTTGTATTTTGTTGAATTTTTGGTATTCGACTATTATTTGGCTTCTAATTTGTGTAGAACCATCTCAGGTGCCAACAACGTTGAGGAGATAAAGTTATACAACTTCTCCACTTTTGAAACTAAGGTACGTAGTGAGACGTACGAGCATCGGACGGTAAAAACATGTTATAACTGTGATGATTTATATTGTGAATATCGTGCCCTTATGTGATGGGATATGTGAAATGATAGTGTTATATCATGATATTGGAATCAATTGTGTTTGATTAATTGTGGTAGAATTGATGAATGTTCCGGTAGCCTTTATCTCCGAGCGAGGGAGGTACTTGCCGTTGTCATATGAAGCGATGGTAGTATGATATTTGCCGATGTCATGTCTAAGCGAAATAACATGCCGCTGTCATTGTCGAAGCGAGGGATATCATATGATGCCGCTATATGTCGAAGCGAGGGGTCCTAAAATTCCGCTGTTGTATTGGGACCGGAACAGTCACAATTCTAGTGATTAATGTGAAATATTGTGGATATAATTGGAAACGCGTTATCGATCATTATGTCTTGAACTAATGATTTTATGCATAAATTTGTGAAACAGGAACAACAGTGAAATGTGCTAATGTGTGATCAAGGAGCATACCTATTATTTGCCGCATGCGCTTAATTATTTTGTTAAGTTGAATTGTGATTAAATGGTGATATTTATATGCTCATGGTGAGTTGTTCCTGTAGGTACGCTTTTGGACAAAAGGGGCTCAGGGTTGGGTTGAACTGTGAGCTGAAAAGGGACTTGAAAGAAGTTAGATTACAGGATTTTTGTTAGTCTTACCATTCTTTTTGGGAATGTAATTAACTAGCTACTGAAGTTTTATTTTTGGCCTGTAATTATATTGAGCTCACATAACAACCAGAACTCTAAGATGTCTCTAATGCATGTTTAGCCATATTTATATCTTGATTTCACCGTTAAGGAACTAGGGTCCTTACAAATTCCTTGCCGTTGGAGTGATATACCCCATTTCTGACAGTAAATGGGTCAGCCCGATCCAAGTGGTACCAAAGAATACTGGCATCACAGTGGTGAAAAAGAAGGACATTGAATTGGTCACCACCCGCATTCAAAATGGATGGAGAGTTTTCATCGACTATCGGAAGCTGAATGCCATGACCCACACGGATCACTTTCCTTTACCCTTCATTGATCAAATGCTTGAAAGGTTAGCATGTCACTCTTATTATTGCTTTCTTGATGGATATTCTAGTTATTTTCAGATTTGCACCGGAGGATCAAGAAAAGACAACGTTTACATGCCCCTTTGGAACCTTCACTTATAGGCGCATGCCCTTTGGACTTTGCAACGCACCGGCCACTTTTCAACGGCGTATGGTTAGTATATTCTCCGAGTACACCGAGCATATATTAGAGGTTTTTATGCATGACTTTACTGTTTATGGTGACTCCTTCAATGCTTGTTTAACTAACCTTACACTTGTCCTTAAACGTTGTATTGAAACTAACCTTGTGCTCAATTATGAAAAAAATCATTTTATGGTAGAACAAGGTATAGAGTTGGGCCATGTCGTTTCTTCCAAAGATATGGAGGTAGATAAACAAGAATTGACATAATACAAACTCTACCATACCCTATTTGTGTGTGGGATGTACGTTCCTTTCTTGGCCATGCAGGTTTCTATAGGAGATACATCAAAGACTTCGCCAAGATTGCATCACCATTGTGTAAATTGTTGCAAAGTGAAGTGGTATTTGAGTTTGATGAGGCATGCAAGACGGCCTTCGACACATTGAAGACATATTTGACATCTGCACCCATCATCCAACCACCTGACTAGACCAAGCCATTTGAGATAATGTGCGATGCTAGTGACTATGTTGTCGGAGCTATCTTGGGTCAAAGAATTGGAAAAGTTTCTCATGTTATCTACTACGTGTCCAAGACCTTGAACGATGCCCAATTCAACTACACCACTACTGAAAAAGAGTTTTTAGCCGTTGTTTTTGCTCTTGAAAAATTTAGATCATATTCGTTTGGTACTAAAGTTGTTGTGTTTCTGATCATGCAGCACTCAGGTACTTGATGAAGAAGAAAGAAGCAAAGCCATGGCTGATACGATGGATCTTACTATTGAGCGAGTTTGATTTGGAGATCCACGACAAGAAGGGACTGAAAACACCGTCGGACCACTTGAGTCGTCTACAACACATCGATGATGAACTATGCCTAAAAGAAGAATTTCCTAACGAGCATCTTTTCTTCCTTCATGCAAAATTCCCATGGTACGCTGATATTGTTAATTATTTGGCCACTCATCAATTTCCTGCTGATATAGGGCCAAGAAAGCGAAGATCAAAAGTGATGCTAAGTACTATGTATGTGATGATCCATATCTTTGGAAGCACTGCGCCGACCAAGTCATTAGACGATGCGTCCCTGACCATGAGGTAATTTCAATACTTAAATTTTGCCATAGTTATGCATGTGGAGGACACTTTGGAGTCAAAAGGACTTCACGAAAAGTACTTGAATGTGGCTTCTTCTGGCCATCCCTATTTTGATACACGCATACATTTTGAAAGTCATGCGCCGAATGCCAAAAGACTGTTAACATCTCTCAACGCAAGGAGATGCCCCCAACAACCCATATTCATTTGTGAAATTTTCGACGTATGGGGCCTCGACTTCATGGGACATTTCCCTATCTCTTACGGTAATATATATATTTTGCTTGCAGTCGACTATGTTTCAAAATGGGTGGAAGCCATAGCCACCCGGACTAATGACTCTATCGTAGTTGCGGGATTCTTGAAACACAACATTTTCTCTAGGTTTGAAATCCCAAGGGCAATCATCAGTGACCGAGGCACCCATTTTTGCAATAGGACGATGGTAAGTTTGTTGAAGAAATATCATGTAACACATAAGGTTTCAACTGCCTACCATCCTCAAACAAACGGGCAAGCCGAGGTGTCCAATCGGGAGGTCAAATCCATCTTAGAGAAGACTGTAAACCCTACAAGGAAAGATTGGAGCTTACGTTTGGACGATGCGCTATGGGCATACCATACAGTATATAAGACACCCATAGGTATGTCTCCTTTTCTATTAATCTTTAGAAAACCATGCAATCTTCCTATAGAATTGGATCATATGGCATATTGGGCTATCAAGAACTTGAACATGAAGTTGGATGCAAGTGGTGAGCATAGGAAGTTGCAGCTGCAAGAATTGGAGGAGATTCGAAATTATGCGTATACAAGTTCAAGAATTTATAAAGAGAAAACAAAGGCATTTCATGATAAGATGATCTCGAGAAGGACGTTCGAAGTCGGTCAAAATGTCCTACTCTATCACTCACACCTTCGACTTTTCCCGGGTAAGTTACGTTCCAAATGGAATGGGCCTTATCTAGTTACCAATGTTTCTTCTTCTGGTGCAGTGGAAATTCCGAGCTTGAACACAACGAAGAAATTCACGGTCAATGGCCATCGACTAAAACACTATTATGATGGAATGCAAGACGATGGAGCGGTGAAATTGGCACTTGAAGATCCACCTATGGTCGAATGATGAAGGACTGGCGTCGGACCACCGATGTTAAACAGAGGCACTGCTTGGAAGGCAACCCAAGGGGAGTTAGTTTCCCTTATTTTTTTTTTATTATTGGTTTATTAGTTAGATCTCTTTTCTTATATTTTTGCCTTACATTGGGGACAATGTAAGATTTAAGTACATTGCTTTCCTATTACAAAAATACAAAAAAATCAAAAAATTTGAAAAATTTTGAGCTCATAGTTAGTAACGAATGCTTGCTTAGAATCACTAGCCCATGATGAAACCTAATTGATGGCATGCATGTTTTTTAACATAGGTGAATTGTTAACCTGGGAACACTTTGACTCTAATGCAAAGTGTGCTTCGACAGAGTAGTTGAATATATTGAGCACGATATTATCATGACTTGTGAAGTGTGCATAGCGTAATGAAGATTGTGTGAACTTTTTGATAGTCTTAAGAAGTCTCTAATACATGCTAGAACTTAACTACATGCTCTTTGAAGCATAGGTCTAGACTACTTGCGAACATGAAAGTGATATAGCGATCTTTGATAAGTTTGAGCCTTTCAAGCCTACCATGTAAAGAAAATCAATCACTAGTACCCTTTTTGAGCTTTAATGCAAAAGAATAGTTGTATGCTAAGCATACAAACAACCCGCATTCGACATTCTTTGACTAGCTTATCATCCTTCCCTAATAAGCCTATATATGAATTCTATCCACACCTTTGAAGGGAATATGATGTGTTTCATTCACATGAACTTATGTTATCAATGATTCATATATGTTTTGTGAGCTTTATTGCCAAAAGAATGAAATGCAGAAAGAAAAAGGATGCCTTGAGAAAATAAATAATTGTTTATAATTGTTGAGGCATAAAGTGAGGACAAGTTAGTTTGTTATGATGCTATAAGCAAAAGGATTGTATTTTTGTCTGATTTCTCGAGGTCGAGTAAAGACTAAGTATCGGGAAGTTTGATGTGACTAGAAATAGACACATCTATTGCTTTTAATTGTCTACGAATTGGTATATTTTGATGGATAATTCATTACATATGCTACCTAATCGTATAATCGTGTAAATGTAGGTGAAATCGAAGAAATCGAGCTAAAAATGTGAATAAAGTCCAAGGAAAGCTTTGGAGATGATAAGGAGATGAAGAAAAAGGCTAAAACGTAATTGTGGAAGAAGTGATCGACCGCATGAAGGAGGAGATCGATCGCCTATGGACATAATGTTGAGCAACAAAATCTGCGGGTCAGCGATCGATCGGTACAATGATGCGATCGATCGCCAAAGTCTTCTGGAGCCACGCGATCGATCGGTAAAAAGGGGCGATCGATCGCCTAATGAATATGCCTAAAAAAAAAAACCTAGCGATCGATCGCCAGCAGTGTTTTGGAGATTTTGGAGTCTTGATTTCTTTCCTTCCTACATGGATTTTAACCTACCCATCAGCCTCCCCAGCGCTATAAACTTGAGAATCAGCCTCTCTAGACCATTATTCAGATTTCGTAACTTAGACTTAAAACAATAATTTACTTTTAAGTTTTGAAGAAGGATTGACACAAAGGCGAGATTGCAACCTCGACAAGTGGCGATTCTTCTAGTTTGTCTTAGTTTTTGTTTATGTTTTTAATACATTATTTTGTTATTTTTGCCTTGGTTATGAGTAGCTAAACTCATCCTCTCGGTTGAGGAAGACAAAACAATTGGAGTTTAATTTATTCAAGAGATTGTTGTTTTCAATTGGTGATTTTTATTGAATATCATAAGTTTTTCTTGTGTTCTTGCCATGATTGTATTGTTGGTTGTTAGATTAGCTAGTTATTAATTTTTCATACAATCTAATGCTAAGTTTGATATCAAATCCGTAATTATTTGATTAATTGAATTTAAGAAGCTACTAGGATTGATAATTCTCTGCTGTTGAGGTTATTAAATTCATAGGGAAAACTTTTGACTAGATTAAACATAACTGTTGTTGTTTATGTTGTTTAGCTTCACCAATCCTACTTGTTCAAATGCTATCATTAGTTTAAATCTTAATTGTTGTTGTTAGGGTTAATTAATCGATAAGGGTTAAATTTGGATGTTGTTTTCGATTTAACTAAACTTAAGGTGGATAGTAGTTAAATCTTCAATGGTGAATATTCATGCATAAAAATTACATATGTGAGAAAATCGATGAATGAATAATCGAATTCCAATGGTCGCGTCGACCAAAATCGAGATCTCTCTTTAATTGATTTATTACTATTTTATTTCAATCTTGCATCATACATAATTGTAGATAATTATTACTCTCAAATCCCCCTATTTTGACACTTGTTAGTACAAAGATTCATCATTCCCCGTGGGATCAATCCCTACTTACACTGCTACATTAATTTTGTTAACTGAGAAGGGTTAATTTGGGCGTACACGATAAGCGCTACCAAGTATACCCTAGGTACCACTACTCGTAACATGTTTACCACCATACGTGCTGCAGTGCACTTACATGTACGGCACAACCATTTATTCATCGAGCAAACCCGCTCGGCATAATGGTTCCATATCAACCTGTGACGCTTACATTCAGCACATGACACCCACAGTGTCCTCGTCAACTCATGACGGTACATGTCAACACATGACATTCACAATTCCTCGTCAATTCGTAACGGTATATGTCAACACATGACATCCACATATCATCGTCAAATCATGACGGTACATGTCAACACATGACATCCACAATATCCTCATCAACTCGTGACGGTACAAGTAAACCCATGACATTCACAATTCCTCGTCAACTCGTGACGATATATGTCAACACATGACATCCACAATATCCTCATCAACCCGTGATGGTATATGTCGACACATGACATCAACAATATCCTCATCAACCCGTGATGGTATACGTCAATACATGACATCCACAATATCCTCGTCAACTTGTGACGATACATGTCAACACATGACATTCACAATTCCTCGTCAACCCTTGATGGTATATGTCAACACATGACATCCACATTATCATTGTCAACCCGTGACGGTATATGTTAACACATGACATCCACAATATCCTCGTCAACCCATGATGGTATATGTCAATACATGACATCCACAATATCCTCGTCAACACGTGACGGCAACACATGACATTCACAATTCCTCGTCAACCCGTGGCGGTATATATCAACACATGACACCCACAATATCCTTGTCAACCCGTGACGGTATAATCCCCGGCTACGTATACAGCGGTATGACATCATCGTTATGTATACAGCGGTATAATCCATCGCTACGTATACAGTGGTATAAACCATTGTTACGTATACAACAGTATAATCCATCGCTACGTATACATCGTCATAAACCATCGCTACATATACAGAGGCATAATCCATCGCTACAAATACAGAGGCATAATCCATCGCTATGTATACAGCGGCACAATCCATCGCTACGTATACAGCGGCACAATCCATCGCTACGTATACAGCGGCACAATCCATCGCTACGTATACAGCGGTATAATCCATCGCTACATATACAATGGTATAATCCATCGCTACGTATACAGCGTACAAACCATGGCTACGTATACAGCGGCATGAACCATCGCTACATATACAGCGGTATAAACCATCGCTACGTATACAGCGGCATAAATGTGGACTCAAGAGGTGACCCACATCACATGTAGCACTTTGTTCCCAAACTCATCGCTTCGACGTGACAGTGGCATGTACCTTCATTTCGACCCAACAGCGGCATTAATTCCATGTCACAATACTCCTCGCTTCGTGTAACAGCGGCAAGTATTCCATAACACAATACCCCTCGCTTCGTGTAACAGTGGCAAGTATTCCATAGCACAATACCCCTCTCTTCGTGTAACAACGGCAAGTATTCCAGATACCAGTGTCTCAATAATATTCCTCGCTTCGAATTATCGGCGGCTCCATGGATATCCCTCGCTTCGACATACCAGCGACCCGCGCTATGATATGACAGAGGCAAATATCCTGATTCATCACGGGATAAGACAGCGGCATTATCATCGCTTCAACGTGACAGCGGCATGTACCATCCCTTCGACATGACAGCGGCATCATCGCTTCGACATGACAGCGGCATCATCGCTTTGACATGACAGTAGCATGCACCATCGCTTCTACATGATAGCGGCATTATCACTTTGACATGACAATGGCATAATCAAGAATGCATCACTTTGCTCCACAGGCTCAAGAGGTACTCCCATGTACGTGGCACTTTGCCGCGTAGGCTCAAGAGGTGACCCCATACATGTGCACTTTGCCCATTGTTTAAAATAAAAGCGATTAAGTTTTTGGCGTCGTTGCCGGGGATTTTATTTTAAACAACTAATTCAGTTCTAGCGATTTTAGACCGCAAGTGCACGGTGTCAAGTTTTAGTATAGATAGGAAGATACGGATTGTCGAACCCACAGAGACTAACAAGCAAGTACCAAATAAGATGTCTTTTAACTATATTTAACCTACGATAATTAATTTATAATTAACAACTAATTAATTAAAATAAACTACTAATCCAACCAAGTCAAATAAAGTAAACGAGAAAAATCCACTAGAGAAGATTATCGAGACTTTGGCTCATCAATGTAATTCCATACAATTCTCGATGGAATATTCAATTATTTCTAAGGTGACGAGTTCTCCCAATTTATCTAATACACTCTCTCGAGCTATATTAAACCTAACACCGAATTGTAGTAAGTAACTCTCGTTCACTTATTTAACAATTCAATGTTGCATAAGATCCATGAAAACTCCTATCTTTCAATTACTAGAATCTGTGCCTATCACGCATGTATTTGACATCATCTCTCGATCTCTGTAATACCCCGAAATGTTATATGATTATGTGCTATGATGATTATTTATGTTAAGTTTAAGGGTTGTGGTGTAATTAATTTGGGGGAATATAATTACGATATGATGATATGATTTAGGGGGCATGATAGGTGTTTTAAAAGATGTATTAATTTAAATGAAATTATAAAATATCGAGTGAGGATATTTTAATACATCGTACTTTATACCGGGACACAATTAAACACCACATGACCACCCAACCCACACCACCCCACCCCCATCACTCGGTCACCTCACCCTCCCCCACTTGTTCAACCCATACCCCCCACTAGTGCAACCCATGCTACCACTCAATCAACCTCCACCTCCTTCTCTCCTCCTCCTTTCCCTCTTCCTTTCCCCTCTTTTCGTCCCTGAAGTGCTGCAAATTAAGGGGGAAAAGCTGGAATTATTAGGTGTAAAAACCTTGCAAGAAGAGGAGCAAAAAGAGAGGGGTAAGTGAGTACTTTGTTTTTCTGAGTTTTGGTTAAGTTTGGGTTTGGTGGGATGATTCTTATGCATGTTAAGTGTAGGTTTGGGTGAAACCTTGGTATGTGTGCTTACATGGTAGTATTATGTAACTACTAGCATGGTTGTTCGAGCATGTTACATGTTTTATGTGATAGATTTCTAGTTATGAAACTATGTGCTCGAAAATCTGGGCAAAGAAGAACATACTCTGTTTTCTGTATATGTTATGATGCATGTTAGCTTAGGTTTTGCTAAACCTTTAATTTGAATACATGCATGGTAGTTTTATGAAGCTTGTAACATCTTTGCTCAGGCATGTTTTACGCCTTATGAAGTAGAAATGATGGTGTGAAATGAGGTGCTCAAAAATCTGGGGAAGTCCCGATTTTTCAGAGCTCTCGATCGATCGAGATTTGGTCCCGATCGATCGAGCGAGACAGAATGTTTAAAACATGTTTTGAATTTCAGGTGTCGATCGATCGATGGGCTTCTCGATCGATCGATGAAGCTCCTCGATCGATCGGTAAAATGTTTCGATCGATCGATCGAGGCAGAATGGTTGAGCACTGTTGTGCACAGTTTCTCGATCGATCGAGACCTCGGGACCGATCGATCGAGAGAGGCAGAATGTTGAAAAATAAAATGATGTTTTATTTTGTTATGTTTATTATGTGAGATGGTATTGAGGCATCTAATATGGTATTGTGTGGTCTTGTAGAGCCACCCCAGGTACCAGCACAATCAAGGAGATAAGTCTGTTGACTCCTCCTCCTTTTGAAAAGGTACGTAAGAGACGTACGGGCATCAGACGGTAAAACACATCCCTACACTATGACTATGCATTTATCGCATGAATATATATGATGTTTATATGATAATGTTTATACGATGATGTTTATACGATGTTTATATGATAATGTTTATACGATGTTTATACGATGATGTTATACGATGTTTATATGATAATGTTTATACGATGTTTATACGATGATGTTTATACGATGTTTATATGATGATGTGATGCAATGTTTATTTGTGGTAAGATGCCAAGGGGTAAGATGCCCCACATGGTAAGAGGCCATGCGATGTTTATTTGTGGTAAGATGCCACGGGGTAAGATGCCCCACATGGTAAGAGGCCATGCGATGTTTATTTGTGGTAAGATGCCACGGGGTAAGATGCCCCACATGGTAAGAGGCCATGCGATGTTTATTTGTGGTAAGATGCCACGGGGTAAGATGCCCCACATGGTAAGAGGCCATGCAATGTTTATAATGTGGTAAGATGCCACAGGGTAAGATGCTCATATGCATGATTATGAATCAGGAACAACAAGAAGAAGGTAACGAATAACCAGCACGTTCACTTAACTAAGATGTCGTACATTTACTGTTATATTTTGTTATGATGTTATAAGATGATGATGCTATAAGATGATGATGCTACAAGATGATGATGCTATAAGATGATGATGCTACAAGATGATGATGCTATAAAATGATGATGCTTATATGATGATGATGTTATAAGATAATGATAATTACAAGATGATGATGCTTATATGATGATGATGTTATAAGATGATAATATTTATAAGATGATGATTTTAATCATTCATGTCAAGAATTTTTGATTTTATGCATGACTATGAAACAGGGACAACCAAAGAGGGTTAATGCGATTAACCAGGAAGTATACGTTACCAATTATTTTCATGCATTTATTTTTATGCCATTGCCTTATGATGTTAAGTAATGATGTACATGCTCATGATGGGTTGTTCCTGTAGGTACGCTTTTGGACTAAAAGACTAAGGGGTCGGGTTGAGCAGTGAGCTACGAGGAACACAGGAACGTGTAGGATTCAGCTTCTATTTAGTATCTATTGTAGGAGTAGTATAAATCTAACATGTTAACATTCATTATGGGAATGTAACTAATAAGCTTTGAAGTTTTATTTGACCTGTAATTCTGTTAGCTCATGTAACAACTAGAACCCTAAGATGTTATTAATGCATGATTAGTCCTTCTTATGTCTCTAAAACACTGTTAAGGTGGGAAGACCCCACATTAGTGGTATCAGAGCAGTGGTTAGATAACTCGGGAATGAGTGAAGGGTAGCCTTAGCAATAAGTTGGCTAGGTGCTTACTTTTGGACATGTTTTATATGTATGTTGCATATAAAGTTCCTATGTTATGCTAACATGTTTAATTATCTAACGATGTGCTTTATATGAACTGCTTTTGGGTATTGTTGTTAACCCTTGTGTTGCAGCATAGCAGCAAATGCAGAAGTAAGCGATGCGATTTCATATGCACTTCTCCGTCGCCCATGCCTCTTGTAGTCTCGACCCCCGCTGGAAGAAGTTTGATAACTGATCAGATTGTTTATGACGGCCTCGTTTATTTTGAGGGCAACGAGCTGAGGACAGACTTGATTGTTCTGAGAATGCCAGACTTCGAATGCATTTTGGGCATCGATGTGCTGAACAAGTATCAGGCAGTTGTGGACTGCAGACAAGGACTGTCCAATTCAGGTCTGGTATGGGAGTCCAATGGACATTCTATGGGGATGGTTCCTGTTCAAGAATTCTGTTAATATCTGCTGTCAAGATGGCGCAATCATTGGAACGAGACCATAAAGGATATCTATCTATGCTGTTGATAGTTCTGAGAAGAGGAAAGAGTTAAAGGTTGAGGATGTGCCCGTAGTGGCGGTGTTTCCTGATGTATCTCCGGAAGAGATTCCCGGATTCCCACCGACGAGAGTGGTCGAGTTTGGGATTAAGTTACTACCAGGAACGTCTACCATTTCGCGTGCCCCGTATAGGATGGCACCAACGGAGCAAAAAGGAGTTAAATGTTCAGTTGCAGGAGCTCCTTGACAAGGGCTATATACGCCTTAGCGTATCGCCCTGAGGTGCACCAGTTTTATTTGTTAAGAAGAAAGATGGTTCGATGCGGCTGTGCATCGATTTCAGACAACTGAACAAAACCATGATGAAGAATAAGTATCCGCTTCCGGGGATTGATGATTGGTTTGATCAAATGCAGAGTACGAGGCTCTACAGTAAGATCGATCTGAGGTCGGAGTATCATCAGATTCGAGTTCAAGATGATGATGTACAGAAGACAGCTTCCAGGACTAGATATGGGCACTACGGATTCTTAGTCATGCCTTTTAGGGTGACGAATGCCCAGTTATTTTATGAGCCTGATGAACAGGGTGCTCCAACCATAGTTCGTCATAGTTTTCATGAACGATATGCTTATTTACTCTCGAACTGAAGAGGCACACGTGAAGCACTTGGGAACAGTACTCCAGATCCTTAGGTATTGCCAGACCCCTGGCACAGTTGACTCAGAAAGGAACGTCTTTCTATTGGTCCGAAGCTTGTGAGGAAAGCTTCCAAGAATTGAAGCGTCGTTTGACTACGACACCTATGTTGGTGATTCCTTCTAAGAATAAGAGGGATGCCTTGTACACGAATGCATCACTGCAGGGTTTGGACTGTGTGTTGATGCAAAATAAGCATGTGGTGGCTTATGCATCGAGGCGGTTGCAACCACATGAGGATGGGTACCCAGTCCATGATTTGGAGCTGGCAGCCGTTATACTTGCTTTGAAGATTTGGAGGCATAGGCATTACTTGCATGGTACGTCGTTTACCATCTACATGGACCATAAGAGCCTGGAGTTTTGTTCACACAGGCTGAGATGAATATGCGACAAGGAAGTTGGATGTCATGAATTTATCAGCTATGATGACCTCTTGTTGCCATTTGGGCTATGATTTTGATGTGGACACGTCGCCAGTGCGAGTGTCGACCTTGTTGGCTGAGCCAGACATATTTGAGGCTATTAGGAAAGCCCAGAGGTCAGATGATGAGGTTTAGAGGTGGTCGTTTTTAGTACTTCGAGGACAGCCATCAAAGTTCAGAATGGCAGAAGATGATTCCTTGAGGCTGGGCAACCGATGGGTAGTCCCAGATACGCCGGAGTTGCTTAAAGGAATATAGGAACGGGCTCATAGTAGTCGGTTCAGTATCCACCCAGGAGGAAGGAAAATGTATAAGGACCTAAGTGGTCAGTTCTGGTGGAGACGCATGAAGTACGCTGTGATCGCTTTCGTTAAAGGATGTTTGATCTGCCAATAGGTAAAGGCAGAAAGGCAGAGGCCTGGTGGCGAGCTAAAGAGCTTGAAGGTACCTAAGTGGAAGTGGAGGCATGTCATTATGGACTTTGTGACCCACTTACCAAGGACGGACTCTGGATTTGATACGATCTGGGTGATCAAGGATAGGCTAACGAAGGTAGCTCACTTCATCCCCTACTGTATGACTTTTACGTATCTAAAGATGGCCCAATCATATGTGTGGGATGTGGTGAGGTTGCATGAAGTTCCAGTCTCGATTATGTCTGACAGAGACCCAAGGTTCACTTCACATTTCTGGGAGGGTCTCCAGACAGCTTTGGGCACAGAGGTAAGACTGAGTACGGCCTATCGCCCTCAGACAGACGGCCAAACAGAGCGTACCATTCAGACGCTCGAAGACATGTTGAGGGCATGTATTTTGGAGTTTGATACTCCGTGGCGAGATTCGGTGCCAATGATGGAGTTCTCCTGTATTAACAGCTATAAGACGAGCATTCAAATGGCTCCTTTTGAAGCTCTGTATGGACGACGATGTAGATCACCGCTGTATTGGGAGGACTTGACTAGCAAAGCGGTTGGAGGACCGGATATGATAAAGGACATGGAAGAAAAGATTAAGATGATACGCCAAAAGATGAAAGCAACCCAGGATAGGCAAGCAGCCTATGCCAATAAGCGGTGACGACCGCTGGAATTCTAGATAGGAGACAGGGTCTTCTTAAAGATCTCGCCCTTCAGGGGTATGGTTCGTTTTGGGATGCGAGGGAAGTTATCTCCAAGGTATGTCGGACCATATGAAGCGTTGCAGCGAATCGGTACATTGGCTTATCGTTTGGCTCTACCGCCATCCTTGTCTGGCATACATGATGCTTTCCATGTCTCCATGTTACGGAAGTATGAGCCAGACCCGTCTCATGTCTTACAGCCTACAGAAGTCCAGTTAGACTCAGATGTGTCCTACGTTGAACAATCGATCAGAATTCTGGATCGAGAGGATCGCAGACTACGAAGTAAAGTTATACCAATGGTCAAAGTTCAGTGGGATCGTCGGGGTGTCGAGGAGGCTACATGGGAGACGGAACGGCATATGGTGCAGCACTATCCGGAACTATTCTCTGGTATGTTTTTAATGTTTAGTTCCATTATGATGATGCATGTGGATTTCGTTGACGAAATCTTATAAGTAGGGGAGTAATGTAATACCCCCGAAATGTTATATGATTATGTGTTATGATGATGATTTATGTTAAGTTTAAGGGTTGTGGTGTAATTAATTTGGGGGAATATAATTACGATATGATGATATGATTTAGGGGGCATGATAGGTGTTTTAAAAGATGTATTAATTTAAATGAAATTATAAAATATCGAGTGAGGATATTTTAATACATCGTACTTTATACCGGGACACAATTAAACACCACATGACCACCCAACCCACACCACCCCACCCCCATCACTCGGTCACCTCACCCTCCCCCACTTGTTCAACCCATACCCCCCACTTGTGCAACCCATGCTACCACTCAATCAACCTCCATCTCCTTCTCTCCTCCTCCTTTCCCTCTTCCTTTCCCCTCTTTTCGTCCCTGAAGTGCTGCAAATTAAGGGGGAAAAGCTGGAATTATTAGGTGTAAAAACCTTGCAAGAAGAGGAGCAAAAAGAGAGGGGTAAGTGAGTACTTTGTTTTTCTGAGTTTTGGTTAAGTTTGGGTTTGGTGGGATGATTCTTATGCATGTTAAGTGTAGGTTTGGGTGAAACCTTGGTATGTGTGCTTACATGGTAGTATTATGTAACTACTAGCATGGTTGTTCGAGCATGTTACATGTTTTATGTGATAGATTTCTAGTTATGAAACTATGTGCTCGAAAATCTGGGCAAAGAAGAACATACTCTGTTTTCTGTATAGGTTGGTTGAGGATGAAGATTATGATGATGTTATGATGCATGTTAGCTTAGGTTTTGCTAAACCTTTAATTTGAATACATGCATGGTGGTTTTATGAAGCTTGTAACATCTTTGCTCAGGCATGTTTTACGCCTTATGAAGTAGAAATGATGGTGTGAAATGAGGTGCTCAAAAATCTGGGGAAGTCCCGATTTTTCAGAGCTCTCGATCGATCGAGATTTGGTCCCGATCGATCGAGCGAGACAGAATGTTTAAAACATGTTTTGAATTTCAGGTGCCGATCGATCGATGGGCTTCTCGATCGATCGGTGAAGCTCCTCGATCGATCGGTAAAATGTTTCGATCGATCGATCGATGCAGAATGGTTGAGCACTGTTGTGCACAGTTTCTCGATCGATCGAGACCTCGGGACCGATCGATCGAGAGAGGCAGAATGTTGAAAAATAAAATGATGTTTTATTTTGTTAAGTTTATGATG
This sequence comes from Haberlea rhodopensis, assembly GCA_907163345.1. Lineage (NCBI taxonomy): Eukaryota > Viridiplantae > Streptophyta > Magnoliopsida > Lamiales > Gesneriaceae > Haberlea > Haberlea rhodopensis. Next base: position 222,336 of record CAJQUN010000464.1, on the reverse strand, counting down.
TGAGATGGTATTGAGGCATCTAATATGGTATTGTGTGGTCTTGTAGAGCCACCCCAGGTACCAGCACAATCAAGGAGATAAGTCTGTTGACTCCTCCTCCTTTTGAAAAGGTACGTAAGAGACGTACGGGCATCACACGGTAAAACACATCCCTACACTATGACTATGCATTTATCGCATGAATATATACGATGTTTATATGATAATGTTTATACGATGATGTTTATACGATGTTTATATGATAATGTTTATACGATGTTTATACGATGATGTTATACGATGTTTATATGATAATGTTTATACGATGTTTATACGATGATGTTTATACGATGTTTATATGATGATGTGATGCAATGTTTATTTGTGGTAAGATGCCACGGGGTAAGATGCCCCACATGGTAAGAGGCCATGCGATGTTTATTTGTGGTAAGATGCCACGGGGTAAGATGCCCCACATGGTAAGAGGCCATGCGATGTTTATTTGTGGTAAGATGCCACGGGGTAAGATGCCCCACATGGTAAGAGGCCATGTGATGTTTATTTGTGGTAAGATGCCACGGGGTAAGATGTCCCACATGGTAAGAGGCCATGCGATGTTTATAATGTGGTAAGATGCCACAGGGTAAGATGCCCATATGCATGATTATGAATCAGGAACAACAAGAAGAAGGTAACGAATAACCAGCATGTTCACTTAACTAAGATGTCGTACATTTACTGTTATATTTTGTTATGATGTTATAAGATGATGATGCTATAAGATGATGATGCTACAAGATGATGATGCTATAAGATGATGATGCTACAAGATGATGATGCTATAAAATGATGATGCTTATATGATGATGATGTTATAAGATAATGATAATTACAAGATGATGATGCTTATATGATGATGATGTTTTAAGATATGATAATTACAAGATGATGATGCTTATATGATGATGATGTTATAAGATGATAATATTTATAAGATGATGATTTTAATCATTCATGTCAAGAATTTTTGATTTTATGCATGACTATGAAACAGGGACAACCAAAGAGGGTTAATGCGATTAACCAGGAAGTATACGTTACCAATTATTTTCATGCATTTATTTTTATGCCATTGCCTTATGATGTTAAGTAATGATGTACATGCTCATGATGGGTTGTTCCTGTAGGTACGCTTTTGGACTAAAAGACTAAGGGGTCGGGTTGAGCAGTGAGCTACGAGGAACACAGGAACGTGTAGGATTCAGCTTCTGTTTAGTATCTACTGTAGGAGTAGTATAAATCTAACATGTTAACATTCATTATGGGAATGTAACTAATAAGCTTTGAAGTTTTATTTGACCTGTAATTCTGTTAGCTCATGTAACAACTAGAACCCTAAGATGTTATTAATGCATGATTAGTCATTCTTATGTCTCTAAAACACTGTTAAGGTGGGAAGACCCCACAATCTCGGTCTTAAATCCATGGTATGAGTTATTAATTCAGTATCATAAAATCATCTCTCGATCTCAATTACGATACTAACATCATTCAAAGGTGATCAATCCTCCAAAAGCATGAAGAACATAAAACATACGCAAAGAACTATAAGAATTCAATCATTAAATCATCAAATCGAAGGTTCATAACAACGGATTCGCCTAGCCTCGATAAATAAATTAGTTCAACATAGTAAATCAAAACAAATCAAAACTAATATTAAAAGACAAGAATAAACTCCCGATGTCGACTTCGTTCGTAGATCCTTGCTCCTTCTCTTGCTTCCTTCTCGATCGTCTCTTTTTATCGCCTTGTTCGGTTGTTCCAAATCCTAGGATGAATAGGTGAAGATGGGTGAAGGTTGAATGGTAGAAGGATGGAGGCTGGACATGAAGTATGGAGGAGGCGTGGGTGTGTTGGTTGATGAGAATGAAGGTGGCGTGAGGTTCTGGAGGAGGATGGGTGAGATTGGTGATGTGGTGATTGGGTTAATGGAAGGAATAGAAGATGGCATGAGATGTGGAAGAAAGGGACGTGTGATTTTGTGGAATTGAAGGAAAGGGGATGTGAGATGGAGGCTGTATGAGGTGATTCCTAGGTTAAAGTCCCCCTTTTGGGTTGAAAATCTCGTGTATAATATATAGGAGAAAGAATTATGGACTTCCCTTTTGCATACAAACTCTACGAGGAAGTTATTTTTCTGAAAACTCTTCGTCCCGATCGATCCGAAAAAAGTGGCCAATCGATCGAGCCTTCCAGTAAAAATTTCGTGGCTTTTTCAGCCCTTCTCGATCGATCAAAAATGCTCGCTCGATCGATCGAGTTTCACAGAAAGTTTTCTTCGCCTTTTTCACCTTCTGGCGAGTTTCGTATTGTGGCCGTAACTTTCTCATACGAACTCCGAATTTGATGAATCAGTTGTCCACGCGAAGATAAGAGAAAGTTCTACATCTTTTATGGACCACATTTCCAAAACATGGCTTGAACATATAGTAATTTGAGGAGAAAGGAGCAACATGTGTCTTGGATTCTAGTTTTTTCCTCTTTTCTTCAACTTTATTCATTTTTTCATCATTTTAGCTTGATTTCTTCCCCTTTTATGAATTGCAACATTGATTCCTGAAATATAGAAATATATACCATAAAACGTAAAATAATTCAAGAATCAACACGAAAACCTTTACATATCATAGCATAAAAACGCGTAATATTCAACCCTATCAACTCCCCCAAACTTATCACTTAATCGTCCTCGATTAAGCATTAAAATCATAAGGTAGAATTCATTCTTGATACGTGAAACAATTATTTCATGACTTGCTTATTCTCAGAAATCTCATGCACATATACAAAAGTTGACAAGACATGTTTTCTCCTAAGTCAAGCAACACATCTCAAAATCGGAACGTGTGTGTGTACTATATTCAATCTCAAGTTTCATGCACATATTCAAGATCAAATCATGTTAATCAACTCAAATTCGAGATTATCATCAAGCACCCCATAAGCCTATTTTCAAACAACTTCTCCACTAATGATAGTTACTCCCTAGACTTGGATCAAAATGACTTTTTAAGCTTGTAATGTAAGGCCTTTGGTGTTGGCTTCAATGAAAAGATAGGATAAGCGCAAAGAAGAGAGTATAATCATTTACAGTTCAAATTTTTCGCATACATCGAGCTTCTCTTCTTTTTCTTTTATAGCCTTGGCCACTTTGGGTCTTATTTAGTCAACCTTTTTCTCAAGGCTTTTTGTCTATCTTTTTCTTTTCTCATTCATCAAATTTTTTTTTCAATAAGCTCATCAAGATATAACAATTCAAGTGCATCGAATGATATTCATTATACTCCCTTAGGGTAAGGATAACTTTTTCATTTTGGCTCAAATAAGGGTAAGTATAATGAGTTTGCCAAGAATGTCGAATGGGGTCTAATTATATGCAATGCATATACCATTCTTTTTTCAATAAAGCTCAAATGGGACACTAGGGATTGATATAACTCATGGTAAGCTTGAAAGGCTCAAACGTGTCAAAGATCGCCTAGATCATTTCCAAGTCGAGTTTGTAACTATAAAATTTCGCCTCAAAGTGTCATCATCAAATAAGTTCTAGGATAACTCTAAGATGCTCAAGACAAATTATCAAGTTCACAACAATTATCACTTGTCAACATGCAATCCACAAGATCATGACTCATTGTGCTCAAAGTATTCCTCATTCTTGACATGCTAACTCAAATTAGGATATTCATGTACAAGTCCAATCACAAATCAAGTTCATATGCATAGTGAGATCAAAATCCTCATTGAATAATCACTACTATAATTCATTCTTTTCTCAAGTTTGAACTCATAAAAAAAAAAATTTAGCTCATAACAATCGGACGATTCAAGTGTCATTTAAGCACACAACAAGTGGTTAAACAAGTAAAACATGCAAGCTACTACTCCCCCAAACTTAAATCAAACATTACCCTCAATGTTTAAAAGAATCAAAAGGGAAACAGTGAACTCCCCTGATCAAGACGCTTGCATGAGGGTTGAGGAAGATTTGCTTTTGAAAGCTCCACTGTTGTAGGGGTTCATCGTTCCAACCAAGTACCTAGCAAGAGAAGAATGCATATGGTAAAATATTCGACTTGAGAGATAAACAAAACTAAAATGAAAACTGAAAAAGTAAAACAAAACTAAATAACAAAAGGATACGCTTGGGTTGCCTCCCAAGAAGCGCTGATTTTCCGTCATCGGCTTGACCATCAGAAGCAACCATCAAAGAGTGGCTGCCGCCCATAGTAAGTATCATATGATACCAATAATGGGTCTTCATTCAGTATGCCCTCAAGATTGGCAAGATTGTAGCAGTGTAAGCTCGTCGCTCCAACAACATTCTTGAATTGGTAGGCATGGGAGAAGGATTCTTGGCTTGGCTTCATATCTTGGAAGATGTAGTGCGGTGAAGTTGGCATCAATGAAAAATACGGATCCACATATGGCATAGAACATGTTTCCATCGACGGGCTCAAATCGGAATCTTCGAAAGTCTCTTCCTTCTCCAACATCACACTCGACTCATCTTCACATGGGAACTCCTCGGATAACATCTCTGAAGTAAGCTCAATCTCTTGAAGAGGCTCAAGTTCCTTTGAATCTTCCACACTAGGAGGATCACTCCCCCAAACTTGGTTGGTTGAGTGATCATCTTCATATAACCAAACTCGATTTGTCGCCTCTTGATTTGTAGCCCTCATCTCTTCCTCTTGGTAGCTAGTTGAAATTGTTTCCATGAGGACCACCATTTGCTGCTCCAGGTGACGCATAGAGTTGGTTTGGCACTCCAAACTATTCTCAGTTGATGCCATGAATCTCACTAAGGTATCCTCTAACTGAGTTGTGACATCTGCAGACTATCTCTCCTCTCTTCGCGATGTTCAAATGGTTGTGGCGTATCAATAGGGTAGTGAGGCTCCGATGGGTATTGGTGATTCCAACCTTGTAGTGAAGGATTACAATGCCAGTGAAGATCGAAGTCCGCCATATCATTGAACAGATGCACCACACTGTCCACATCTCTATCAACCAGGGGACTCCCAGTCACCAGTGCTCCGCTCAATACCCATTCTCGTGTCTGTGCATCCAACCCGTTGAAGAAATATTACAAGAGAGTATAGTTCGAAAAGTTGTGATACCGGAATGTGTCTGCCAATTCATTGAATCTTCCCCACGCTGCATAAAAAAGCTCTGAATATTGTTGGGCAAATCTTGTGAAGACTTGTTGATGAAGCATCACAAGTACCTCACAAGGAAAACAAATAAAACAATTAAATATAGTTTTTTTTTTATAAATATATACAAAGAAGAAAAAAAATGGTTAAATTACAGTCAAAGCTTCTCGTATGATATTACTAAAGTTAGTCCCCGGCAACGGCGCCAAAAACTTGATCGCTTTTATTTTAATCAATTAATTCCAATCTAGCAATTTTAGACCGCAAGTGCACGGTGTCAAGTTTTAGTATAGATAGGAAGATACGGATTGTCGAACCCACAGAGACTAACAAGCAAGTACCAAATAAGATGTCTTTTAACTATATTTAACCTACGATAATTAATTTATAATTAACAACTAATTAATTAAAATAAATTACTAATCCAACCAAGTCAAATAAAGTAAACGAGAAAAATCCACTAGAGAAGATTATCGAGACTTTGGCTCATCAATGTAATTCCCTACAATTCTCGATTGAATATTCAAATATTTCTAAGGTGACGAGTTCTCCCAATTTATCTAATACACTCTCTCGAGCTATATTAAACCTAACACCGAATTATAGTAAGTAACTCTCGTTCACTTATTTAACAATTCAATGTTGCATAAGATCCATGAAAACTCCTAGCTTTCAATTACTAGAATCTGTGGCTATCACACATGTATTTGACGTCATCTCTCGATCTCGGACTTAAATCCATGGTATGAGCTATTAATTCAGTATCATAAAATCATCTCTCGATTTCAATTACGATACTAACATCATTCAAAGGTGATCAATCCTCTAAAAGCATGAAGAACATAAAACATACGCAAAGAACTATAAGAATTCAATCATTAAATCATCAAATCGAAAGTTCATAACAACGGATTCGCCTAGCCTCGATAAATAAATTAGTTCAACATAGTAAATCAAAACAAATCAAAACTAATATTAAAAGACAAGAATAAACTCCCGATGTCGACTTCGTTCGTAGATCCTTGCTCCTTCTCTTGCTTCCTTCTCGATCGTCTCTTTTTATCGCCTTGTTGGGTTGTTCCAAATCCTAGGATGAATAGGTGAAGATGGGTGAGGTTGAATGGTAGAAGGATGGAGGCTGGACATGAAGTATGGAGGAGGCGTGGGTGTGTTGGTTGATGAGAATGAAGGTGGCGTGAGGTTCTGGAGGAGGATGGGTGAGATTGGTGATGTGGTGATTGGGTTAATGGAAGGAATAGAAGATGGCATGAGATGTGGAAGAAAGGGACGTGTGGTTTTGTGGAATTGAAGGAAAGGGGATGTGAGATGGAGGCTGTATGAGGTGTTTCCTAGGTTAAAGTCCCCCTTTTGGGTTGAAAATCTCATGTATAATATATAGGAGAAAGAATTATGGAGTTCCCTTTTGCATACAAACTCTACAAGGAAGTTATTTTTCTGAAAAATCTTCGTCCCGATCGATCCGAAAAAAGTGGCCGATCGATCAAGCCTTCCAGTAAGAATTTCGTGGCTTTTTCAGCCCTTCTCGATTGATCGGAAATGCTCGCTCGATCGATCGAGTTTCACAGAAAGTTTTCTTCGCCTTTTTCAGCTTATGGCGAGTTTCGTATTGTGGCCGTAACTTTCTCATACAAACTCCGAATTTGATGAATCAGCTGTCCACGCAAAGATAAGATAAATTTCTACATATTTTATATGGACCACATTTCCAAAACATGGCTCGAACATATAGTAATTTGAGGTGAAAGGAGCAACATGTGTCTTGGATTCTGGTTTTTTTTCCTCTTTTCTTCAACTTTATTCATTTTTTCATCATTTTAGCTTGATTTCTTCCCCTTTTATGAATTTCAACATTGATTCCTGAACTATTGAAATATATACCTTAAAACGTAAAATAATTCAAGAATCAACGCGAAAACCATTACATATCATAGCATAAAAACGCATAATATTCAACCCTGTCAGGGAGATTGGCATGAAAGAGAGAGAAGAGAGAGGAGAGAATGCCTGAACACCGAGTCCACTTGGTATATATATATATCAAGGCTCAAAAATCTCGAGTCCTCCACAATACATCATGACATTAAAAATTATATGTGTTCAATAATTACCTCTCAATCTCAATTTCCACTACCAGCCCCAACTCAAAGCACCTCAGACCCCATATCCCAGCAAAAAACCAATTCCAAGGTTTAACACCCCGATGAGAATACAATCTCAACCCTTGGATCCAACGACCCCAAATACCGGATTTAAAATCCTCGGGAGTCCCAATACCTCAATTGATTCATAATTGCCACAATTAAAATCCATAAAGGATCATTACCACACCGAGATTTACACCATTAATTCCCGGGCATCAGAATTATCTCCCACCAATAAAATTTCATCCTCGAAATTTGCACTGGCGTACTCCACGTACTGCTAAGATCTCATAATCCAATCAGATCCACAACATCGATTCATGAATGCATAATGATCGAAACACCAACCGCGTGGGCACCGACCTCGCACCAAATCCTGGAATGGAGTAAACCTCCCAAACCATTACAATCTTAAAAAAGACGTATGCATGCCTCGATGCTAATCACCCAAAAGCAGTATGTCAACCGTAGCTGCTAGATTCAATTTCGATTTTGTTCACATTTGCTGCAGACTGTTAAGTACTGCAGTAGCTTCTCAATATATAGCAAGTCAGCAAACACTGAATATAATGTGGAAGACGTTTGCTGGACTTGTGAGGGATAAAAATTGAATGGTAAATAAGCAGAAAGTAAATGACACAAATATGTTCTGGAAGTTCGAATCACAACGCTTCTACGTCTCCCCTTCTTCCTTTGCAGGAAGGTTACACTAGAAGACTTGGTTTACACTTTTACAGTTTACAACCTTCTTAGGCACTCACACAGCTTGGCCTAAACTCCTAGCAATCACAACTTCCTAATTTGATTACAATGGTTTCTATGACACTCACACAAATACAGACTATTTGACTTTGACTGTTCTTCGAGCTGCAGACTCTATTGAAGTTAATCTGTTAAGATTACTGTAGTAGTGCTTGTCTGCTCTTGCTGATCCTTCAGAGAATGTCACTAAGAAGAATTCTTTTTTACGTTGAGGTGTTTCTTTCTGTTTGATCAGATGGTTCAGCTAACCTCTTCATTCTTCACTTGGGCGTATTTATAGACTCCTTGATCTTTAACGGCAACTTGTCTATATTGGGAAGGGATCCACTTTTTGTTACCATTCCATATTCTAATTGTCTTCTTTCCTATTTTGTTTAGCAACGGCTCTTTTATTCTGACGCTAATGATGGCGGAGATATAGCAGGGTGCGCCGCTCTGTTGTACCTTTGTCAGAATAGGTTGTACTTGTTTTGTCTTGTTTCTTTATGCTCTTGCTGGATGGTTAGACTTCTGCTGGCTTTCTTCGTTCAACTGGTTGTTCATTCATCTGTAACCAGTAGATGACTTTGTTCAATATATGACTATCCAGTAGATGCTTATCCAGTTGGTGTCCATCCAGTAGGTGTCCATCCAGTAGGTGTCCATCCGGTTGTTGTCCATCCAGTAGGTGTTTGTATCCAGTTGATGTCCATCATCCGGTAGGCCTTTGTTACATGGTAGGTGTCTGTCACCCGATAGGTCTTTGTTACCCGGTAGGTGTCTGTCACCCGGTAGGTGTCCAGTAGGTGTCTGTCCAGTTGATGTTTGTCACCCGGTAAGTGTTCATTACCCGGTAGGTGTCTGTTACCCGGTTGATGTCCATCCAGTTGATGTTTATCACCCGGTAAGTGTTCATTACCCTAGGTGTCTGTTACCCGGTTGATGTCCATCCAGTTGATGTTTGTCACCACCAAAACTTAGAAATGTTTTCCTAGCAATTTTCCCCTTTTTGGTGATGACAAAACTTGGTACTGGAGACTCTTGCTTGATCATATGAACATCAATTCCTGTTAAGACTTGGAGACAAACATCGACTTTGCAATTTGTTAGAATAAATTAGCAGATTACAAGTGGTAATCAAATTGAGCCAAAAAAGGAATATAATTTTTATATAAAATGAATTCTGGTTACATTGTACATCTTACAAATTACAACAAACATCTTACAAATTTCATAGAAAATCTTAAGGTCATTTAGCAGACCTATTTTTACTATCTATCCAAATAGAGAAACATAGCCAGCATTGAATGATCCGAGCCGGCTAGTTTCAGGGTTATTGACAAAGGGAGGGGGAGAGAAAGTGCATACAGAGAGGCTTAGAATAGATAAAGGCCTAGAAAGAGTCCATTAGCAAGATCTCTTTCTTCAATGAAATCTGTCTTCCCCCTTTTTGTCATCAGCACCCAGGCATCTGCTGTTCCAAATTCCAGGCTGGTGGAGAACACCAGGGCTGGTCCAGAAACTTAAACTAGCAGACGTGGGTTAGATAAGTAATCAACCCATGTATGGTTGATTTAGATAAGTAATAAACCCATGAATAGATACTTGTGTAGAAGCAGTTGTAAGACAAGTAAGAATATTAGAGAAAAGGTGCATGATTGATGAATTTGAGTTAGTGAACTAGCATGCTATTTATAGCGAAAAACTAGCAAGTGGTAGTGTGAAGTGTCATATCATGCTAAAAAAAATGCAGATAAAGATAGAGATGAATTGACAATACTGTTAATATTTATAAAAAAAAACAGATAAAGATAATTACAAAAAGATAATAAAGGTTACTGTTTGCCCCCAAGCCAATGCGAGGAGTAGTCACGGGTGGAGGGTGGAGTGTCAGCCTGAGTTTGTCGGGAGCTGTGAGACCTTTGCTGAGAGGGAGGCCTTGACCGACTGGATGCTCTAGCTGCAGTAGATGAGCGATGAGCTGAAGGCTGGTCTCGTTGGGTCAGAGAAGCAGGTCTGCTGAACTCGGGCAATCTTCTAACAGTTTGAGGAGCAGCTGGCAGGCTGTTGCTCAAGTCTTGAATTTGTGAAGTAAATGCCGCCTGCATAGTTGCTAACTAATCCGATAGGGCTTTCTTGGCGTCTTCTATCTTATCTTCAATGGCCAGTGAGGTGGCAGTATGAAGTGATTCATTATGTTGAGTGATCTGAAAACGAGCCTGCCCTATACGAGAGAGTGAGTCCGCAAAGGCATCCACAACAAACGTCTGAAGCCTGGTTACAGTAGTCGTTAGACTAGTGATGTCCCGATAGACGTGCTGGAATTGAGAGTCATTGTGTTGCTGGTGACTCCCAAGAATAAGAGTCGCAGTGCGCTCTTCCTATTTGAGCTTGGTGACGTCATTGGCTAATGCAGAGATGGCGTTGGACAGATGCACCAGTTGATCAACAATGTTAGGTGGCCCGTCCAGAGGAATATGCGTTGAAAAGTCAAAGAAAAATCTTAAGGAGGATCTTGGGCTAGAGATTGATCCAGATCATCTGTTTGAGTCTCTGCATTAGTAGTGAGAACTGCGGGAGGACCCTCAAGAGCATTAGTGGTCAGTAAAGCAGTGGCTTCAACAATTTGTGTAGTAGGTGCGTCGGCAGCAATGCCAGCCATGCTAGTAGCAGCTTGTTCCAGCGCAGCTGCAGACGACTGGGTGTGATCAGCAGAGTGTGAGGAGGACTCGATGGGTTCATTATTACCAGAAGAGATGGTAACTTGATGAACCACAGTCTGAATCACTGTGTCAACATTCTCATGATCAACAACCATCAGTTGGAGTGGTTGATCAGTTGCTGGGCTTGGAACGGAGAAGATAAGAGGGTCAGCGGTAGAGGTGATCGTCATGTCAGTATGAACTATCTCCAGAGTAGGAGGGGCAATGTCCAAGTCAGTTGGAGCAGTTTCCAAAACAGTTGAAGCAGTTGCAAAGTCAGTTGGAGCAGGACTGGCATTTCTGGAAACTGCAGAGCAGGAATGGAGACCAGTTGATATGCGGAGATCATGAAGAGCATGCTCAGCCATATCCAGCTTTGGTCCTAAAGCATTCAGAACTGCTCGATCATGATTCGCTGTTCCAGAATCAATATTAAATTGTTGAAGGCGGGAATGAGCAAGATCTTGAAGTTCTCCCACATAATTCATCATGCGGAAGAGATCTCTAAGCTTTAAACTCTTTTCAGTGCCCTGAACCTGAAAATAAGCCAAGATGAGGTTTTCAACTTCCCGGGCTTGATCAAAAATCGGAGTGAAGTCATCGAAGCGAATGTTGAGGCGCGCCTTCACCCATCGATCAAAAATTTCAAGCTGCAGATTCAACTTGGCTTCTACTTCATCCATTACCATTTGTATCTCAAAGGCTACAGGGGTGGTCACCGGTGCCATAAGTCCTTTTCCCTTTCGAGTGGTGGTGTCCTTGGGATGACAGTAAGGACAGTTGGACTTTGGTTGCCTGAAGCTGATTGAGCCAGGTGCTTGTTGAGTGCTCATCAGTTTAGAGGATTGTTCAGGTGGAGGCACTGGTGCAGCATTTATCATAGCCAATGAAGCAGCTGATGTAGTTGGTTCTTCTGGTGGATTTTCAGGACTTAGCGCTCTTATAGGGATGACTGCTGCTGGAACTGCAGAGGAGATGGAATCAGAGGCAGCAGAGACAGTCTTTCTGAGAGCAGGAGGAGCCCTTTTTCTGGTCCTGGGCTTCTTAGGAGGAGCAGGAGGAGGAGGAAAAGACTCAGCGGATTCAGATATTGTCTGTTCAGAATCGCTTACAACTTGAGTTGTTCGTCACTTTGTCAGACCAACCTCTCGACCACTCTGTTGCCTATGAATCTGGAGATATTTGGCAGTGATAAGTCTTCCTGGATGAAGATTGAAGGAGGCCCCTTCCTGAATGTTCTTGCTATCAAAAATACTGCTGAGAGGTAGGCCAAAACCAGATTGTCCCTTTCCTGAAGTGATTAGTCCGGTGAGGACCTGAAACAGAACAACTGACCAGTTGACTTCTAATCCTTTGAAGATGGCGCCCATGATGTCAAACTTCTCAGGGGTGATGATATCAAAAGATCCAGCTTTGTACAGTAGCCCCTTGGAAATAACATCAGCCAGTTGACGGAAATGGCTCTTCATTAAAACCTTCTTGAATGGAGGACGTCGGAGAAGATCGTTAGAGTCGGAGAATATGATCCTCATCTCTTCCCTGACATCCACTGGAACGGTGGAGAAATCTGTAAGTCCAGTGGAGGGAAGACAAAGGTGAGTGGCGAATTCCTGTTGAGTGATGGTGACCAGTTGTCCAGAGATGGGGGCCACTACGGAATCATCTACAACTTTAGCAGTGGCGAAGAATTCGTGTAGAGCGTCCTTGTAGAATGTTGGAGCCTGGCTAAGGATCACTAGAAGTCCCGATGTATCCAACTTGTGAAATACTTCCTTTGTATCTGCATCAGTGGTTGTGGAGATGGAACGAAAATCCACATGTACAGCATTTGTGATGAAACTGGGCTGTGTATTCTTCGACATTTTGGTGAAGATGCAGAAAAGCAACAAGAATTCTGTAGAGTAAAATTTATGGGAAGGAAGTTAGCGCAGTAAAAAAAAAATTTTTTGTTTGGAAAGATAAGAGTAATAAACAAAAGTAATGGCGGTTAAAGGAAAGAGTAAATGTAACGTCGTACTGTAGATGAGCAGACACATGGGTACGTGGACATCATCTAACGATTGAAAAATAGCCCAATCTAGGCATACAATTTCCCATGTTCTATTTACAAAAAAAACTAGTTCGACAAGTTTCAGTATGAAATTCACCATAAATTCATAAGACCTCCAACTGACTTCAAACCAGTGGGAAACGTTTGACAACAACAAGGTTCATTTCATATTTTATGATTTTTAGCTAATTCTGTAAGGACCCCCGTGCCCTTAACCCATTATTAGTGTATTAACACATGCAATTATTGCATAGAATCATGTTATCAGGGGGAAAAGACTACATGCAACCATGGCATAAAATGCCATATAAAATTTCTTTCATTAAACCACTTAATGTTCAAAATCCCCCATACCACTCGCAACATAAGTATGCATGCACCATAATACACTAACACGTTCTCAATTCATTTTGCAATTCCTAATTAATTGCATGCAACACATAAATGAAAAGAGAAAGACCCTTGCCTTTTTATACAAACCATATACACATAATAGTGCTCACATGCGAGCATCGAATAAGTATATGTGTATCTAATGTATAAATATCATACTCAATACCAGCTCTGGTACTTCGATCCTGGATGTACCTCCAATCAACAGCTCGAGCTTAACTCCAAAGCCATCGATGTACCTGTTCACCTGTCCCAACAGAGACAGCCCCCACACGGGGTAAGCATACCAATACCACCAACCAATAATCATAATATTACAGTTCATAATTTACAGGATGTAAATGCCATGAATTTTAAATGATACTCCGTGGATGGTATCATCCTCATCCGGGATCCCCTGTGATGTTCCTGTTCTCAAATAACAGAAACCATAAAATTCTCAAATGTCAGTTAATGATTATATTGATTAACCAATCCGTTCCCTATATACCGATATCATAATCAATAAAGTCAAATCATTAAACAATGATTACAGATATTCCATATATCTCACTAATGGTTCCATAGTTCTATTTCATCGCTCGCTCCACAATAACGGCATTTTAATCTCACGCACGCTCAACAGCGGCGGCGGCATAACCGATGTTCGCTCAACAGCGACATCATACCAATCATTGCTCGCTCAAAAGCGGCACCATATAATTCCCAATGCATATCGAGTGATTGCAACAACCATATGTTATTCAAGCACAACAATTGCAATAATATATTTAAAGATGTAGGGTCTTCCTACCTTAACATCATCATAATAACGTATTATTGACTAAACATGCATTAATAGCATCTTAGGGTTCTGGTTGTAGCTTTGAGCTAATGGAATTACAGGCCAAAAATAAAATTCCAAAAGCTAATTAATTACATTCTCGATAATGAATGTTAAAGCTATAGATTTACACTACTCCTAGAGTAGGGACTATTCAAAAAATCCTGTATCTTAAATTCTTTCATGCTCCTCGAAGCTCACTGCCTCAACCCGACCCTTAGCCCTTCAATCCAAAAGTGTACCTACAGGAACAACCCATCATGAGCATGTACATCATTACTTAACATCATAAATAATGGCATATAAATAAGTGCATGAAAATAATCGTTTACATATACTTCCTGGTTAATCGCATTAACCCACTTTTGTTGTCCCTGTTTCATAGTCATGCATGTAATCATTAGTTCTTGACATAAATGATTAAAATCATACTTCACATATGCTCATAATCAACAATGTTAATTAGAAATGTGACTGTCCTGGTCCTGTTATGACAGCGGCACAATTGGCCCCATCGCTCGACATATAGCGGTACTGTGATACCCCTCGCTACACCTTGATAGCAGATGTATCTCCTCGCTAGCTATGTCAGCGGTAAGTACCTTCCTCGCTTGCCCATAACAACCACCGGACATTCTACCATTTCTAGTAACATAGTTTAACATACATCATAAACATCATAGCATCTTTACTCATCATAGACATCATCATATCTTTCCTTATCATAATCATCATCATAAACATCATATCATCTTTACTCATCATAGACATCATCATATCTTTACTTATCATAATCATCATCATAAACATCATAAATACTTATGCGATCATTGCGTAGTCATAGTATAGGAGTGTGTTTTACCGTCCGATGCCCGTACGTCTCTTACGTACCTTAATTCCAAAAGTGGAGAAGTTGGATAACTTTATCTCCTTGAAGTTGTGGGTACCTGGGATGGTTCTACACAACCATACAAATCGATATTAGAAGCCAATTATAGTCCAATATCCAAAAATCCCACAAAATAATAAAAAACACACATTTATGTGTCTCGCGATCGATCGGAAGCGATCGATCGCCGAGATATTCCGATCGATCGCGAGATCACACTGCTCGTTGCCAAATTTTTGTGTCTTCGGCGATCGATCACCACTTTTGGCGCAATCGATCGCCAGCCTCACCGATCGATCGCCCAAAAGTGGCGATCGATCGCCCAAAAGTGGCGATCGATCGCCAAATGGTTCTGGAGCCTACTGCTGGCTCGCGATCGATCGTCGATCCCTGTACATCGAAAAATCACCATTTTTGAGCATTTTTCAAGCTCTACCTCATACCCTTCAAACCCAAACATACCAACAACTCAAAAATCATCATAACTCACTAAAACCCACATAAAACACTTCAAAAATCATACCCCAACCACATTCAACACATACCCAAAACAAACCCACATAAAAATTCAAAATGCTAACCCATTTCTAAACCACATCATTAAAACTTTAGGAAGGGCTTCATACCTCTTGAGGACTCCAAATTTTAACAAAAAACACAAACAAAAGTTTTGTGAAGACTTCTCCTTCCTTCCTTGCCAAATTTCGAAAATATGAGATGGGTTAGGGTTGGGGATGAATTTGGGGATTTAAAAGTGAGGGTTAAAAGTGAATAAAGTGGGGGTATAGTGGGGTATGGGTTTTAAAGGTTAATAAAAATTGTACCCCATCAATTAACATGATGTATAAAATACCCCAACATGGTATTTTAAAAGCATTTACAAAAATGCACCAAACTTCCACTAAATCCATATTTTCCTCATAATTAACAACCAATACAATTAAATCATGTTAACACCTCATTTCCCAATATGCATAACATGCACCCTGAAATGAAACCCCCGGGGTCACGCCTATCATGTGACTAAGCATTTCAACGAGATACTTAATTGCAACACATACATCAATTATCATCAAAATTAATCATATAAACATCATTAATGCCCAATTGCATATAATTAATTTCGGGGTGTCACAATACTCCCCTACTTATAAGATTTCGTCCTCGAAATCGCATGCACTTACCCAAAAATGAAACTAAACATAAATAATATACCAGAAAATAGTTATGGGTAATGCTGCAACGTATGCCGTTCCGTCTCCCACGTAGCCTCCTCGACACCCCGATCATCCCACTGAACTTTGACCATCGGTATAACCTTGCTTCGTAATCTGCGATCCTCTCGATCTAGAATTCTGATTGGTCGTTCTACGTAGGATACATCTGAGTCCAACTGTACTTCAGTAGGCGGTAATACATGAGACGGGTCTGGCTCATACTTCCGTAACATAGAGACGTGAAAAACATCATGTATGCCAGATAAGACGGCGGTAGAGCTAAACGGTAGGCCAATGTACTGATACGCTGCAATACTTCATACGGCCCAACATACCTCGGGGATAACTTCCCCCGCATACCAAAACGAACCACACCCCTGAAGGGTGAGATTTTCAAGAAGACCTTATCTCCTACTTGGAATTCTAGCGGTCGTCGTCGCTTATTGGCATAGGCTGCTTGCCTATCCTGGGCCACTTTCATCTTCTAGCGTATCAACTTATCTTTCCTTCCATATCCCTAATCATATCCGGTCCTCCGACCTCTTTACTAGTCAAGTCCTCCCAATACAGCGGTGTCCTACAGCGTCTATCATAAAGAGCTTCAAAAGGGGCCATTTGAATGCTTGCCTGATAGCTGTTATTATACGAGAACTCTACTAGTGGTAATGAATCTTGCCACGGAGTATCAAACTCCAATACACATGCCCTCAGCATATCTTCGAGCGTCTGAATGGTATGCTCTGTCTGGCCTTCTGTTTGAGGCTGATAAGCTGTACTCAGTCTCACCTCTGTGCCCAAAGCTGCCTGGAGACCCTCCCAGAAATGTGAAGTAAACCTTGGGTCTCTGTCAGACACAATCGAGACTAGAACCCCATGAAACCTCACCACATCCCGTACATATAATTGGGCCATCTTTAG
Source organism: Haberlea rhodopensis (assembly GCA_907163345.1). Lineage (NCBI taxonomy): Eukaryota > Viridiplantae > Streptophyta > Magnoliopsida > Lamiales > Gesneriaceae > Haberlea > Haberlea rhodopensis. The sequence goes on along the minus strand of CAJQUN010000464.1, from coordinate 205,240 downwards.
ATATGTGAAAGTCATACAGTAAGGGATGAAATGAGCCACCTTTGTCAGCCTATCCACGATCACCCAGATCGCATCAAATCCAGAGGCCGTCCTTGGCAAGTGGGTCACAAAGTCCATAGATATGTGCTCCTACTTCCATTCAGGTACCTCTAAACTCTTCAGTTCGCCACCAGGCCTCTGCCTCTCCGCTTTTACTTGCTGACAAATCAAGCACTTCTTGATTAGGGTGATGACGTCTCTTTTCATCCGCCTCCACCAAAACTGGTCGCATAAGTCCTTGTACATCTTTCTCCCACCTGGATGTATGCTAAACCTGCTGCTATGAGCATGGTGCAAGATCCCTTGACGCAACTCTGGTGCCCTCGGCACTACCCAACTGTTACCAAGCCTCAAAGAACCATCCTCAGCCACTCTGAACTTTGATGGCTGCCCCTGGAGTACTATCGATGACCATCTATGAACCTCATCATCTGACCTCTGGGCTTTCCTGATAGCCTCAAATATGTCTAGCTCAGCCAATAAGGTCGACACTCGCACCGGCGACGTGTCCACATCAAAATTATAGCCCAGATGGCAATAAGAAGTCATCATAGCTGATAAACTCATGGCATCCTAAGCAGTACTCTTCACCTTCCGACTTAAGGCGTCTGCTATCAAGTTTGCTTTACCAGGATGGTACTCAATTTCACAATCATAATCCTTGAGTAAATCCATCCATCTTCTCTGCCTCATATTCAGCTCCGCTTGGGTGAATAAGAACTTCAAGCTCTTATGTCCGTATAAATGGTAAATGAAGTACCATATAGATAATGCCGTCAAATTTTCAAGGCGAAAATGATAGCCGCCAGTTCCAGATCATGAACTGGGTATCTAGTCTCATGAGGCTTCAACTGCCTCGAAGCATAAGCCACCACGTGCTTATCCTGAATCAATACACAACCCAAACCCTGCAGTGATGCATCTGTGTACAAGGCAAACCTCTTATTCTCAGAAGGAATCACCAATACAGGTGACGTAGTCAAACGACGCTCCAATTCTTGGAAGCTTTCCTCACAAGCTTCGGACCAATAGAACGGGACTCCTTTCTGAGTCAGCTATGTCAACGGCTTAGCGATCTTAGAGAATCCCTCGACGAAACGTCGGTAATAACCCGCTAAACCAAGGAAGCTCCGTATCTCGGGTACAGAAGTGGGTGCAGCCCACTCCATCACAGCTTCAACCTTCCTGGGATCTACAGATATCCCGCTGCTAGATATAACATGACCCAAGAACACCACACTGCTCAACCAGAACTCGCACTTACTGAGCTTTGCATATAACTGATGATCCCTAAGGATCTGGAGTACTGTCCTCAAATGCTTCACGTGTTCCTCCACGGTCCGAGAATAAATGAGTATATCGTCAATGAAAACAATGACAAACTGATCCAAAAACGGTTGAAATACTCTGTTCATCAGACTCATAAAGACAGCTGGGGCATTTGTCACCCCAAAAGGAATGACTAAGAATTCATAGTGTCCATACCTGGTCCTGAAAGCTGTCTTCTGAATATCATCTTCCCTTACCCGAATCTGATGATACCCCGACCTCAGATCGATCTTACTGTAGAGCCTCGTACCCTGCAACTGGTCAAACAAATCATCAATCCTCGGAAGTGGATACTTATTCTTCACTGTAGCTTTGTTCAGTTGCCTGTAATCGATGCACAGACGCATCGAACCATCTTTCTTTTTAACAAATAGGACTGGTGCACCCCAGGGCAATACGCTAGGGCGTATGTAACCCTTATCAAGGAGCTCTTGCAACTGAACCTTCAACTCCCTTAACTCTGCTGGTGCCATCCTATACGGGGCACGAGAAATGGCAGACGTCCCCGGTAGTAACTCAATTCCAAACTTGACCTCTCTCGTCGGTGGAAATTCGGGAATCTCTTCCGGAAAGACATCAGGAAACTCCGCCACTACGGGCACATCCTCGACCTTTAATTCCTCCTTCTTTTCAGTAATATCAACAACATAGATGAGATATCCTGTATGGCCCCGTTCCAACAATTGTGCCATCTTGACAGCAGATATCAACGGGATCTTTGAACAGGAACCATCCCCATAGAATGTCCACTGGACTCCCATATCAGACCTGAATCGGACAGTCCTCTGCCTGCAGTTCACAACTGCTTGATACCTGTTCAGAACATCAATGCCCACAATGCAGTCAAAGTCTGACATTCCCAGAACAATCAAATCTGACTTCAATTCGTTGCCCTCAAAATAAATGAGGCCGTCATAGACAATCCGATCAGCAATCAAACTTCTTCCAGCGGGTGTCGAGACTACAAGAGGCGTGGGCGACGGAGAAGTGCATATGTGGTGCCTTTCCACAAAACTTATCGACACAAAAGAGTGTGACGCACCTGTGTCTATCAATATAAAAGCAGGGTGCGTAAATAAAAGATACGTACCCGCTATTACTTCCTCCGGAGCCGCTGTAGCCTGCTCCCTTGTCAATGCATAAACTTGCCCCTTAGGTGGCCCCATAGGCTGACCTCCATACTGCCTCGGTACAAATGGTGGCCTGTGCTGCACTTGTCTTTCTGTAGGCCTCCCCGCAGAGTTCTGTTGTCCCTCCCGATTGGGACATTGCCGAGCAAAGTGGCCCTTATTGCCACAAACGTAACAACCTACGCAGTCTTTCGTCGAATGTGGTTGCCCACAAAGAGAGCACTGGACCTTCACAAATCTGCCTCCCTGAGACTGTCCTCTTCCTGACGGGGCGTCATTCCTACGGTTTCCTTTCCAACGATTCTCGGGCCTCTTACCACTGAACCTCGAAGCTGATGTGTTCCCCCTTGGCTTGAACTGATCACCCCTCGGCTTCAAATTATCAGAAGTAGATTTCTGAGGGGGTGCTGGAGGTGGCAGGGCATCAGAATATGCACCAACTCCCAGTTCGGCTAGCTCAGCCCGTGAAAGGGTGTCATCAAACCAAACAGAGCCATAAGTAACCACCCTGTCATACAGTTCAGGCCTCAAGCTTTTCATGAAGTTCCTCATCTTTGCTTGAGTACTTGCGGCGATATGATGTACATATCTGAGCAAATAACAGTAATGAAGAGCATAATCTGACACAGGCATGTTACCTTGCTTGAGGTTAGTAAACTCATCTTCCTTAGCCTGTCGTGCAGCAGCTGAAAAGTAGCGGGTCAGAAACCGAATTCTGAACAACTTCCAATTTATTTCTTGTCCTTGAGCCTTGATGTGACTAGAAATAGACACATCTTTAGTTCTTAATTGTCTATGATTTGGTAGGTTTTGATAGATAATTTGATACATATGCTACCTAATCGTATATTTGTGTAATTGAAGGTACAATGGAAGAAAACGAGCTAAAAATGATGTGTAAAGACCAAGAAGAGACATGGACATGACAAGGACTCAAAGTTGATCAAGAAAAGGGCAAAAATGTAATTTTGTAGGTGGCAATCGATTGCCTGGAAGAGGAAATCGATCGCCTATGGACAGAAACTTTTGCAACAAAATTCACGGATCAGCGATCGATCGCGAGTACCAGGCGATCGATCGCCAAAGTCCACTGAAGCCTAGCGATCGATCGCGATAAAGTGGTGATCGATCGCCTCAAGATTTTTGCTGAAAAAAAATAAACTAGCGATCGATCACCACACATCAGGCGATCGATCGCCGCAGAGTCCGGAAATTAGGAAATTGAGTCTTTTACCATGTTTAAAAGATTGTATCCCATTTTTATCACTCCCAGACCCTAAAACTCGAGACCAAGCCTCATTAGCAGCAGTTTTTGATAGTTTTTCCAATTTTTAGAATAATTTGAGATTTTAGATTAATTTTCTCTGAAGTTTTGTCAAGAACAACGAAGAACGGGACCGGAATCGACAAGTCGGAATCGTGATTAGTCTTAGTAATTTCTTTCCCTTTATTTATTTAATGTTTTCGAATGATATTTTGTTGATTTTAGATTCAATTATGCTAGGGTAAAACCCTTTGATTCTTGGTTGAAGGGATACCTACTTTTGGATTTGAATCTTTTATGAGAATTCGGTTTGATTGTTGAATTAGATTTTGATTTCAGTTTGTTTCTCAGATTTCGAATTCCATGATTGTTGTGTTGTGTATTAGACCGATCAACTAATATTCAATTGCATAATCGATCGTTTATTAAGAAACAACTGAGATTAATAATTAACCGGCTGTAGGTGTTATTGAATTCTTCGGAGAAACGATTGAGTAATCAATTCTAACGGCTGTAGTTTTTATTGATTAGATTTGTCGAACTCATTAGTTTTGAAAATTATCATTGATTTAATCATTAACGGCTGTAGTGGTGATTAGAGATTTGGTAAGGGTTGAATTGAATGATGTTTTCTCTTTGACTATGAATAAGATGAGTAGGAATTGAATTTCCAATCGATAGATAATCGAAAGAATTCGAATGTTTTGATTTGATGACTAAAAGATAATTTTCCAAAAGTACGGTTACCTGAAAACCAAGAATCGCTTTAATCCCATAAGTTTTAATCATTTTAGTTAAACTCGTTTATTAGTTTGATATTCGCTAAGTAGTAGTAATCTAATCCAAAACTCTCATTGTTCCTATTTGTTTGATAATTGGCACGAAATAAATTTACCTTCCCTGTGGGATCGATCCCTACTTCCGCTACTACATATTTTTGCTATTAACTGAAGAAGGGTTAATTTGGGCGTACGCGATGAGCGCTACCAAATTTTGGCGGCGTTGCCGGGGAAGGCATTATTTTGTGTCGATTTTTTTTTATTTTTATCCCGCATTACTACTTTGGTTTGTTAATGAGTACAGGTGGATCGTTCAATCACGAAGATAACTTTCACTACGATCCTGAGATTGAGAGGACGCTACATCAGAGAAGGAGAGAAGCAAGGCTGCTGGAAGAAGAAGAAGAGAGGACCATGATGGCTGCAAATCAGAGCTTGAGGCTGTTGGGGAATCCTAACTTGGACCAACAACCTCTCTGCATCACTTTCCCTGCCTTCACAAATAATGTAAATTTCGAACTCAAATCTGGTTTAATTCACTTATTGCCATCCTTTCATGGACTTGCAGGTGAGGACCCCCATAAGCACCTGATGGAGTTTCATGTGGTTTGCACCACCATGAAACCAACCGGAATTACTGAAGATCAAATCAAGTTAAGGGCTTTCCCTTTTTCTCTAAAGGACGCTGCAAAAGACTGGCTATTCTACTTACCGTCAGGCTCAATCACAACATGGACTGACCTCCAAAGGACGTTTCTGGAGAAATACTTCCCAGCATCAAGAGCGGCCAACATACGAAAGGAGATCTACTCCACCAGACAGTACTCGGGAGAAACATTGCATGAATACTGGGAACGCTTCAAGAAGTTGTGTGCAAGCTGTCCACAACACCAGATAAGTGCACATTTACTTATTCAGTACTTTTATGAAGGTTTATTATCCAATGACAGGAACTTGGTTGATGCTGCGAGTGGAGGAGCCTTTGTCGATAAAACACCAGAGGATGCGAAAAGCTTGATAGCTAACATGGCGGCCAACTCACAGCAGTTTGGCAACTTTCGAGCGGAACCAGCTCAAAGGAAACAAGGAGAGGTAAACGTATCGAACATGGAACAACAACTGATAGATCTAACTTTTCTTGTTCGTGGTATTGCAGGTGGAAATGTAGGGAAGATAAAGCTGTGTGGAATCTGTCTGGCTGCGAACCATCCCACGAACGCATGCCCCTCACTACAAGAGACAACCGCTGAGAACGTGAATGCAGCGGGAGGATTCCCAGAGCCACCACAAAGGAATTATGACCATCCACCAAACAACTACAATCAAGGTTGGAGAGACCATCCGAACCAAGGCTATGGGAACCCACTGATGCACCAACCTCCACCCTATAGACCGCCATATCAGAGACCTCCACCACCGCCAGTGCACCCTCCTTCTGACAGGTTAGAACATAGTATTAAAGTTATTGCTGAAAATAGCTTAGAATTTCAACAGGAGACGAGGGCGAGCATCCGGAGCTTGACGACGCAGATGGGACAATTGGCAACTTCAATCAGCAAGATCGAAGCAAGGATTTCAAATGGACTGCCGTCACAACCAGAGATAAACCCTCGGGAAAATGTGAATGTGAATGAAGATGCAGCTGAAGAGAAGGTGGTACTGACGCCACCCCAGAAAGAAGAGATGACGGAGAAAGAGATAGACGTTGAAGAGCCAATGCATGGGGAGGAACTACGAGGTGAGTTCCCTAAACTTTCTGAATATAAAGTACAACCCCTGTTTCCCCTAGCATTGAAGGACAATAGGAAAGGTGCCAGACTCAAAGACCTCTACGAGATAAGTCCACGCTGCAAAGAGCAAGCCCCATTGCATGAGACCATGAAGAAGAAACCGCAACATGCTAACCCCTTAAAGGAGACCGTGAAAGAGGATCAAAGCAAAGAACACAAAGGGCAGCCCAAGGTCAAGCTCAATGACAATGTTTCGGCGGACAACCAAAGAAACATCCCCATTAAATGCAAGGACCCAGGTATGTTCTTTATCCCATGTGAGATTAGTGCTATTAGGATTGAGAAGGCTATGCTCGATTTAGGATCGGCCATAAATGTCATGCCTTACTCAATGTACTCTCAACTTAAAATGGGACCTTTAAAAAGAAATAGCGCAGTTATTCACTTAGCTGATAAATCCACGGTCATACCTAAGGGGATAGTAGAGGACGTAGTTGTGCATGTAAAGAACTTGGTTTTCACAGCCGATTTCTATGTCTTAGACATGAGAAATGGTGATCCTTCTAGTCTAATTATTTTAGGAAGACCATTCTTGAAAACATCAAAATCAGTGATCGATATAAATAGCGGCTTGATAACCATGGAGTCTAATGGTGAAATTGCAAATTTCAACATGTATGAACCCATTAAACTTCTTGAGCATTCTAGTTACGCTATTGATGATTATGATTCTGATTTTGATAATGATGAGTTGTGGGAAATTTGAAAGGCTACTGATGGTCTTGACGAGAAGAGAGGTATGGATTCTAACTTAGTGCATACTGTTCATACTATTGCTGCGTTATCTACTCACGATACTGCTGACCCTTTTATTTCTCACTTGCAGGATCATACCGTTGAAAAGAAGCACCCTCCGGATCGACCATGTCAATCAAGTGACGAAGGAGCAAAGACTGGGGACGACCACTCAAAGAGCAACAAGCCGAGATACCGAGGAGTGAAGAAGATATTGAGGTGGTTAAGGAAGGATAGAGCAACACTGCATCAACCACCTTGATAGAGAACTGGCGTCGGGCCACCGACGTTAAACAGAGGCGCTGCTTGGGAGACAACCCAAGGGGAGTTAGTTTCATTTCTCCCTTTTATTTTTTTATTGCTTTTTAGTTTACACTATTCTCTTTTCTTGTATTTTTGCCTTACATTGGGGACAATGTAAGATTTAAGTATGAGGGAGGGATTAGTGGTGTGTTATTGTTTTTCTTATTTCAAAAATACAAAAAAATCGAAAAATTTAAAAATTTTGAGCTCATAGTTAGTAATGAACGCATGCTTAGAATCATTAGCCCATGATGAAACCTAATTAATGGCATGCATGCTTTTGAACATAGGTGAATTGTTAACCTTTGAACTCTAATGCAAAGTGTACTTTAACTTAGTAAGTTGAATATTTTGAGCACATTATTGTCATGACTTGTGAAGTGTGCATAACTTAGTGAAGATTGTGTAAACTTTGTGATAGTCTTAAGAAGCCTCTAATACATGCTAGAACTTAACTACATGCTCTTTGAGGCGTATGTCTAGACTACTTGCAAACATGAAAGTGATATAGGCGATCTTTGATGCGTTTGTGCCTTTCAAGTCTACCATGTAAACAAAATCATTCTCTAGTACCTATTTTGAGCCTTAATGTAAAAGAATGGTAGTATGCTCAGCATACTAAAGACCCCCATTCAACATTCCTTGACTAGCTTCTCATCCCACCCTTTTAGCCTAAATATGATTTCAATCCATACCTTTTGAGGGAGTATGATGTATTTCATTCAAATGCACTTGGGAATCATTGAAGTATATTTGTGAACTTTATTGTCAAAAGAATGAAATACATGAAAGAAAAGGAATGCCTTGAGGAATTTGAGAAAAATATGACTCCAAGGGGAGCCAAGGCACAAAAGAAGAAAAGTGTTGAATTAAACCTTGTGAAAAAGAACAAAGTTGAAAAGTTCATGCAAGAAGAGAAGCTTTTAGTGTGCATTTCATCATACTCTCTTGTTTGAATATCCTTACCCTTTCTTTCATAAGCCGATACCTAGGCCAAGCTACAAGCTAATAAAGACCTACTTGATTTATGTTTGCAAAGTGGCTAAGATAGTGGAGAAGAGTGTGCAAGTGAGCTTGAACTTGTGTTAGTGTATGACTTGAACTATTATGGCTTTGCATATTTTGGATCTATAATTTGTTCACAACACTTGTTTATGACCACACACACACGTTCACTGCTTTGTTGGGTACGAAATGTGTGAGACCCCGTTATCTCAAACATATTATTAGGTGCAATTAAAGAGAATTAATCATATAAAATCAGAGTATTGAATCGTGTTGAAAACCTGAGCTTATAGAGATTACAGTACCAAAAGTTCAAAAAGGAATTTCACACATTCCTACAAAAGGTACTACATCATAGTCTTACTCTTTGTAGAAGCTATACAAAAGAATTCTCTAATATGCTAATCCTGTAGCACTCCTTACAGCTCAGCATTTCAACCCTGACCCTGGTTCTCATCATCAAAAGCACCTACAAAGATAACCCCCAACACATGAGCATATCATAATTCATATTCAACATAATATGAATGTAAGACGTAAATGCATAATCATAAATACAAAACACTTCCTGTATTTACATCGCATTTACAACGCCTATTGGTTGTCCCTGTACCATAATTCATAATCAAAACACTATATGTACATATGGCTTCATAAATAAATGTCATGACATATCATCTCTTTTTCTTGAGTCAGTCATCATCAGTTATTTTAATGCTTCATCGCTTCATAATCTCAAAAACAAGCGGTATCTCATCCTCCCTTCTTCATACAAGCGGTATCTCATCCTCGCTTAGTACGGTATACCCCGCCTCCATGTGCAAGCGAGCCTCCCCCCTCCCGCTCCACATTTTTAGTGGTCAAGCGTAAGCATTAAAATCTTCACTGTGATCACCCCTGACTCGTGGAATACACCTCTTTTATTCCACATCACAATATGCAATCACAATGCATAATAACATGTATCATACTCTTAATGCATCACATTGCATTCATCATGTGTCAAATAGACAAACATAAAGTACATGTTACCATGGGATGCCCGTACGTCGCTTACGTACCTTTCCAAAATGTAGTGTGTTGCAGGACTCTATCCCCTGCGCTGTGTAGCTGTCTGTGAAGGCTCTACACCAGTGTACAACACAATATTAGATGTCTCATTACAATCCAATATCAAAAATTAAACAAAATATAACAATTTATATTTTTCAACATTCTGGGTCTCTCGATCGATCGGCCCATCTTTTCGATCGATCGAGAAGACACCTTCAATTAATACCAAGGTTCTGTCTCACTCGATCGATCGAGATGGAATTCCGATCGATCGAGATGTCCTGTTCAAGAACACAAATTCCAGAATTCTCGAACACCCATTTTTACACCCTTCGATCTAGCATATAAGATACACCACATGTTTGAACAAATATGCTAAGGGCTACAATACACTACCCTGAGTGTATTCATATAAAAGTTACACCCCAAACGTAAACCCTCATGCATCAAAATCGTCCATTTACCTCAGTACTCAACCAAACTTTCTGAAAAACAGGGCATAAATACTCAGCCCAGAATTTTGGAACATGCATCTTTATAGCAACGAAACTACCACATAACCCGTAGTTCATGCTCAAACAAATATGCTGGTAATTTCACCAAACTACCATGTATGTATTCACGTCAAAGGTTTACTCAAAACCTAAGATAGCATGCTTCAAATCTTCATAATAAAACCCCTACTCAACATACAAACAGGGCACTTCCCTTGCCCAGATTTTCGAGGAGCACTTTTCACAAACGAAAATCTAACCCATAAAGCATGTAAGTTACTTAACAAAACATGCTAGGGGCTTCATAAACATTACTAACAAGTATTCATAACAAGGTTTCATCAAACCTAACACTAACATGCCAAAACTGCTATGAAGAACGTACATGCATAAAAACGAAAAAGCTGGTGAACCAGCGTGATTCCTCACCACTTTTGCTCTTCGATTTTCGTCAAGAAAAGGTAAGTAAAATCCGATCACTTTCTTCCTAATAGCAGTCCAAATTGCAGACGAAATGAAGGAAGGAAGAAGGAGGTTTTTGGAAGAGACAAAAGTGAAAAAATCTAAGTGCAAAAAGGCCTACTTGGTCAATCAGCTTCCAGAAAAACAGGGGAGGGACGTGGGTTGCATGCAAGTGGGGGTAGGGTGGTTGCATGTAGGGAGGTTTTGTGGTGTTTAATTGTGTCCCGGTATTTCATACGATGTATAAAAATATCTCCCCTTGATATTTTATAATTCTACTACATCAATAAGACAATTAAAAAAACACCTAACATGCTCCCTAAACCACATCATCAAAATAAATATAACGCCCCCACATAAAACATGCCTTTAACACATAAGCTCACAATTAATAACCTTTAATTGCATGATTACACACATAATCATTTCGGGGATATCACAAAATGTTTAGGGATTGAACTTGTTCCACTGTTAACTTTTCACCGCCGTTCATTATTATGCATGTTAAAATTGTTGAGGCATTAAAGTGAGGACAAGTTGCTTTGTTATGAACCTATGAGCCAACCAAAAATATTGTAGTTTTATTTGTTTACTCGAGGTCGAGTAAAGAGTAAGTATGGGGGAGTTTGATGTGACTAGAAATAGACACATCTTTAGTGCTTAATTGTCTATGATTTGGTAGGTTTTGATAGATAATTTGATACATATGCTACCTAATCGAATATTTGTATAATTGTAGGTACAATCGAAGAAAACGAGCTAAAAATGATGTGTAAAGACCAAGAAGAGACATGGACATGACAAGGACTCAAAGTTGATCAAGAAAAGGGCAAAAATGTAATTTTGGAGGTGGCAATCGATCGCCTGGAAGAGGAAATTGATCGCCTATGGACATAAACTTTTGCAACAAAATTCACGGATCAGCGATCGATCGCGAGTACCAGGCGATCGATCGCCAAAGTCCACTGGAGCCTAGCGATCGATCGCAATAAAGTGGCGATCGATTGCCTCAAGATTTTCGCTGAAAAAAAATAAACTAGCGATCGATCGCCACACATCAGGCGATCGATCGCCGCAGAGTCCGGAAATTAGAAAATTGAGTCTTTTACCATGTTTAAAAGATTGTATCCCATTTTTATCACTCCCAGACCCTAAAACTCGAGACCAAGCCACATTAGCAGCAGTTTTTGATAGTTTTTCCAATTTTTAGAATAATTTGAGATTTTAGATTAATTTTCTCTGAAGTTTTGTCAAGAACAATGAAGAACGGGACCGGAATCGACAAGTCGGAATCGTGATTCGTCTTAGTAATTTCTTTCCCTTTATTTATTTAATGTTTTTGAATGATATTTTGTTGATTTTAGATTCAATTATGCTAGGCTAAAACCCTTTGATTCTTGGTTGAAGGGATACCTACTTTTGGATTTGAATCTTTTATGAGAATTCGGTTTGATTGTTGAATTAGATTTCGATTTCAATTTGTTTCTCAGATTTCGAATTCCATGATTGTTGTGTTTGTGTATTAGACCGATCAACTAATATTCAATTGCATAATCGATAGTTTATTAAGAAACAACTGAGATTAATAATTAACCGGTTGTTGGTGTTATTGAATTCTTAGGAGAAACGATTGAGTAATCAATTCTAACGGCTGTAGTTTTTATTGATTAGATTTGTCGAACTCATTAGTTTTGAAAATTATCATTGATTTAATCATTAACGGCTGTAGTGGTGATTAGAGATTTGGTAAGGGTTGAATTGAATGTTGTTTTCTCTTGGACTATGAATAAGATGAGTAGGAATTGAATTTCCAATCGATAGATAATCGAAAGAATTCGAATGTTTTAATTTGATGACTAAAAGATAATTTTCCAAAAGTACGGTTACCTGAAAACTGACCGCTTTATTTTTAAACAAAAGATTTATTTCAAAGATTAGTGTGAAGCGATTCTACCGCAAGTGCACGGTTGTCAAGTTTTAGTATAGTGAAAATTAAGTACGGGTTGTCGAATCCACAGGGACTAACGTATAAGTACCAAATAAGATTAATAAAATTATATTTAGCCTACGATTAACAAATGTGATTATCTAAAGCAAACTTAAACTAAGAAAAGAAACTCAAACAAGAAACAATAAAATGAATAGTTCCGGATATGCGAAGGTAAGTTGCTCAAGAAATTTATCAAGCTCTTCGTTCAACTGTGTTATCTTTAATGATTCATTTGAATAAGCAAATTATTAACCAATTGATTCTGAGGGTGAAAGGTTTTCGCTATTATTCAATACACTCTCTCGAGCTGTAAAGAAACTAACAATAAATTAGAATAAGTCACTCTCGTGCACCTATTTACTAATTCAAAGTTGCATAAATTATCAAAACCTTATAACTCTAAATCTCTCGATTCCAAGTTCTCACGTATGCGATATCATCTCTCGATCTCAATCATAACATACTTCATGAATTAAAAGAGCGTGTTACAACGTTATCTCTCGATCTCGGTTATAACTCTCAGAATCAATCAAAGTTAGCTAGGCTTTGATCTTAACAATCGATTAAATCATGAACAATAGACATCAATACACTCAAACACAATTGAATCAATATATCAAACAAAATGATACTAAATCTCAATAAAATAAACTAGAATTGTTTCAAATCAAATACAAACGAAGTTTAATCGTCTCTCGGCCTCAAAAACATCAATTGAAAATTAATATGAAATAGATTAAAGTCTAGAAATACGATAAACGGCGGAATGAATTCGTGCGTAGCACCGAAATCTCTTCTCTTGCTCCTTCCTTGCACTACGGAATTGATTGGCTTTGGCTCGGGCGAAGAACCGGAAGAACGGATCTCCTTCTTGGGGACTAGGCGGCGGCTAGGGCTCTTCTTTGGTCCAGAAATTTCGTCTGATATGCTCTCCTCCTTGGAATGAATCAACTCCCGCTTAAAACCCCCCACAATCACGATAAAAAAGGAAAATAAAATCTTCAGGATTTCACGTCTCGATCGATCAAGATTTTCTACCGATCGATCGGTGCACTGTTCATGCCAGCTTTTGAAACTCACTGTCTCGCTCGATCGATCGAGATTTTCCACCGATCGATCGAGACTTTAATAAAATTTGCTCTGGAGTCACTGCCTCGCTCGATCGATCGGAAATTTGTACCGATTGATCGAGACTTGAAATTCTTTGATGCTCAACTCTCTGCCTGGCTCGATCGATCGAGAGTAAATCTCGATCGATCGAGATTCCGAAAATCTCATTTCCTCAATTTTAGTTCTTTCTCGCCTCGATTTCGCCCGTTATCTTCATATTGGCTCATTTCTTCCACTTCCGATCTATTTTCCTGAAACAAACGAATAAACACCAAAAAGCATAATATCATCCTGGAAAAAATACGGAAAGTAGGAAGAAATTACAGTTAAAAACACTCAAAATCTAAGCCTATCAACTCCCCCAAACTTAGACTTGATCGTCCTCGATCAAGCAATAAGCTCGAAAAGAAAAGTTAAACTCGATACTAAGCATGAATCATCTTTACAACATACGTAAAATCTCAGAAATCCTACTTACACATCAATAGAAGTCATTCAACACTTAACAAGAAGCAATTTCTCCTAAGTTAAACAATACATCGCAACATCGGAACGTGCATGTGTGCTATTGTCAAACATGAGTTACATACATATCTTTAAGATCAACATGTGCCATATCAACTCCTAGTCAAGATTACTTTGAATTACTCTACAAATTTACTATCCAGCACTTCTCCACTAATGTAATTATTCCCTAGACTTGGATCAAAAGGTCTTAAAAGCTTATAACTTAGGCCTTTTGGTGTCGGCTCCAAAGAAAATGTAGGATGAATTCAAAGAAGAGAGTATAATAAAATCAGTTCAACTATTTTACGCTTCTCTTCACATTTTCTAGCCTTGGCCACTTTGGGTCTTATTTAAATTTTCTTTTCAAGGCTTTTTCTCTACATCTTTTCTTTTTTTCTTTGCTCATTCTTTTGTTCATTTCATTTTTTTCACAATGAACTTATCAACATATAACAATTTAATGCAATGAATGAGATCATTATACTCCCCTAGGGTTGGGTAAAAATTTTCTTTTAGGCTCAATCCAAGGTAGGTATAATGAGGTTGTCAAGAATGTTGAATGGGGGTCTAATCATATGCAATGCATATACCATTCTTTTTCAATAAGGCTCAAAAGGGGACACTAAGGAATAATGTGTACCAGGTAGGCTTGAAAGGCACAAACGGTCCAAAGATCGCCTAAATCATCTCCAAGTCTAGTTCCTAATTATAAATTTCGCCTCAAAGTGCTTTCAACTAAACTGTAGAGTTATCTAAGATACTCAAGACTCATCATAGTTAACACAAATTTTCAATTTAATCAATACATACTTCACTCAATCATGACTCAATAAGTGCTCAAATTATTACTCAGTTTTGACATATAGTTAACAAAGGATATATACAAACAAGTTAAACATTTACATGACTCCTATCTAGATGGGGATTAATTTCATCATGTATTACCGTTGCAATTCCAACTCATCAATTCTCAAGAATAACTCAATCAATAAAAAAATTTTGTTGGTAATGCTCAAGGATGAATCAGTCTCAACATCATGCAGTCATGCTAGGAAAAGAAACAAGACAAGTAGCAGAATGTGCAAAAGCAAGATATATACAAATACTCAAAAACCCCCCCAAACTTAGCATGTGAATTGCCCTCAATGAACAAGAAAAATAAATGCAAAGGCAAAGACACATACCATGACGACGATCGTCACTGATCGTCGTCCTCATCATGCTCCGGAGGGGGAACTGGGTAGTGGTGCTCCTCGACACACATGGATTCATACTGCAAAACAAAAGTAAAAAAATAACAAAATCAATAAAACTAAACTAAAGAAAAGAAAAAGAAACAAAGGGAATAAGAAAGAGTTCTTGATTTATAGTCCCAAGCTGGAGTGTCATCTCCTCTTTCTTAGTCGTCAAGATAGACTATAGAGGTAACCCTTTGGACTTCATTGCTCATGTGGTAATGCTTTAAGCGCTGCCCATTCACTGTAAATGCTCCCCTGCTATGATCAGTAACTTCAATACCAGAGGGATAGATTTTTGCAATGGTGAATGGTCCGGACCAACGAGAGCGTAGTTTGCCTGGGAAGAGTCGCAATCTGGAGTTGAACAAGAGTACAGCATCTCCTACCTTGAATTTCCTTTGTTGTATACTCGAATGATGCCACTTCTTAGTTTTCTCTTTGTAAATCTTGGCATTCTCATATGCTTGATTCCTGAATTCTTCCATCTCATTCAATTGTAGAAGGCGCTTCTCACCTACAGCCTGACAGTCAAAGTCAACCATTTAATAGCCCAATATGCTTTATGTTCAAGTTCAACAGGGAGGTGACATGCCTTACCAAATACCAACTTATAAGGTGATGTGCCAATGGGTGTCTTAAAAGCAGTTCTATACGCCCATAGTGCATCATCTAAGCGTAAGGACCAATCCTTTCAGCTTAGAGTCACTGTCTTTTCTAAGATCCTCTTCAACTCTCGATTTGAAACCTCTACTTGCCCACTGGTTTGTGGATGATAAGGTGAAGACACTTTGTGGGTGACACCATATTTACTCAAAAGTTTTTCAAATTGTTTGTTACGAAAATGGGTGCCACCATCACTAATGATTGCTCGAGGGGTGCCAAAACGAGTAAAAATTTTTCTTTTCAAAAATTGTACAACCACTCGAGCATCATTAGTGCGCAAAGCTTCCGCCTCTACCCACTTTGACACATAATCTACTGCAACAAGTATGTATTTATTTGAACAAGATCTTGGGAAAGGTCCCATGAAATCTATTCCCCACACATCAAAAATTTCACATTCAAGCATATTGATCAATGGTAATTCATTCCTCCTAGAAATATTTCCGACCCTCTGACATCTATCACATGAAGAGACATACCTGAATGTATCCTTATACAGCGTTGGCCAATAAAATCCAGAAGCAAGTACCTTAGCCGCTGTTTTAGTAGCTCCAAAATGTCCACCAGCATCCCCATCATGACATTTCTGTAAAATATCCTGTATCTCCTCCTTGGGGACACAACGCCTTATGATGTTGTCTGCACAGACTTTAAACAAGTATGGTTCCTCCCACAACAGATGTTTAACCTCAGAAAAGAATTTTTTCTTTTGATAAAAAGTCAGATTTTGTGGGAGGATACCACTAACAATATAGTTTGCATACTGTGCATACCAAGGTAACAATTCAGCACTAAATAGTTGCTCATCAGGGAAATTCTCATTAATCTCAACTACCTCATTGTCACTTGTATCAGTCATGTTCTCAATTCGCGATAAATGATCTGCAACCACATTTTCAACACCTTTCTTATCTCTTATCTCTAAGTCAAATTCTTGCAATAATAAAATCCACCTAATCAAGCGTGGTTTGGCATCTTTCTTTGCAAGTAAGTATTTAAGTGCAGCGTGGTCAGTGTACACAATAACTTTAGCAAGACATAGGTAGGAGTGAAACTTATCAAAAGCAAAAACTATGGCTAGAAGCTCTTTTTCAGTGGTGGCATAGTTAAGTTGTGCTTCATTCAAAGTGCGACTAGCATAGTAAATTGTATGAAATACCTTGTTCCTCCTTTGACCTAAGACTGCTCCTACCGCAGTGTCACTGGCGTCACACATTAGTTCAAAAGGTAACTCCCAATCAGGTGCGACCAATACTGGTGCAGTTACCAATTTCTCTTTGAGTGCCTCGAACGCCTGCATACAATCAGAATCGAATTCATAAGATGCATCTTTAGTTAACAAATGAGATAAAGGTTTAGAAATTTTTGAAAAGTCCTTAATGAAACGTCGATAAAATCCTGCATGTCCTAAAAAACTTCGGATTCCTTTCACTGTTGTCGGCGGTGGTAATTGTTGTATCACTTGAATTTTAGCCCGATCCACTTCAATACCCTTTTCAGATATCTTGTGTCCCAAGACTATTCCTTCTTGGACCATAAAGTGACACTTCTCCCAATTTAGTACAAGATTTGTCTCTTCACACCTTGCCAATACCAAAGTCAAGTTAGCTAAACATATATCAAAAGAAGAACCAAACACAGAAAAATCATCCATGAATACTTCTAGGAACTTCTCTATCATGTCATGAAATATAGCCACCATACATCTTTGAAAGGTAGCAAGTGCATTACATAATCCAAATGGCATTCGTCGGAATGCAAATGTGCCATAAGGACAAGTGAAGGTGGTCTTCTCTTGATCCTCAGGCGTAATAACAATTTGGTTATATCCCGAATATCCATCTAGAAAGCAATAAAAATCATACCCTGCTAACCTTTCTACCATCTGATCAATGAAGGGAAGGGGGAAATGGTCTTTACGAGTGGAATCATTTAACCTCCTATAATCAATACACACTCTCCACCCTGTGACTGTTCTTGTGGGTATTAACTTATTATTCTCATTAGGGACAACAGTAATACCTCCCTTCTTTGGTACACATTGAATAGGACTTACCCATGAGCTGTCAGAAATAGGATAGATAATACCTGCGTCCATAAGCTTAATCACCTCAGCTTTGACTACCTCTTGCATTTTTGGATTAAGACGACGTTGAGGTTGAACCACGGCCTTGAATGTGTCCTCCATAAGAATTTTATGCATGCAGACCGATGGGCTAATTCCTTCGATATCTGATATCTTCCAGCCAAATGCTTTCTTGTGCTCCTGAAGGACTTTCAGAAGCTTTTCCTCATTATCACCTGTCAAAGACGAAGAAATAATGATTGGTAAAGATCTTTCAGCATCTAAGAAAATATACTTAAGATGTGATGGAAGAGGTTTGAGTTCAAGATTAGGTGACTCTTCAATTGATGGCTTTTGAGGTTTAATATCTATTTTTCCCAACTCTCCAAGATTCTCAGTGGCTCGCTTCATGTATGGGCTGGTGTTGTTCATAAAAGCTATACTCTCAATGTCTTCCTTGCAATGTTGCTCATCAGCTTCCACTAGACATGCTTCCATGTTATCCTTGAATGTATCATACAACAAATCATCTGTCAGAATATCAATAATATCTATACTGAAACACATGTGTTCGTCGTGTGGATGTTTAAGTGCTTTGAAAACATTAAAAGTAACTTGATCCTCCCCTACTCGGAGGACCAACTTCCCTTGTTGTACATCGATTATTGCTTTTCCCGTTGCTAAGAATGGTCGACCCAAAATCAATGGTGTCTCTGAATCTGCTTCCATATCAAGTACCAGAAAATCAACGGGAAAGATGAATTTATCCACTTTGACCAAAACGTCTTCGATGATACCCCTGGGGTATGTGATGGATCGATCTGCTAATTGTAGTGAAACCTTAGTAGGTTTTGGCTCTCCTAGCCCCAACTTCCTGAAAATAGAAAATGGCATTAAATTTATACTAGCACCCAAATCACATAATGACTTTGTAAAAGATACTGATCCTATAGTGCACGGTATAGTAAAACTCCCTGGGTCTTTTAACTTTGGAGGCATTTTATTTTGCACAATTGCTGAGCACTCCTCCGTCAAACTTACCGTCTCATATTCGCCCAACTTTCGCTTATTCGACAGGATTTCCTTCAAAAACTTCACATAACTAGGCATTTGAAGTAAAGCATCAGCAAATGGAATATTAATATGTAGTTTCTTAAAAACTTCAAGAAATTTACCAAATTCTGCGTCCATCTTAGCTTTTTCAATGCTGCGGGAAATTGGGGAGGAATTACTATCCTATCAATGTGTGTGATCGGTGTAGTGTTAGAATTCTTACCTTTCTCTGTTGCCTTTTTCTCAGTCATATCCTTGCCTTCAGATGTCTCTCCATAACTCTCTTCAGCTTCAGCTTGCGGTCTTAGCTCTTTTCCACTTCTTAACTCAATGGCCTTTGCTTGCTCATTTTTTTTTCACTGTTCCAATTGAGATTGTGCCCTGCGTTTGTCCTGAAATTAATGATGCGAGCTTACCCACTTGCACTTCCAAGTTCTTTATTGCTGCATCCTGGGTTGTCATCCTGGATTCAGTTGATGCTATGAACTTGGCTATTAACTCTTCCATACTCAGTTTATTCGATCCTCCCGGTTGTAGCTGTGGAGTTAACACTTTCTCTTTGTTGGACCACCTAAAATTGTTATGATTCCTCCACCCCGGGTTGTATGAGTTTGAGTACGGACTGTTGGGTGGCCTGTTACCTACAAAATTCACCACTTCATTAGTTTGCAAGAATGGGTTACCTGCCTGGCACTCGATGCTAGGATGACCGCCTCCACACAGCTCACAGAAGATAGTTTGAGCTTGCATTGCTGCTGCTCCCATGCTGTCTATCTTCCGGGTCATGGCTTCTAATTGAGCCGAAAGAGCAGTGATCTCGTCCACTTGATGTACTCCCATTGGCTTCTGTGGCGTGCTCCTCTCTGACTGCCACTGGTAACTGTTGCACGCCATTTCCTCCAACAAGCTATATGCTTCTTCCGGCGTCTTTCTCATTATTGATCCCTCAGATGCTGCATCAATCATGGAACGGTTAGAAGAAAATAAACCGTTATAGAACGTTTGTACCTGCAGCCATATGGGTAGACCATGGTGTGGGCATCTCCTCAACAACTCTGTAAAACGATCCCACGCTTCATATAACGTCTCAGGGTCAAACTGCCCAAAAGTTGTGATATCGTTCCGCATCTTTGCCGTCTTGGAAGGGGGAAAGTACTTTGACAAAAACGCTTTCGTCATCCCCTCCCATGTTGTTATAGAACCTGCAGGTAGGGAATTCAACCATGACTTAGCTTTGTCTCGTAATGAAAAGGCGAAAAGTCTTAACCTGATGGCGTCGTCAGAGACGCCATTATGTTTGAATGTGTCACAAATCTCCAAAATGTTGGAGATGTGATTATTCGGATCATCCGTAGCTGCTCCCCCAAACATAACCGAGTGCTGAATCATTTGTATGATTGCCGGCTTGATCTCAAAATTGTTAGCTTGAATCGTCGGCCTCGTAATACTGGACAACGATCCATGAAATGCCGGTTGCGCAAAGTCCATCATCGATCTAGGGTTCTATGCTTCGTTATTATCAGCCATCGTTCGAGCTTCTCGTAATCGCCTAAGTAGGGTTCTTTCTATCTCCGGATCGAAAGGCTCAAGAATAGGCTCCTCTCTTCTGAGCATGCACTAAAGAAACGATTCCTGTACAAAACAGACAAAAGGAGACAACAAAATACACAAAATTATTAACAAAGATCAACAAAAGAAAACAGAAAAAAACAAAAACAAAAACGCAATAATAAAAGAATTGGCTAAATTACAATTAACTAATCTCGTATGATATTATACAGATTAGTCCCCGGCAACGGCGCCAAAAACTTGACCGCTTTATTTTTAAACAAAAGATTTATTTCAAAGATTAGTGTGAAGCGACTCTACCGCAAGTGCACGGTTGTCAAGTTTTAGTATAGTGAAAATTAAGTACGGGTTGTCGAATCCACAGGGACTAACGTATAAGTACCAAATAAGATTAATAAAATTATATTTAGCCTACGATTAACAAATGTGATTATCTAAAGCAAACTTAAACTAAGAAAAGAAACTCAAACAAGAAACAATAAAATGAATAGTTCCGGATATGCGAAGGTAAGTTGCTCAATAAATTTATCAAGCTCTTCGTTCAACTGTGTTATCTTTAATGATTCATTTGAATAAGCAAATTATTAACCAATTGATTCTAAGGGTGAAAGGTTTTCGCTATTATTCAATACACTCTCTCGAGCTGTAAAGAAACTAACAATAAATTAGAATAAGTCACTCTCGTGCACCTATTTACTAATTCAAAGTTGCATAAATTATCAAAACCTTATAACTCTAAATCTCTCGATTCCAAGTTCTCACGTATTGTGATGACCAGGGATTATAGGTGTTAATCCCGTAGTGTTAATAATCCCTAAAGTGGTTTTACGTGGCGATTTGGAATTTAATCGAGGTGTTGGGCCTTCTGGGCTCGTTTAATTGGGTAGTTGGGATCGTTGGATCTAGAGGTTGAGATTGTATTCACATTACGGTGTAAAACCTAAGAGTTGGGTTTTTGTTGTGTCTCGGGATCTCGGGTGCTGTGTGAGCACCGGTAGGGGATTTTTGAGTTAGAGAGAGAGTTTTTGAAAACAGATGATTTTTAATGAATCATGATGTATTTGTGGGGCTATTAATTTTTCGGGGTATTTTTGCTATAAATACCAGTCGAACCCGGGATTTTAATTTTAGAACTCATTTCTTCCCCACCTTCTCTCTCTCCTCGCGTACACGCTGCCCCCCGATTTTTCCCTCGACCTCGCCGCTTCCAGCGCTCCGCCCGCCGCCGTTCGGCCGCCGTTCGGCGCGTGCGACCCGCCGCCGGCTTCGTCTCGTCGAGACGCAGCTAACCCCTCCGGCAATTTGAAGTTTCATCGCGATTTGAAGTCGAATTTTACGAGAAAGCGGCGATCCCCAATTTCTAGGGTTCTTCGATTTTTCGTCCGATTTCTTCCGATTTCGTTTGGGTAACCTTCCTAACCCCTTTTCCATGCTTTTCGTGTATTTCCCTGCTATTTTGTGTTGTAAATTCGTGAGGGTTGGTTCGAATTTCGGATGTGTGCATGAAATGGGTTCGAATTTGGGGGTTTTGGCAGGGTTGTGACGATTCTTGTTATGGGTCAATTATTACATGAGTAGATGTATTGTTGATGCTTAATTGAGTTCGAATTTAGGGCTTGAAATTCGAAAATTTGGGGGTTTTTGGCATGTGGGATGATTACTCATGCTATGGATTGATTAATTCATATGTGAGATGAATTATGGTATTTAATGGGTTCGATTTGTGTTGTGAAGGTTCGAGAATTTGTGGGGTATTCTTGAGCGATTTTCGATATTGGTTTATTGTCTTGTGTTGACAATATTTTTGAGGGTTATGGGTGTGCTTGAGCATGAGTTGCATGTTCGTAATTAATTGTGAATTAATTTATCGTGTTAGCACATCGTTCCTCGGGGCATGGAACTCGAGCAAGGTTTGGCTCGGACTTCGGAGATTTAAGGTACGTGCGACGTACGAGCATTTCTATATATTAGGGCATTTGTGAATGCATAATGAAATTTGATTTCATTAAATAATCGCGCATGGGGATTATATATATATATGTTGATATAGCCAAGGAATGACCCAAATCTTGATATCGCCGCTTGTAGCGTGCGTGACATTAGAGTAGGATGACTCTTACATGATATATGGGGTACTGGGTTTATATGACCATTGTAGGGCATTTGAGATGCCTGAAAATGATCGTGGGATCATGTATTCATTATAAGACATTTGAGATGTCTGGGTATAATGAAGATTTGGTAAAATAAATGCTAGGCATTTGAGCTATCTGTGATTGATAGCGAGGTTGTGAAATCAGTATTAGATATTGAGATATCTATATTTGCATGTTTAATGAGTTGCAACCACTATCTGTTGATATTCGAGTATTAGGCATGCAATGAGTTAAATCAATGTGTTGATTTACTGATTTATGAGATTTGATGAGTTTGATGATTGTGAGAACAGGGACAGTACACGGAATCCCGGATGAGGATGTTGCCATCCAGGGAGTATCATTTAAATTCATTAGTATTAATTCATATGTGAGATGAATTATGGTATTTAATGGGTTCGATTTGTGTTGTGAAGGTTCGAGAATTTGTGGGGTATTCTTGAGCGATTTTCGATATTGGTTTATTGTCTTGTGTTGACAATATTTTTGAGGGTTATGGGTGTGCTTGAGCATGAGTTGCATGTTCGTAATTAATTGTGAATTAATTTATCGTGTTAGCACATCGTTCCTCGGGGCATGGAACTCGAGCAAGGTTTGGCTCGGACTTCGGAGATTTAAGGTACGTGCGACGTACGAGCATTTCTATATATTAGGGCATTTGTGAATGCATAATGAAATTTGATTTCATTAAATAATCGCGCATGGGGATTATATATATATATGTTGATATAGCCAAGGAATGACCCAAATCTTGATATCGCCGCTTGTAGCGTGCGTGACATTAGAGTAGGATGACTCTTACATGATATATGGGGTACTGGGTTTATATGACCATTGTAGGGCATTTGAGATGCCTGAAAATGATCGTGGGATCATGTATTCATTATAAGACATTTGAGATGTCTGGGTATAATGAAGATTTGGTAAAATAAATGCTAGGCATTTGAGCTATCTGTGATTGATAGCGAGGTTGTGAAATCAGTATTAGATATTGAGATATCTATATTTGCATGTTTAATGAGTTGCAACCACTATCTGTTGATATTCGAGTATTAGGCATGCAATGAGTTAAATCAATGTGTTGATTTACTGATTTATGAGATTTGATGAGTTTGATGATTGTGAGAACAGGGACAGTACACGGAATCCCGGATGAGGATGTTGCCATCCAGGGAGTATCATTTAAATTCATTAGTATTTACTTGTGTTGTAAATTATGAATTTCATTATTGTGATTATGAGATTTTGTGTATTGGTATGCTCACCCCGTTGGGGGCTGTCTCTGTTGGGGCAGGTGAACAGGTGCATCGATGGCTGTGGAGCTGAGCTCGAGCTGTTGATTGGATGTACTCACAGGATCGTGGTACCAGGGCTTGATGGAGCACGGTATCGTATAGAGTACTTATATACACCCGAGCTTTATATACACATTTATGATGCTCGCATGTGAGCACGGACATTCTTGTATATGGGTTGTATATAAAGGCATGAGCCTTCCTCTCTTTCATTATATGTTGCATGCAATTGTGGTAGAATTGCTAATGATATGAGAGTCGTTAGTGTATTATGTGGGTGTTGAGACCCATTATGTCGTCATATGTATGATGTCTTCCCTGGCTGGGAATTTACTTTGTATTACTGCTGTCTGATGAGTATTATGTTTTCCCTGGCCGGGAATTATATTATGTGTTGTGCTTTTATTTCGGGATAGCTCTATTTATGGGGAGACTCTGCCCAAATTTTTATAAAAGTCCACAATGTGAAAAGTGGCAAAAATGGGTGGTATTGGGCGAACTTTGTGAGTCTATTTCGTTGTTAGGCTGATGACCTTATAACATTGAGTGTTAAAGGAATTATTTTGAAATTGCCATGAAATGATAGAGTATCATCTGAGCTTCCCGATTGGCTTTTTATTGAAAGCATGTGCCACACATAGTGGTTAATACACTAATTATGGTTTAAGGGCTTGGGGTCCTTACATTAGTGGTATCAGAGCAGTGGTTGCTCATTGGGGCTGTTAAGGGCCTAAGAAGTTATTGATAGCACATACTTATGCATGATGGCATTAATGTTGTATGACACAACTAGTTGTTTATGTGCTTTTTCTGATATGAAAAGTGGTGTTGCTAATCAGTGTGATTGCAGGAATCGTGTGCGACGCGATATGATGACATTAGTGGTAATGTCTGGCACTCCGTATGTTACGTGCCAAGGAATCTGATTATTGTGAGAGAATCAGGTAAAGGGATATTTCCGAGGTAACATGTCTTGGTATACGTATTGACTTGCAAGTGGTTGCAAATATGCATTGGATGTGTGATGCATAGCGTATATGGCTATTGTTGCTAACCATGATGGTTGCAGGTTACAGGAAATATGGAGTATAAAAAGGAATGATGATTATACATTCCAGGAGTCTTACTTATCACAGTGAGAATTTTTATACTTATGTTTATACCGCTAAATGTGGAGCGGGAGGGGGGAGGCTCGCTTGCACATTGAGGCGGGGTATACCATACGAAGCGAGGATGAGATACCGCTTGTATGAAGAAGCGAGGATGAGATGCCGCTTGTTAGGATGATGATTCATTCCTTTGTGATGACACGGATGATAGCGGTGATGTATTCCGCTGTGTCGAGGATGATGATTCATTCCTTTGTGATGACACGGATGATAGCGGTGATGTGTCCCGCTGTGTCGATTATATTCATTCCATTGTGATGACACGGATGATAGCGGTGATGTGTCCCGCTGTGTCGATTTTATTCATTCCATTGTGATGACACGGATGATAGCGGTGATGTGTCCCGCTGTGTCGATTATATTCATTCCATTGTGATGACACGGATGATAGCGGTGATGTGTCCCGCTGTGTCGATTTTATTCATTCCATTGTGATGACACGGATGATAGCGGTGATGTGTCCCGCTGTGTCGATTTTATTCATTTCATTGTGATGACACGGATGATAGCGGTGATGTGTCCCGTTGTGTCGATTATATTCATTTCATTGTGATGACACGGATGATAGCGGTGATGTGTCCCGCTGTGTCGATTTATATTGATAGCGATGGTTCATTCCGCTATATTGATTGGCGATGGTTCATTCCGCCAGGTGTATTGATAGCGATGGTTCATTCCGCTATATTGATTGGCGATGGTTCATTCCGCCAGATGTATTGATAGCGATGGTTCATTCCGCTATATTGATTGGCGATGGTTTATACCGCCGGACACGGATGATAGCGGTGATGTGTCCCGCTGTGTCGATGATGATGATTCACCTCTTTGTGATTAATGGTGATGATTCGTGCCGCCGTACATATATAGATAGCGATGCCTCTTTCCGCTATTATGTGGACGATGATTCATGCTCAGGTGTATAGCGAGGTTTCATGCCACTTATTATATGACGAGGTGTCATGCCGTCGATTCTATAGCGAGGGATTGTGCCGCTATGTACTCAGCACAGGATTTTGCCGCCTTCGAGCGATGGGTGCTGATTACGCACTATTATTGAGCGACGGAGACAGGTATGCCGCTATATTGTTAGCGATGAGGAATGAGATATTGCTATTCTGTTAGCTTTATTGCAGCTGGCATGCGTAGATATACATGTTTTATTATGCCTATTTTACTAGCATGATGGTGGATGACATGTATCGTCACTAGTTGACAATGCCTTAGATGCCATGAGTTGGCATGTATCGTCACGGGATGACGATGACGATGGTGTAGGAGATGTCTTATTAGACATGCATCATCGTTACGATGATCGATGCGTTGAGTATACGTATTCAGTGGTATGCCTTGGGTGCCAGTACCGAGCACAAGGTGGTGTGTGCGGCACCGATTGACGTGACTCTTATACCGAGCGGGTTGCTCGAGGAATGGATGGTTGCGCTGTATATGTGATTGTACCGCAGCTTACGTTTGGGGTGATCATATTACGAGTGGTGATACCCTTGAGGTATGCTCGTTGGAATGGCTTTTCGCCATGTGATTTGACGACAGGAGTAATCATGGAGGAAATTACTCGCTTTCTGTCGATGTGACATGTGGTGGACATGGTCACACCACCCTTGAGGGTGTTGGATGGGTCCTAAGGGAGTAGGATCAGGTTTTGTTACGTACATAGGGACATTGGAGTGTCCAGGGTGTATCGGCATTAGAGGAACGTTGGGTGCAGACCCACTACTCTATTGATTTTCTTCCCACGGTATGGTGTGCCGTACGGAAACGTCCGTCTTGTTGGTAGGTTTGAGGTAAACCTAAAGAGGCAGAGACTAGGTTGTCTGCCGCGTGTGTGTAGCACCATGATGGGCTTGCTAGAACCGTCATACTGCTCGTTGGAACCAAGTTTGACAAATCGTAAGGTGATACGATGGGGTTTGTGGTGGACTCTAGTAGTCACCATGTCATTTGAGGTTGAGGCTGAGGTTGTGCATGCCTCACTGAAACGTGTATACGTTTATGTTTAATCTTGGTGAGACTTGTCTGGGACAGCTCATGATGTTGGAGTACCAACAAGAGAGTCATCAGGTCGTTATTGACTCAATCTAAGGGAAACAGTGTATTTGGGATACAATGGGTGTTATTGTATCCAGTTTTCCGAACGGTGGTTCGAGACTAGTGGATCTCGAGTTCGATGGCACTTCCATTGTGAGGAAGGAGGTAGTATTATACCTATTTGGGAATCTTGAAAGATTCGGTAAGTTGGTGCATGTGGTGTTGATTTTGAGAATCACGCCGTGTTATTAATCGTCGATTTTCATTCTCCATTGGATGGGAATGACTTAGAATTGACGGTTGTGTTTGGGGCTTAGGTGTATGTTGCAGATACCCGAGCATAGTGCATTGAGTATGCATGAGGTGTTCGTGCTTAGGCAGGTATACCGATGAGTATACGGATGCCAGTTATTGATTTCCTTTTGTCTAGCATAGAGTTATGCTATTTTTTTTTAGAATGGTTAAATCTCTGATGAGAGATATGGAAAACCTTGAGATTGGAAATCTACATGGCACGATGATTATGAGGAATAATCGTGAAGTTAGTTGACTTCCCTTGAGGAGGAATTATCTTGTGTGGGTTAAGGTATTTCCTTGTTGGTATTTTCTTTCGAGTTTTCGATAGCCTTCCCAAGTTTGGATTGTTAAATCCTAGGATTATCAAGGGATGGCAGGAATCTTTTTTGGATTTGTTGGGTGTCGCGGACGACCCAAGTGATGAGGATGCAATGGGTTTATTTCATGTCCTTTCAGAAATTGAAACTCTGTGGAGTCTCGATTGTTTATTTTTGACCAGGATGTGGCTCTTGGGATATCCGGAGGTGAACATCTTGTGAGATGTCTGTTGTGTGGATCGGTGGCCGTGAGTTGCCCGATTCGAGTTGCAGAGGATGCAACTGCTCCTTGGATGGAGGTGGTCTGTTTAGTGGGGACCAGGTCTGGTATGGATATACCGTGAAATGCTAGTGTTTTCCTCGTAACGATGTATGTTAGACATTGTGAGTCTTGATAGAGATGTCATGGAATGATATATACGATAGAATCAGGAGCGATTAGAATCCTTACAGTTTCAGTTGACTAACTGCTTTTGGATTATTAGCGTTGAGCTGTGCTGACGCTCTTTGACGTTATGATGGATTTGGAAGTCTATTCCACTCCAGAGTTTGACACGAGGTCGACGTTTTTCACGGTTGAGGTGTCATTCAGGTTGCGTTCTTACTAGTCGTGTTAGAACTAAGGTGACTGTCCGATCTACAGTCGTAAGTATCGGTTGTGTTGCAGTCATGAGGGACTGACTTTTGGGATGACCCGCATCGCGGTACGTTTTACCTCTTGGGTGATATGTTGGTATTGGTAAGTCGCCTTGTTTCAGAGTTGGTGCGAGGTAGGTACCCTTGCGTTTATTTATACGATTCTGATATGGTCAAGAATCGAGGTTCTGGCTTCATGTTGTTGTGTAGCCTGGGTGTTATGTGATACACCAGTGCTAATTTCGAGGACGAAATTCTTTTAGTGGGGGATATTGTGATGACCAGGGATTATAGGTGTTAATCCCGTAGTGTTAATAATCCCTAAAGTGGTTTTACGTGGCGATTTGGAATTTAATCGAGGTGTTGGGCCTTCTGGGCTCGTTTAATTGGGTAGTTGGGATCGTTGGATCTAGAGGTTGAGATTGTATTCACATTACGGTGTAAAACCTAAGAGTTGGGTTTTTGTTGTGTCTCGGGATCTCGGGTGCTGTGTGAGCACCGGTAGGGGATTTTTGAGTTAGAGAGAGAGTTTTTGAAAACAGATGATTTTTAATGAATCATGATGTATTTGTGGGGCTATTAATTTTTCGGGGTATTTTTGCTATAAATACCAGTCGAACCCGGGATTTTAATTTTAGAACTCATTTCTTCCCCACCTTCTCTCTCTCCTCGCGTACACGCTGCCCCCCGATTTTTCCCTCGACCTCGCCGCTTCCAGCGCTCCGCCCGCCGCCGTCCGGCCGCCGTTCGGCGCGTGCGACCCGCCGCCGGCTTCGTCTCGTCGAGACGCAGCTAACCCCTCCGGCAATTTGAAGTTTCATCGCGATTTGAAGTCGAATTTTACGAGAAAGCGGCGATCCCCAATTTCTAGGGTTCTTCGATTTTTCGTCCGATTTCTTCCGATTTCGTTTGGGTAACCTTCCTAACCCCTTTTCCATGCTTTTCGTGTATTTCCCTGCTATTTTGTGTTGTAAATTCGTGAGGGTTGGTTCGAATTTCGGATGTGTGCATGAAATGGGTTCGAATTTGGGGGTTTTGGCAGGGTTGTGACGATTCTTGTTATGGGTCAATTATTACATGAGTAGATGTATTGTTGATGCTTAATTGAGTTCGAATTTAGGGCTTGAAATTCGAAAATTTGGGGGTTTTTGGCATGTGGGATGATTACTCATGCTATGGATTGATTAATTCATATGTGAGATGAATTATGGTATTTAATGGGTTCGATTTGTGTTGTGAAGGTTCGAGAATTTGTGGGGTATTCTTGAGCGATTTTCGATATTGGTTTATTGTCTTGTGTTGACAATATTTTTGAGGGTTATGGGTGTGCTTGAGCATGAGTTGCATGTTCGTAATTAATTGTGAATTAATTTATCGTGTTAGCACATCGTTCCTCGGGGCATGGAACTCGAGCAAGGTTTGGCTCGGACTTCGGAGATTTAAGGTACGTGCGACGTACGAGCATTTCTATATATTAGGGCATTTGTGAATGCATAATGAAATTTGATTTCATTAAATAATCGCGCATGGGGATTATATATATATATGTTGATATAGCCAAGGAATGACCCAAATCTTGATATCGCCGCTTGTAGCGTGCGTGACATTAGAGTAGGATGACTCTTACATGATATATGGGGTACTGGGTTTATATGACCATTGTAGGGCATTTGAGATGCCTGAAAATGATCGTGGGATCATGTATTCATTATAAGACATTTGAGATGTCTGGGTATAATGAAGATTTGGTAAAATAAATGCTAGGCATTTGAGCTATCTGTGATTGATAGCGAGGTTGTGAAATCAGTATTAGATATTGAGATATCTATATTTGCATGTTTAATGAGTTGCAACCACTATCTGTTGATATTCGAGTATTAGGCATGCAATGAGTTAAATCAATGTGTTGATTTACTGATTTATGAGATTTGATGAGTTTGATGATTGTGAGAACAGGGACAGTACACGGAATCCCGGATGAGGATGTTGCCATCCAGGGAGTATCATTTAAATTCATTAGTATTTACTTGTGTTGTAAATTATGAATTTCATTATTGTGATTTTGAGATTTTGTGTATTGGTATGCTCACCCCGTTGGGGGCTGTCTCTGTTGGGGCAGGTGAACAGGTGCATCGATGGCTGTGGAGCTGAGCTCGAGCTGTTGATTGGATGTACTCACAGGATCGTGGTACCAGGGCTTGATGGAGCACGGTATCGTATAGAGTACTTATATACACCCGAGCTTTATATACACATTTATGATGCTCGCATGTGAGCACGGACATTCTTGTATATGGGTTGTATATAAAGGCATGAGCCTTCCTCTCTTTCATTATATGTTGCATGCAATTGTGGTAGAATTGCTAATGATATGAGAGTCGTTAGTGTATTATGTGGGTGTTGAGACCCATTATGTCGTCATATGTATGATGTCTTCCCTGGCTGGGAATTTACTTTGTATTACTGCTGTCTGATGAGTATTATGTTTTCCCTGGCCGGGAATTATATTATGTGTTGTGCTTTTATTTCGGGATAGCTCTATTTATGGGGAGACTCTGCCCAAATTTTTATAAAAGTCCACAATGTGAAAAGTGGCAAAAAGGGATGGTATTGGGCGAACTTTGTGAGTCTATTTCGTTGTTAGGCTGATGACCTTATAACATTGAGTGTTAAAGGAATTATTTTGAAATTGCCATGAAATGATAGAGTATCATCTGAGCTTCCCGATTGGCTTTTTATTGAAAGCATGTGCCACACATAGTGGTTAATACACTAATTATGGTTTAAGGGCTTGGGGTCCTTACACGTATGCGATATCATCTCTCGATCTCAATCATAACATACTTCATGAATTAAAAGAGCGTGTTACAACGTTATCTCTCGATCTCGGTTATAACTCTCAGAATCAATCAAAGTTAGCTAGGCTTTGATCTTAACAATCGATTAAATCATGAACAATAGACATCAATACACTCAAACACAATTAAATCAATATATCAAACACAATGATACTAAATCTCAATAAAATAAACTAGAATTGTTTCAAATCAAATACAAACGAAGTTTAATCGTCTCTCGACCTCAAAAACATCAATTGAAAATTAATATGAAATAGATTAAAGTCTAGAAATACGATAAACGGCGGAATGAATTCGTGCGTAGCACCAAAATCTCTTCTCTTGCTCCTTCCTTGCACTCCGGAATTGATTGGCTTTGGCTCGGCGAAGAACCGGAAGAACGGATCTCCTTCTTGGCGACTAGGCGGCGGCTGGGCTCTTCTTTGGTCCAGAAATTTCGTCTGATATGCTCTCCTCCTTGGAATGAATCAACTCCCGCTTAAAACCCCCCACAATCACGATAAAAAAGGAAAATAAAATCTTCAGGATTTCGCGTCTCGATCGATCGAGATTTTCTACCGATCGATCGGTGCACTGTTCATGCCAGCTTTTGAAACTCACTGTCTCGCTCGATCGATCGAGATTTTCCACCGATCGATCGAGACTTTAATAAAATTTGCTCTGGAGTCACTGCCTCGCTCGATCGATCGGAAATTTGTACCGATCGACCGAGACTTGAAATTCTTTGATGCTCAACTCTCTGCCTGGCTCGATCGATCGAGAGTAAATCTCGATCGATCGAGATTCCGAAAATCTCATTTCCTCAATTTTAGTTCTTTCTCGCCTCGATTTCGCCCGTTATCTTCATATTGGCTCATTTCTTCCACTTCCGATCTATTTTTCCTGAAACAAACGAATAAACACCAAAAAGCATAATATCATCCAGGAAAAAAATACGGAAAGTAGGAAGAAATTACAGTTAAAAACACTCAAAATCTAAGCCTATCAAAAACCAAGAATCGCTTTAATCCCATAAGTTTTAATCGTTTTAGTTAAACTCGTTTATTAGTTTGATATTCGCTAAGTAGTAGTAATCCAATCCAAAACTCCCATTGTTCCTATTTGTTTGATAATTGGCACGAAATAAATTTACCATCCCTGTGGGATCGATCCCTACTTCCGCTACTACATATTTTTGCTATTAAATGAAGAAGGGTTAATTTGGGCGTACGCGATAAGCGCTACCAAGCCTCTTGCTCTATTACTGTGGTCTTCCACCACATCAATGCCTTCTTGGCCAGTTGGAACTCCGCTAGTCTTATCCATGCCGACTTCGCACAAGGAGCTGCCACAAATATCTGTTCTATCCTTTCTAACCACTCCTCGGCGAGTTCCCCTGTCTCAGTTCCTTCGAACATCGGGGGTCGGTATGTCAGAAACTGAGCCAAACTTAGCTCCCCAAGTAGTAATTGTTGTTCAGAGGGTTCTTCGCCCAAGGCTGGCGGTGGTAGGGGATTTGTACGCCCGGCACTTGCATTAACACTCACTGCATCTCCTATATCGATATTTGCTGCCATGCTGCAAGACAAGGGTTAACGACAATACCCAAAAGCAGTTCATATAATACATCGTTAGAAACCATAACATGTTAGTACAATAGTCATATGCTTCATATACAACATATGCACAAAACATGTTTAAAAAAAGAAGCACATAGCCAACTTATTGCTAAGGCTACCCTTCACTCATTCCCGGATTCTCTAACCACTGCTCTGATACCACTAATGTAGGGTCTTCCTACCTTAACATCATCATAATAACGTATTATGGACTAAACATGCATTAATAGCATCTTAGGGTTCCGGTTGTAGCTTTGAACTAATGGAATTACAGGCCAAAAATAAAATTCCAAAAGCTAATTAATTACATTCTCGATAATGAATGTTAAAGCTATAGATTTACACTACTCCTAGAGTAGGGACTATTCAAAAAATCCTGTATCTTAAATTCATTCATGCTCCTCGAAGCTCACTGCCTCAACCCGACCCTTAGCCCTTCAATCCAAAAGTGTACCTACAGGAACAACCCATCATGAGCATGTACATCATTACTTAACATCATAAATAATGGCATATAAATAAATGCATGAAAATAATCGTTAACATATACTTCCTGGTTAATCGTATTAACCCACTTTTGTTGTCCATATTTCATAGTCATGCATGTAATCATTAGTTCTTGACATAAATGATTACTTCACATATGCTCATAATCAACAATGTTAATTAGAAATGTGACTGTCCTGGTCCTGTTATGACAGCGGCACAATTGGCCCCCTCGCTCGACATATAGCGGTACTGTGATACCCCTCGCTACACCTTGATAGCGGATGTATCTCCTCGCTAGCTATGTCAGCGGTAAGTACCTTCCTCGCTTGCCTATAACAACCACCAGACATTCTGCCCTTTCTAGTAACATAGTTTAACATACATCATAAACATCATAGCATCTTTACTCATCATAGACATTATCATATCTTTCCTTATCATAATCATCATCATAAACATCATGTCATCTTTACTCATCATAGACATCATCATATCTTTACTTATCATATCATCATCATAAACATCATAAATACTTATGCGATCATTGCGTAGTCATAGTATAGGAGTGTGTTTTACCGTCCGATGCCCGTACGTCTCTTACGTACCTTAATTCCAAAAGTGGAGAAGTTGGAGAACTTTATCTCCTTGAAGTTGTGGGTACCTGTGATGGTTCTACACAACCATACAAATAAATATTATAAGCCAATATAGTCCAATATCCAAAAATCCCACAAAATAACCAAAAACACATATTTATGTGTCTCGCGATCGATCGTCGAGATGTCCCGATCGATCGCGAGATCACACTGCTCGTTGCCAAATTTTTGTGTCTTCGGCGATCGATCGCCACTTTTGGCGCGATCGATCGCCAGCCTCACCGATCGATCGCCCAAAAGTGGCGATCGATCGCCAAATGGTTCTGGAGCCTACTACTGGCTCGCGGTCGATCGCCAGAAACGGACGATCGATCGCCAGAAACGGGCGATCGATCGCCGATCCCTGTACATCGAAAAATCACCATTTTTGAGCATTTTCAAGCTCTACCTCATACCCTTCAAACCCAAACATACCAAAAACTCAAACATCATCATAACTCACTAAAACCCACATAAAACACTTCAAAAATCATACCCCAACCACATTCAACACATACCCAAAACAAACCCACATAAAAATTCAAAATGCTAACCCATTTCTAAACCAAACATCATTAAAATTTTAGGAAGGGTTTCATACCTCTTGAGGACTCCAAATCTTAACAAAAATCCCACAAACAAAAGTTTTGTGAAGATTTCTCCTTCCTTCCTTGCCAAATTTCGAAAATATGAGATGGGTTAGGGTTGGGGATGAATTTGGGGATTTAAAAGTGAGGGTTAAAAGTGAATAAAGTGGGGCTATAGTGGGGTATGGGTTTTAAAGGTTAATAAAAATTGTACCCCATCAATTAACATGATGTATAAAATACCCCAACATGGTATTTTAAAAGCATTTGCAAAAATGCACAAACTTCCACTAAATCCATATTTTCCTCATAATTAACAACCAATACAATTAAATCATGTTAACACCTCATTTCCCAATATGCATAACATGCACCCTGAAATGCAACCCCCGGGTCACGCCTATCATGTGACTAAGCATTTCAACAAGATAATAATTTCAACACATACATCAATTATCATCATAATTAATCATATAAACATCATTAATGCCCAATTTCATATAATTAATTTCGGGGTGTCACAATCACGTTCACAATTTCCAAATATATCGTCCATCCATGACGATTACCAAAATAAAAGCCCACCGGCTAAGGATGCATAATACCCAAAATATTCAATTTTATAAGTGTAAAAGATAGCCAAAAACCCAACCGAGAATTTCGTCTTTTTTTTTAACCTTTGGCTCCAACCAATCCATTTAAAAGTATAGCATTCCCATTGGAATGTAGGCATTGCCCCAGAAACGGGCTACTCAAACCTTGATTCCAAAATCCCGACATTTTTCCAAAATTTGAAAAAAAACACAACACTTGGGCCGTGATCGATCGTTGCTTTTGTCGCGATCGATCGCGCGCACCCGCTGCCAAACAGAATCAACTCGCGATCGATCGCAGTCTCCGCGATCGATCGCCAAACACCTCGCGATCAATCGCCGAGACTTGTCGAGATCGATCGGCGCTCCTCGGTGATCGATCGCGACCTGTAATTTTCCGAAAAACTCGAGCTTCCATGGTGTTTTTGACACCCAAACTCAAAACCAATACCCTAACTTCCTCAACACCACCAATACACCATTTAAACTCAATAAAAACACTAAAATCAACATTTTAGATTTTTAACCAAAACCCCCAAATCTCATAACCAATTCAAAACCCAACCAAACTCTACAATACTACTACCAAATCGAAGACAATGGTGAGGGAAAGACGAATACCTGATTATCTTCGAGAAATCCGGCTCCCGGGCCAAGCTACCAACGATTTTCCACCAAGGGGAAAAAAGAGGGGAAATGGGGAAGGGTTTGAGCGTAGAGAGAGAGAGAGAGAGAGGAGAGAGAGGGGAGGGCTCCGTGCCAAATGACGGAATACCGAGTCCACTTGGTATATATAGTACCAAAGTACCAGCCCCATTACCAAAGTACTCCGGACCCCAAATCCCACCAAAGACCAAATTCCAAGGTTAACACCACGACGATAATACAATCTCATCCCTTGGATCCAATGACTCAAAATATTGGATTTAAAATCCCCGGGAGTCCCAATTCCGCAATTAACTCATAATTGCCACAATTAAAATCCTTAAAGGATCATTGTCACACCAGGATTAACACCATTAATCCCCGGGCATCACACATGGCATCCCCAACATCATCATGAGGTACTTTGTCTGTCATTACTGTAAATACAGGATTACCAACAACAAACACATACATAAA
This sequence comes from Haberlea rhodopensis, assembly GCA_907163345.1. Lineage (NCBI taxonomy): Eukaryota > Viridiplantae > Streptophyta > Magnoliopsida > Lamiales > Gesneriaceae > Haberlea > Haberlea rhodopensis. Next base: position 168,864 of record CAJQUN010000464.1, on the reverse strand, counting down.
CCATGTCAATATAACATCATATCAATACTCTCAACATGCTTTTCAAGTGATTAGGCAATTCCCTAATACACTTCCTCTACCCTTATTCACCCCATTCTTGAACCACTGCTCTGATACCACTAATGTGAGGTCATCGTTACTTAATCCATTATACATATGTGAGTGATAATTAAGTAATTCATACACTGATTAAGAGTTTACTAATGTCGACTGTTACAATTCTTACACAATCCTGTCATAATATACATATCACTTGTATTTTAATACAACCTAGACTCGTACAACTCCTATGCAGTGGTTCAACTCGTAGAGGAATAGACTCACAATCCCGTCCTCCCACGTCTATGAGTCCCCAAAGAAACAATCACACAACATGAGTATAGATAAACAACTATCCAGTGCAATATCAATAAAAACCTAAACGATAAAGCACTATAAACATAAAATGTGATTGTCATGTATCATCCATCATCAAATGCAAATATGTCATGACATGTCTTATTCCTCATCCTGTTATAACCAGACCAATATGATATGCCTATCTCAGCTCAATATGTCAGTGGAACCTCCTCACATCTTCATATTGGCAGCACATATCATAGTACCGTCCTCACATGTTATAACAGCCAGAGCATATACCCAACAGGCGTATATCTCTCATGCCAAAGCATATGTAGCATATCTATCGTGGCAACAATCCCAGCCAAAGCATATGCCCCACACTGGCATATCGATCGTGGCAATGATCTCAGCCAAAACATATGCGACATATATATCGTGGCATCCATCTCATCAATATAAATATCATGAATGTACATGCATATGATATCACTAATCGTATGATACCATGCTCACATCATTATCACAATAATATCATATACTCGTACATCAAAACATACCTGTTCTGCGACACAAAAGATATAAATTTGGTGTCAATGTCTAACCGCCTCGTTGCCACGTCCCCTGTGGGGATGCTACAACAATATGACCAATATAACATGTTACAAAAGGCTTCAAAACCAAATTCTACAAAAATCAAACATTTTGAAAAATCTTAACCCTGGCGATCGATCGCCACTTCCACTGATCGATCGCCAAACTGTTCTGTTTCAACGCGATCGATTGCCACTATCTCGTGATCGATCGCCAAAGTGTTCTGTTTCCTCACGATCGATCGCCTCATTTTTTTGCTCTATTCTCGGCGATCGATCGCCATAGAGCTCGCGATCGATCGCCGATGTTCAGAAAATTCAAAACATGGCAATTTTGAGCTTATCTTCATGGTGTATCTCCTACAACTCAAAAATTCACATTCCAACATATTTCATGAAATATCTAGTAACATATAAACATGTTTACTCATCATATCACAAACTTATTTGCATCATAACAAGTAATAATTCCATTCATAAACACTTGGTACTTAAGTTCACATAATTCATAGATAACTACATATCCAAGCTTAAAATCATAAATTCCTTACCAAGAAGTTATGAAATCACTTCACTCTACTTTCTAACTTGCGTACCAAGTGAATTCCAAGCAAAAGATGTAAGAAGAAGTAAGGGTTTGGGAGAGGTGCTTGTGTAGAGAATTGTAGGTGAGAAATGGTGTTGTATGTGTTTGGAAATCTGATTTAGCATGCTATTTATACTCTCCAACTTGCACACAAATGCAAATACAATTCCTCTCAAATGCATGCCAAATATAAGTTACAACTATGCATTACATTTCAAGTCTCTTTTCCACTTTAACCCACCAATGTTCAATCCCTCACACATGTCTATGTTATAACCTCACTTGCTTTGATTTCTCACATAAACATATTCATTCTTTGATTTCATTCATGCATGGCATTCCTTCTGATCGGTTCAACCCGATCCCGAGTCCACATCATATGGTAATTATTCATAATTACGCCATAATCATAGCACCACATGTATACGTCATATCGAGGCATGACAGTTAATAACTCTTCCCTTCTCGCTTTTCTTAGTCTTCTTGCAGTTCTCTCGATCTCATGATCAAATACAAGTGATCCAGGAAATGTATATTTTCACATACATTGCAAACGCCCATAGAAGACACGAAAATCCCCGGCAACGACAGAAGTAACTCTCGTTCACTTAAACCAATTTAATATCGAATAAATCTCGATGAAAACCGTTAACTTTAATTTTTTCAATTCAAAGTGATCAAGTATGTGTTTTATGTTGGGATATGCCCTAAGGCATGTCATTGGATGATTGTTTTGACATACAATGTTTATGATTTTATGAATGGCAATTCATTATTATATATTATTCGTTTAACTGTGCAATGTGAATTAATATATATGTTAATGTCCTTAGAATAATATTGTATTATTCTTAAACATTGTCCCTAGTAAAGTATTATCATGAATAGGGATAATGATAATACGTAGAGACTAGTATGTGTTGATTGATGAATTGTTCATTGATATGAGATATCAAATCAACACATGGGTACATGTTAGAGAACGATGTACTGGACAGACCCACCATGAGAATGCTACATGGATAGTTATATGAGTGTCATAAGCAATTATCATAGTGATAATAATGTATGTAATCCTTACGACTTGTGATCATCAGAGATCCCAACATAACGAGTTATGTATCTTGATATTGTCAAACGTTACCCGTAACAGGGTAAACTATAAAGGCGACTATTGGTGTGATGACCTGGGATTGGAGATGTTAATCCCGGAGTGTTAATAACCCCTAAAGATGTTTTACGTAGCGATTTGGAGTTTAATCGCGATGTTGGGCCTTCTGGGCTCGTTTATTTGGGTAGTTGGGATCGTTGGATCCCGAGGATGAGATTGTATTCACATTACGGTGTAAAACCTAAGAGTTGGGTTTTTAATGTGTCTCGGAATCTCGGGTGCTGTGTGAGCACCGGTAGAGGGTTTTGGAGTTAGAGAGAGAGTTTTTGAAAACAGATGATTTTTAAGGAATCACGATGTATTTGTGGGGCTATTAGTTTTTCGGGGTATTTTGCTATAAATACAAGTTGAACCCGAGATTTTTATGAAAATATCATTTCAGCCCAATTTTCTTTCTCTCTCCCCGCCATTCCCGAAACCCGCTGCTACAGTACCCCCGCGCACGAAAACGCCGCGCCCGCCGCCGTCCGGCCGCCGTTCGGCGCGTGCGACCTATCACCGGCTTCGTCTCGACGAGACGCTCCTTTCCCCTCCGTCAATTCGAAGTTTCATCGCGTGTGGAAGTCGGATTTTGCGGAAGTGCGCCGATCCCCAATTTCTAGGGTTCTTCGATTTTTCGTCCGATTTCTTCCGATTTCGTTTGGGTAACCTTCCTAACCCCTTTTTTCATGCTTGTGATGTGATTCCCTGCCAAATTATGATTTATTGGCTCGAATGATTTCGATTTTCGTTGGCTTGGGTTCGATTTTTTGGATGGGTGCATGAAGTGGGTTCGATTTTGGGGGTTTTGGAAGGGTTGTGACGATTCTTGTTATGGGTCATTCATTACATGTTTTAGATGTATTGTTGATGCTTAATTGTGTCCGAATTTAAGGTAATGAGTTCGAATTTAGGGCTTTGAAATTTGAAAATTTGGGGGTTTTTGGCAAGGGTGATGATTCTTGCTATTAATTGATTAATTCATATTTTAGATGAATTATGGTGTTTAATTTGGGTTCGATTTGTGAGATAAGGGTTCTAAAATTTGTAGGGTATCCTTGAACAATTTTCGTTGTTGTCTCATTCGTTTCCCTCCCTGCATGTACCCTGCCCCGGGTCTTTTAAATGATTTATTGTCGTGTGTTGACGATATGTTGAGGGTTATGGGTGTGCTTGAGCATGGGTTGCATGTTCGTAAATAATCGTGAATTATTTATCGTGTTAGCACATCATTCCTCGGGGCATGGAACTCGAGCAAGGTTTGGCTCGGACTTCGAGGATTTAAGGTACGTTTAGCGTACGAGCATAGCTTAAATGATGTTTTACAAGTATGATGCATGATTTAAATACATGAAATGCTTTACTATGATGGCACCGTGACTTGGTCACGTTATGTTGAATCACATGATGAAATGCTTGGTGCCGCTATGAAGCGAGCAAATGATGGGTGTGGTCGCTACGGAGCGAACACTAGTAGTATGACGCTACTTTGAAGTAAGAAATGAAAATGTGGTATTGATTAGATATCTAGGATATCTATAATTTATTCCCTATTGGTAATGAATAGGAACAGAGACGTAGTTAATCAGAGAAGTGATTAACTAGTATCGGAAGTTAAGGAAGTCTCAATATGATATCTAGAATTATGATAATTGCTAGATAAAGAAAGATGTTATGAAATGTTGTTAATTCGAAACTGGTTAGGGTTAACCAATATGATGATTAACTGCATATTCAGGATTTGATGATTTATCTGTTTTGAGAACAGGGTCATTACAGGGGTACGCTAGGATGATGATGATACCATCCAGGAAGTGTCACATATGTTCCACAATATTTACATTTTTGTAAATTATGTATTATGTCATTATGATTATGAAATTGTGGAATTGGTATGCTCACCCCGTTGGGGGCTGTCTCTGTTGGGGCAGGTGAACAGGTACATCGATGGCTTTGGAGATGAGCTCGAGCTGTTGATTGGATCTACTCCCAGGATCGTGGTACCAGGGCTTGATGGAGCACGGTATCGTATAGAGTACCTATATACCCATGATGATTATATACATGTTCATGATGCTCGCATGTGAGCACGATTATACTTGTATATGGGTTGTATGTAAAGGCATGAGCCTTTCTCTCTTTCATTCTATGTTGCATGCAATTAGAGGTAGAATTGCTAAATGATAAGAGAGTCATTGGTGTATTTGTGGGTGTTGAAACCCACTTTTGTCGGCATATGTGTGGTGTCTTCCCTGGCTGGGAATTTACTTGTATTACTGCTTTCTGATGAGTATATGTGTTCCCTGGCCGGGAATTATGTTATATGCTGTGCTTTTTTTTTGGGATAGCTCTATTTATGGGGAGACTCTGCCCAAATTTTTATAAAAGTTCACAATGTGAAAAATGGCACCAAGAGGTTGGTAAAGGGCAATCATATGAGTCTTTTATTGTTAGGATGATGATCTTACAACATTGAGTATTAAAGGAAGTTTTGTAATTGACATTCAATGGTAAAGTATCATCTGAGCTTCCCGATTGGCTTTTTATAGAAAGCATGTACCACACATAGTGGTTAATACACTAATCAAGGGTTAAGTATACGGGGTCCTTACATTAGTGGTATCAGAGCAGTGGTTGCTCATTGGGGCTGTTGAGGGCCTAGGAAGTTATTGATAGCACATATTTATGCATGATGACATTAATGTTATACGACATGACTAATTGTTTATGTGCTTAAATGATATGAAAAGTAGTATTGCTAACCATTGTGGTTGCAGGAATCGTGTGGAACACGATAGGATGGCATTAATAGCGATGTCTAACACTCTATATGCTACGTGCCAAGGAACCTGATTTTGGAAGAGAATCAGGGAAAAGAAAGATATGATGTATTGTCTGATGACAGACTGGGTAGACAACCGACAGTGGAATACTTCGGTATGGTCTCAATTATTATTGAATATACTAATGCGTTTGTTCATGTAATGTTCAAGCAAGGAAGGTGCGTAAGAAACGTACGGGCATCAAACGGTAACATATTCTTAAACTATGACTTTGCATTGATTGCATAAGTGTTTATGATGATGATTATGATAAGTAAGTTAAGACGATGATGTTTATGATAAGTAAAGATGATATGATGTTTATGATGATGATTATGATAAGTAAGTTATGATGATGATGTTTATGATAAGTAAAGATGATATGATGTTTATGATGATGATTATGATAAGTAAGTTATGATGACGATGTTTATGATGAGTAAAGATGATATGATGTTTACGATGATGTTTACGATGATGATGATTATGACGATGTTTATGATGACGTATATGAGACAGGGTAAGATGCCCATATGGTAAGAGACCATACGATGTTATTATGTGGTAAGATGCCACAGGGTAAGATGCCCATATGGTAAGAGACCATACGATGTTATTATGTGGTAAGACGCCACAGGGTAAGATGCCCATATGGTAAGAGACCATACAATGTTATTATGTGGTAAGACGCCACAGGGTAAGATGCCCATATGGTAAGGGACCATACAATGTTATTATGTGGTAAGACACCACAGGGTAAGATGCCCATATGGTAAGAGACCATACAATGTTATTATGTGGTAAGACGCCACAGGGTAAGATGCCCATATGGTAAGGGACCATACAATGTTATTATGTGGTAAGACACCACAGGGTAAGATGCCCATATGGTAAGGGACCATACAATGTTATTATGTGGTAAGACACCACAGGGTAAGATGCCCATATGGTAAGAGACCATACGATGTTATTATGTGGTAAGACGCCACAGGGTAAGATGCCCATATGGTAAGAGACCATACAATGTTATTATGTGGTAAGACGCCACAGGGTAGGATGCCCATATGGTAAGAGACCATACAATGTTATTATGTGGTAAGACGCCACAGGGTAGGATGCCCATAAGGTAAGAGGCCATACAATGTTATTACGTGGTAAGACGCCACGGGGTAAGATGCCCATATGGTAAGAGGCCATACAATGTTATTACGTGGTAAGACGCCACGGGGTAAGATGCCCATATGGTAAAATGCCATACAATGTTATCACGTGGTAAGATGCCACACGATGTTATGATATGGTAAGATGCCATACGATTGGGTAAGACGCCCACGTGGTAAGATGCCACACGATGTTATGATATGGTAAGATGCCATACGATTGGGTAAGACGCCCACGTGGTAAGATGTCACACGATGTTATGATATGGTAAGATGACATACGATGGGGTATGATACCCATATGTACGAATGTGAATCAGGGTCAACAAAAAGAAGCTGACGAATACCCAGCATGTTTACTTAACTATGATTTCGTACATTTACCGTTATACTTATGTGATGATGATGTATAAGATGACGATGCTTATATGATGATGATGTATAAGATGATGATGCCTATATGATGATCATGTATAAGATGATGATGTATAAGATGACGATGCTTATATGATGATGATGTATAAGATGACGATGCTTATATGATGATGATGTATAAGATGACGATGTTTATATGATGATGATGTATAAGATGATGATGCCTATATGATGATGATGTATAAGATGATGATGTAATAAGATGATGATGCTATAAGATGATGATGCTTATAAGATGATAATGTATAAGATGATGATGTATAAGATGATGATGCTATAAGATGATGATGCTTATATGATGATGATGTATAAGATGACGATGCTTATATGATGATGATGTATAAGATGACGATGTTTATATGATGATGATGTATAAGATGATGATGCCTATATGATGATGATGTATAAGATGATGATGTAATAAGATGATGATGCTATAAGATGATGATGCTTATAAGATGATGATGTATAAGATGATGATGTATAAGATGATGATGCTATAAGATGATGATGCTTATATGATGATGATGTATAAGATGATGATGCTATAAGATGATGATGCTTATGTAATGATGATGTTATAAGATGATGATATTTATGAAATGATGATGCTCATATGATGAAGATGTTATAAGATGGTGATAATTATAAGATGATGATTTTAATCATTCATGTCAAGAATTAATGACTATATGCATGGCTATGAAACAGGGACATTGGAGTGTCCTGGGTGTATAGACATTAGAGGAATGTTGGGTAAAGACCCACTACTCTATTGATTTTCTTCCCACAGTATGGTATGTCGTGCGGAAACGTCCATCTTATTGGTAGGTTTGAGGTGAACCTAGAGAGGCAGCGACTAGTTTGTCTGCCGTGTGTATGCAGCACCAAGAGGGGCTTGTTAGAGCCGTTATACTGCTCGTAGGAACCAAGTGTGGCAAATCGTAAGGTGATACGATGTGGATTGTGGTGGACTCTAGTAGTCACCATGTCATCGAGGTTGAGGTTGTGCATGCCTCACTGAAACGTGTATACGTTATGTTTAATCTTGGTGAGACTTGTCTGTGACAGCTCATGATGTTGGAGTACCAACAAGAGAGTCATCAAGTCGTCGTTGATTCGATCTGGGAATCCATGTATTTGGGATGCAATGGGTTTATTGCATGTCCTTTCAAGTTTGAAACTCTGGGGAGTCTCGATTGTTTGTTTATGACCAGGATGTGGTTCTTGGGATATCCAGAGGTGGACACCTTATGAGATATCTTTTGTGTGAATCTGTGGCCGTGAGTTGCCCAATTTGAGTTGCAATGATGCGACTGCTCCTTCGACAGAGGAGGTTTGGAAGTGGAAACCAGGTTTGGTGTGTGTACTCCGTGGAATACTAGTGTTTCCCTCGTAACGATGTATGTTAGACATCGTGAGTCATGATAAGAGATGTCATTAAATGATATCTACGATGGAATCGGGAGCGATTCGGATCCTCGCAGTTTCAATTGACTAACTGCTTTTGGATTGTTAGCGTGGGTTGCGCTGACACTTTTGACGTTATAATGGATTTGGAAGTCTATTCCACTTCAGGGTTGACACGAGGTCAACATTTCCACGGTTGAGGTGTCATTCAGGATACGTTCTTACTGGTTGTATTAGAACGAAGGATGATTGTCCGATCTACAGTCGTAAGTATCGGTTGTTTTGCAGTCATGAGGGACTGACTTTTGGGATGACCCGCATCAAGGTACGTTGCCTCTTGGGTGATATATTGGTTTTGGGTAAGTCGCCCTGTTTCAGAGTTTGATGAGAAGTAAGTATCCTCGCGTTTATTAATACGATTCTGTTATGATCAAGAATCGAGGTTATGGCTCCATATTGTGGTGTACCCCGGGTGTTACGGGATACACCGGTGCTAATTTCGAGGACGAAATTCTTTTAGTGGGGGATATTGTGATGACCTGGGATTGGAGATGTTAATCCCGGAGTGTTAATAACCCCTAAAGATGTTTTACGTAGCGATTTGGAGTTTAATCGCGATGTTGGGCCTTCTGGGCTCGTTTATTTGGGTAGTTGGGATCGTTGGATCCCGAGGATGAGATTGTATTCACATTACGGTGTAAAACCTAAGAGTTGGGTTTTTAATGTGTCTCGGAATCTCGGGTGCTGTGTGAGCACCGGTAGAGGGTTTTGGAGTTAGAGAGAGAGTTTTTGAAAACAGATGATTTTTAAGGAATCACGATGTATTTGTGGGGCTATTAGTTTTTCGGGGTATTTTGCTATAAATACAAGTTGAACCCGAGATTTTTATGAAAATATCATTTCAGCCCAATTTTCTTTCTCTCTCCCCGCCATTCCCGAAACCCGCTGCTACAGTACCCCCGCGCACGAAAACGCCGCGACCGCCGCCGTCCGGCCGCCGTTCGGCGCGTGCGACCTATCACCGGCTTCGTCTCGACGAGACGCTCCTTTCCCCTCCGTCAATTCGAAGTTTCATCGCGTGTGGAAGTCGGATTTTGCGGAAGTGCGCCGATCCCCAATTTCTAGGGTTCTTCGATTTTTCGTCCGATTTCTTCCGATTTCGTTTGGGTAACCTTCCTAACCCCTTTTTTCATGCTTGTGATGTGATTCCCTGCCAAATTATGATTTATTGGCTCGAATGATTTCGATTTTCGTTGGCTTGGGTTTGATTTTTTGGATGGGTGCATGAAGTGGGTTCGATTTTGGGGGTTTTGGAAGGGTTGTGACGATTCTTGTTATGGGTCATTCATTACATGTTTTAGATGTATTGTTGATGCTTAATTGTGTCCGAATTTAAGGTATTGAGTTCGAATTTAGGGCTTTGAAATTCGAAAATTTGGGGGTTTTTGGCAAGGGTGATGATTCTTGCTATTAATTGATTAATTCATATTTTAGATGAATTATGGTGTTTAATTTGGGTTCGATTTGTGAGATAAGGGTTCGAAAATTTGTAGGGTATCCTTGAACAATTTTCGTTGTTGTCTCATTCGTTTCCCTCCCTGCATGTACCCTGCCCCGGGTCTTTTAAATGATTTATTGTCGTGTGTTGACGATATGTTGAGGGTTATGGGTGTGCTTGAGCATGGGTTGCATGTTCGTAAATAATCGTGAATTATTTATCGTGTTAGCACATCATTCCTCGGGGCATGGAACTCGAGCAAGGTTTGGCTCGGACTTCGAGGATTTAAGGTACGTTTAGCGTACGAGCATAGCTTAAATGATGTTTTACAAGTATGATGCATGATTTAAATACATGAAATGCTTTACTATGATGGCACCGTGACTTGGTCACGTTATGTTGAATCACATGATGAAATGCTTGGTGCCGCTATGAAGCGAGCAAATGATGGGTGTGGTCGCTACGGAGCGAACACTAGTAGTATGACGCTACTTTGAAGTAAGAAATGAAAATGTGGTATTGATTAGATATCTAGGATATCTGTAATTTATTCCCTATTGGTAATGAATAGGAACAGAGACGTAGTTAATCAGAGAAGTGATTAACTAGTATCGGAAGTTAAGGAAGTCTCAATATGATATCTAGAATTATGATAATTGCTAGATAAAGAAAGATGTTATGAAATGTTGTTAATTCGAAACTGGTTAGGGTTAACCAATATGATGATTAACTGCATATTCAGGATTTGATGATTTATCTGTTTTGAGAACAGGGTCATTACAGGGGTACGCTAGGATGATGATGATACCATCCAGGAAGTGTCACATATGTTCCACAATATTTACATTTTTGTAAATTATGTATTATGTCATTATGATTATGAAATTGTGGAATTGGTATGCTCACCCCGTTGGGGGCTGTCTCTGTTGGGGCAGGTGAACAGGTACATCGATGGCTTTGGAGATGAGCTCGAGCTGTTGATTGGATCTACTCCCAGGATCGTGGTACCAGGGCTTGATGGAGCACGGTATCGTATAGAGTACCTATATACCCATGATGATTATATACATGTTCATGATGCTCGCATGTGAGCACGATTATACTTGTATATGGGTTGTATGTAAAGGCATGAGCCTTTCTCTCTTTCATTCTATGTTGCATGCAATTAGAGGTAGAATTGCTAAATGATAAGAGAGTCATTGGTGTATTTGTGGGTGTTGAAACCCACTTTTGTCGGCATATGTGTGGTGTCTTCCCTGGCTGGGAATTTACTTGTATTACTGCTTTCTGATGAGTATTATGTGTTCCCTGGCCGGGAATTATGTTATATGCTGTGCTTTTTTTTTGGGATAGCTCTATTTATGGGGAGACTCTGCCCAAATTTTTATAAAAGTTCACAATGTGAAAAATGGCACCAAGAGGTTGGTAAAGGGCAATCATATGAGTCTTTTATTGTTAGGATGATGATCTTACAACATTGAGTATTAAAGGAAGTTTTGTAATTGACATTCAATGGTAAAGTATCATCTGAGCTTCCCGATTGGCTTTTTATAGAAAGCATGTACCACACATAGTGGTTAATACACTAATCAAGGGTTAAGTATACGGGGTCCTTACAATTGGATACACTACGAATTATGTAGAGGGATGACTGATCGAGATAGGATTTGTCCCTCATATATAACAGGAGATGTGTTTGGCCCTTGATCAAGTGAGAACTAAAATGCATGGCCATGCTCGAATGAGTCGATATGAGATATCGAGCTTATTCGTTTATTCTAGTTCTACTTGGGGATCAAGAAATAAAGATTGAATATACGAGTATGACTATTCCATGACTCGTGTTCAATCTAAACACAAAGGACAAAGGGATTAAGTTACATGGTTAATATTATCACAAGTTCTAAAGGTTATGTCGAGTCATTGACATTCTTGTAATTTGGGTAGCCTTGATGTGTTGCTAGACACCGCTCCTTGCTTGTAACGTAAAATGATATTTTATGTCACTGCCAACATTACAAGATCCTATCGGGTCACACAAAAGATTAAATCGATAAAGGGAATTAAATTCATTGGATGAATTAATTAATTAAGAAGAGTCTTAATTAAATGATTATAAGGATTTAATTAAATCATGGGTTTGAGCCCATAAGGCTTTATGAAAGCCTCTAATTAAATCATATATAATTTGATTACATGGTGATTAATTTAATTAACACGTCATATCATAAAACCTACACAAAGCATACGGCCGCCTCTTCTCAAGGTGCTCTCGGTTTTCTTGATAGCCGAAGATTGCTCTTGGTGTTTTGGGCCTCCATTCGATTGTGAATCGAGTGTGCTTCTTGTTCCGGTTTAAGAACGAGTCTAGCAACTTGTTCTTAGACTATTCCTTCTCCCGATTTGATCGTGTGGATACCGTTGAGGCAAAACTTGATAAGTTTTGCTAGTGACTCGAAGAAGGCGTTGGACGTGGTGCTGCTTCGTTGAATCTGCTCAAACACGCTACAAGGGTGAGACTTGTGTAAATCCTTTATCCGATATGATAACCTATGTATAGATCCGGTGTCTTGTAATCCATAAAAATTTTATTCCGCTGCGTTGCTATGCATGATGGATTACTTACAGTGGTATCAGAGCCAGGTTCAAGGCTCATATCGGATTTATGTGGTTAAATTGTTTTAATCATATTAGGATTAATATTGCATGCTTTAAAACTGTAAGGACCCCAAGCCCTTAACCCTTGATTAGTGTACTAACCACTATGTGTGGCACATGCTTTCAATAAAAAATCAATCGGGAAACTCAAATGATGATTTACCATTGAATGGTAATCACAAAATTTTCTTTAATATGCCATGTTATAAGATCATCATCCTAACAACATATAGACTCATCGAGTTCGCCCATTACCATCCCCTTTTTGCCACTTTTTACATTGTGGACTTTTATACAAATTTGGGCAGAGTCTCCCCATAAATTGAGCTATCCCAAAACAAAAGCACATCACATAATATAATTCCCGGCCAGGGAATACACAATACTCAACAGAATACAGAACACAAAGTAAATTCCCAGCCAGGGAAGACACCACACATAAGACGACAAAAATGGGTTTCAACACCCACATAATACACTAACGACTCTCATATCATTAGCAATTCTACCACAATTGCATGCAGCATATAATGAAAGAGAGAAAGGCTCATGCCTTTATATACAACCCATATACAAGAATATCCGTGCTCACATGCGAGCATCATAAATGTGTATATAAACCTCGGGTGTATATAAGTACTCTATACGATACCGTGCTCCATCAAGCCCTGGTACCACGATCCTGTGAGTACATCCAATCAACAGCTCGAGCTCAGCTCCACAGCCATCGATGCACCGGTTCACCTGTCCCAACAGAGACAGCCCCCAACGGGGTGAGCATACCAATACACAAAATCCCATAATCACAATAGTGAAATTCATAATTTACAACACAAGTAAATACTAATGAATTTTAAATGATACTCCCTGGATGGCAACGTCCTCATCCGGGATTCCGTGTACTGTCCCTGTTCTCACAATCATCAAACTCATCAAATCTCAAAAATCAGTAAATCAACACATTGATTTAACTCATAGCATGCCTGGTTCTCAAGTATCAATAATTAATGATTCCAAATTCATTATACATACAAATATAGATATTTCGATATCTAATACTGATTTTCAACTTTGCTACCAATCACAGATAGCTCAAATGCCTAGCATTTATTTTACCAATTTTTCATTTCACTTAGACATCTCACATGTCTTACAATGAATACATGATCCCACGATCATTCTCAGGCATCTCAAATGCCCTACAATAGTCATATAGACCCAGTACCCCATATCTATTATAAGGTCATACTACTCTAGTATTACGCACACTTGTGGCAGCGATATCAAGACTAGGTCGTTCCATAGTCATATCGACACATATATATATAACCTTACCCACAACCATCTAATGCAATTAAAACACATTATGCATTTCACAAATGCTTTCATATAAAGTAATGCTCGTACGTCACACGTACCTTAAATTTCCGAAGTCCGAGCCAAACCTTGCTCGAGTTCCATGCCCCGAGGAACGATGTGCTAACACGATAAATTAATTCACAATTAATTACGAACATGCAACCCATGCTCAAGCACACCCATAACCCTCAAAAATATTGTCAACACAAGACAATTAACCATTATCGAAAATTACTCAAGAACACCCTTCAATTTTCGAATTCTATTCTCACAAATCGAACCCAATTAAACACCATAATTCATCTAAACATGAATTAATCGATCAACAACAAGAATCATCATCCCCTGCCAAAAACCCCCAAATTTCGAACTCAAACCCCTCAACCAGCATGAAATTCGAACCAAAATTCACAATTTCGAACACAAATCCTTAAATTCGAACACAATACCACCAAATATAGCAGGGAATAACATGAGAGGGACGAAAAAGGGGTAAGGAAGGTTACCCATACGAAGATCGGAAAGAAAATCGACCGAAATCGAAGAACCCTAGCTTTTGGGGATCGACGCATTCTGCCAAAATCCGAACGAGAAACGCGACCAAACTTCGAATTGATGGTGTAGAAAAGAGCGCCTGGACGAGACGAAGCCACCGGTAGGTCGGACGCGCCGAACGGCGGCCGGACGGCGGCGGGCGCACCGCTTTTGCGCGCGGTGGCTGGGGCAGACGGGAATGGGCGGACGCGGGGAGAGAGAAAAGGTAAGGGGCTGAAATGAAAATTTAATTAAAATCTCGGGTTCAACTGGTATTTATAGCAAAAATACCCCGAAATACTAATAGCCCCACAAATACATCATGATTCATTAAAAATCATCTGTTTTCAAAAACTCTCTCTCTAACTCAAAAACCCCCTACCGGTGCCCACACGAAGCACCCGAGATTCCGAGTTACACTAAAAACCCAACTCTTAGATTTTTCACCGTAATGAGAATACAATCTCAACCTCAGGATCCAACAATCCCAACTACCCAAATAAATGAGCCCCGAAGGCCCAACACCGCGATTAAACTCCAAATCGCCACGTAAAACAACTTTAGGGGTTATTAACACTCCGAAATTAACATCCATAATCTCTGGTCATCACAATATCCCCCACTAAAAGAATTTCGTCCTCGAAATTAGCACCGGTGTATCACGTAACACCCGGGCTACACAACAACATGAAGCCATAACCTCGATTCTTGACCATATCAGAATTGTCTTAAAAACCGCGAGGATACTTATCTCACATCAAACTCTAAAACAGAACGACTATACCAAAACCAACTTATCACCCAAGAGGCAAAACGTACCTCGATGCGGTTCATCCCAAAAGTCAGTCCCTCATGACCGCAAAACAACCAATACTTACGACCGTAGATCGGACAGTCATCCTTCGTTCTAATACCACTTAGTAAGAACGCATCATGAATGACACCTCAACCGTGAGAACGTTGACCTCGTGTCAAACTCTGGAGTGGAATAGACTCCCAAATCCATCATAACGTCAAAAAGCGTCAGCACAACTCAACGCTAACAATCCAAAAGCAGTTAGTCAACTGAAACAGCAAGGATTCGAATCGCTCCCGATTCCATCGTAGATATCATTCAATGACATCTCTATCATGACTCACGATGTCTAACATACATCGTTACGAGGAAAACACTAGTATACTACGATGTACACAAACCAAACCTGGTCTCCACTCCCAAACCTCCTCCATCGAATGAGCAGTCGCATCATTGCAACTCAATTTGGGCAACTCACGGCCACAAATTCACACAAAAGACATCTCACAAGATGTCCACCTCCGGATATTCCAAGGATCACATCCTGATCATAAATAAACCATCGAGACTCCACAGAGTTCAAATTCTGAAAGGACATGCAATAAACCCATTGCATCCTCAACACTTGTGTCGGCAGCGACACCCAACCAATCTGAATTCCTGCCATCCCTTGGCAATCCTAGGATTTAACAATCCAAACTTGGGAAGGCCATCGCGTAACTCGGAGGAAACACCAACAAGGAAATACCTCAACCCACATAAGATAATCCCTCCTCAAAGGGAGTCAACTAACTTCACGATTATTCCTCATAATTTATCGTGCCATGGAGATTCCCAATCTCAAGGTGTTCCATATCCCTCATCAGAGATTTAGCCATCCAAAATAGCATAACTCTATGCTTGACAAAAGGAAATTAATAACTGGCATCCGTACACTCACCGGTATACCTGCCTAAGCACTGACATTACATGCATACTCAATGCACTTGGCTCGGGTATCTACAACATACCCCTAAGCCCCAAACACAACTGTCAATTCTGAGTCATTCCCATCCAGAGGAGGCTGATAATCGACGATCAACAACACGGCGTGATTCCCAAAATCAACACCACGCGTACCAACTTACCGAATCTTTCAAAGATTCCCAAATAGGTATAATACTACATCCTTCCCCACAAGGGAAGTGCTATCGAACTAGAGATCCACTAGTCTCGAACCACCGTTCGAAAAAACTGGATACAATAACACCCATTGCATCCCAAGTACACGGATTCCCCAGATCGAGTCAACGACGACTTGATGATTCTCTTGTTGGTACTCCAACATTATGAGCTGTCCCAGACAAGTCTCTCAAAACAATAGACGTATAAACGTTCTCATGGGGTGTCACATGCCTCAAACATCATACTACAAAGGGACAATCAAAAGCCTGCCAAAAGTCTTCATCGTATCATCATATGATTCACCAAACCCGGTTCCAACGTGTAGTATAATGGCTCCAACAATCACACTATATCATTACTACGATATCTGGCTAGCAAAGCGCTGTCTCCATAGGCTCATATCAAGCCCACCAACAAGCCATATGTTCCATCTTGGTATGCCATACCGTACAAACCGTTAGAGTAATGGGTCATCGCCCAACATATCTCTAAAATACCAAGCACAATGGATAACCCGGTGTCCTTGCTCACTTATGATGCAATCATAATCCGATATGATTTATCCCACACCCTTAGGGTGGGTGCAACCATGTCTACCCTACGTCACAACACAAGCGAGTAGTTTCCTCAATGACTACTCTTACCACCAAACACTTGGCCCTAGCCAAACCAACGAGCATACCCAAGGGTATCATCGCTCGACAATTATTAACTCTATAACATGATGTGGTACATTTACCGGTACAATACATCCAATACTCCACCGAGCAAACCTGCTCGGCGTCAACTAGTGACCCAGACTCTACCATGTGCTCATCATCGGCACTCAAACTATACAGCCAAATACATAACATAATGTATTAATCATCAAAACGACGCTACACGTCTACATAGAACATCCACTATGCCATTGTCATCTCGTGACGGTACCTGTCAACATATGACTTTGAAATAATATTGTCGACTCATGACGGTAAATGTCGATACACGACGTTATAATCTCATCGTCAAACACATGACAACATAAGTAAATCAACACATTATATCCACAATAGTGCTAAATAAACAGTAATATGCCATACCTCATTGCTAACAATATAGCGGCATACCTGTCCCCGTCATCCACAGTGGTACGCAATCAGCACCCATCGCTCGTAGGTGGCGTAATCCAGCGTCATGTACATAGCGGCATAACCCATCGCTATAGAATCAGGGGCATAATCCCTCGTTATAGAGTCAGCGGCATAAAACATCGCTATAGACATCTGGCGGCATGAACCATCGCCATAGATGTAGCGGAATGTACCATCGCTATGAACACCCGGTGGCATAAGTCATCGTCAATCAATATAGCGGAATGAGGCATCGCTATCAATACCCGGCGGCATAAATCATCGCCAATAGAATAGCGGAATGAGACATCGCTATCAATATATCCGGCGGCAAGAACCATCGCCAATCAATATAGCGGAATGAACCGTCGCTATCAATACACCTGGTGGCATGAACCATCGCCAATCCATATAGCGGAATGAACCATCGCTATCAATATACATGGCGGCAAGAACCATCGCCAGTCAATATAGCGGAATGAACCATCGCTATCAATATACATGGCGGCAAGAACCATCGCCAGTCAATATAGCGGAATGAACCATCGCTATCAATATACATGGCGGCAAGAACCATCGCCAGTCAATATAGCCGATCCCTAGTCATTGTCACGGTAGTGTATTTTAATGCCCCTCGCTCAAATAAAACATGCGGTACTCCCACCCCTCGCTTCACATATAGGCGGCATAGAATAACCTCGCTTAAATGGACATGCGGCGCTCCCACCCCTCGCTTCACATTTTAGCAGCAAATATTCTTTCCTCGCCTCATATGCTAACCACGCTTCAATGTGACATGCGGCGCTCCCACCCCTCGCTTCACATTTTAGCGGCATAAAACAATAAATAGCGGCAAGCATTTAAAATCATCACTCATCCATAACAATGACTCATGGGATATTCCCCAAGTATTTCGTCCATACCTGCATCACAAAACATAATCCATATTCCAACATACATCATCATGAGTGTATTTTAATGCACCTCGCTCAAATGCGACATGCGGTACTCCCACCCCTCGCTTCAACATTTGGCGGCAAAGCATTAAAATCATCACTACATGTACACATGCAACCACAATGCATAATTCATGATGTATATAAAACGCAGGTTACCGTTTCGTGTCTTTCAACCATGGCCTTAGCCTTTCCACGTCATAGTGTCCCTACAGGAACAATTCCAAACCATGAGCATACGATAATCCATATTCCCCACAATATGATTATAATGAGTAAATGCATAAACTATGAGTACAAAGTACTTCCTGCATCCCAATGCATTTCAAAATGCTCCACTTGGTTGTCCCTGTGTCACAACTCACAATCATAATCAACAGGTTATATTATGATTCTATAGATGTCATGACATATAATCGTTTCACTATGATCACATATCACAAATGCACATAAGCAAAATAGTTGTGTCACACAACTAGCTACTATCATGCATAAATATGTGCTACCCAATCCTATCAGCATGTTTTAGGCCTTCAACAGCCCCAAAGAGCTAACCACTGCTCTGATACCACTAATGTAAGGACCCCAAGCCCTTAACCCTTGATTAGTGTACTAACCACTATGTGTGGCACATGCTTTCAATAAAAAATCAATCGGGAAACTCAAATGATGATTTACCATTGAATGGCAATCACAAAATTTTCTTTAATATGCCATGTTATAAGATCATCATCCTAACAACATATAGACTCATCGAGTTCGCCCATTACCATCCCCTTTTTGCCACTTTTTACATTGTGGACTTTTATACAAATTTGGGCAGAGTCTCCCCATAAATTGAGCTATCCCAAAACAAAAGCACATCACATAATATAATTCCCGGTCAGGGAATACACAATACTCAACAGAATACAGAACACAAAGTAAATTCCCAGTCAGGGAAGACACCACACATAAGACGACAAAAATGGGTTTCAACACCCACATAATACACTAACGACTCTCATATCATTAGCAATTCTACCACAATTGCATGCAACATATAATGAAAGAGAGAAAGGCTCATGCCTTTATATACAACCCATATACAAGAATATCCGTGCTCACATGCGAGCATCATAAATGTGTATATAAACCTCGGGTGTATATAAGTACTCTATACGATACCGTGCTCCATCAAGCCCTGGTACCACGATCCTGTGAGTACATCCAATCAACAGCTCGAGCTCAGCTCCACAGCCATCGATGCACCGGTTCACCTGTCCCAACAGAGACAGCCCCCAACGGGGTGAGCATACCAATACACAAAATCCCATAATCACAATAGTGAAATTCATAATTTACAACACAAGTAAATACTAATGAATTTTAAATGATACTCCCTGGATGGCAACGTCCTCATCCGGGATTCCGTGTACTGTCCCTGTTCTCACAATCATCAAACTCATCAAATCTCAAAAATCAGTAAATCAACACATTGATTTAACTCATAGCATGCCTGGTTCTCAAGTATCAATAATTAATGATTCCAAATTCATTATACATACAAATATAGATATTTCGATATCTAATACTGATTTTCAACTTTGCTACCAATCACAGATAGCTCAAATGCCTAGCATTTATTTTACCAATTTTTCATTTCACTTAGACATCTCACATGTCTTACAATGAATACATGATCCCACGATCATTCTCAGGCATCTCAAATGCCCTACAATAGTCATATAAACCCAGTACCCCATATCTATTATAAGGTCATACTACTCTAGTATTACGCACACTTGTGGCAGCGATATGTCATATCGACACATATATATATAACCATACCCACAACCATCTAATGCAATGAAAACACATTATACATTTCACAAAAGCTTTCATATAAAGTAATGCTCGTACGTCACACGTACCTTAAATTTCCGAAGTCCGAGCCAAACCTTGCTCGAGTTCCATGCCCCGAGGAACGATGTGCTAACACGATAAATTAATTCACAATTAATTACGAACATGCAACCCATGCTCAAGCACACCCATAACCCTCAAAAATATTGTCAACACAAGACAATTAACCATTATCGAAAATTGCTCAAGAACACCCTTCAATTTTCGAATTCTATTCTCACAAATCGAACCCAATTAAACACCATAATTCATCTAAACATGAATTAATCGATCAACAACAAGAATCATCATCCCCTGCCAAAAACCCCCAAATTTCGAACTCAAACCCCTCAACCAACATGAAATTCGAACCAAAATTCACAATTTCGAACACAAATCCTTAAATTCGAACACAATACCACCAAATATAGCAGGGAATAACATGAGAGGGACGAAAAAGGGGTAAGGAAGGTTACCCATACGAAGATCGGAAAGAAAATCGACCGAAATCGAAGAACCCTAGCTTTTGGGGATCGACGCATTCTGCCAAAATCCGAACGAGAAACGCGACCAAACTTCGAATTGATGGTGTAGAAAAGAGCGCCTGGACGAGACGAAGCCACCGGTAGGTCGGACGCGCCGAACGGCGGCCGGACGGCGGCGGGCGCACCGCTTTTGCGCGCGGTGGCTGGGGCAGACGGGAATGGGCGGACGCGGGGAGAGAGAAAAGGTAAGGGGCTGAAATGAAAATTTAATTAAAATCTCAGGTTCAACTGGTATTTATAGAAATACTAATATCCCCACAAATACATCATGATTCATTAAAAATCATCTGTTTTCAAAAACTCTCTCTCTAACTCAAAAACCCCCTACTGGTGCCCACACGAAGCACCCGAGATTCCGAGTCACACTAAAAACCCAACTCTTAGATTTTTCACCGTAATGAGAATACAATCTCAACCTCGGGATCCAACAATCCCAACTACCCAAATAAATGAGCCCCGAAGGCCCAACACCGCGATTAAACTCCAAATCGCCACGTAAAACAACTTTAGGGGTTATTAACACTCCGAAATTAACATCCATAATCTCAGGTCATCACAAAAACTGTATATTCATATATGATATGGAATAAATCGAGTTTGTGAAAATCATCGTATAATATTATATATGATTTAATTGACGGATCGAAATATATGATAATTGGTGATCAAAACCGAGCCATTGGCTCACATAGAAGCTCACGGCCGCCGCATGATGCTAGGGTTTCGAACCCTTGGCTCGTGCATGGCCGAGCAGCCGACGCATGATGCTAGGGTTTCGAACCCTTGGCTTGAGCATGGGCCGAGCCGTCGCACTATCTAGGGTTTTGAACTCTATTGGCTCGATAAAGTATTGAGGCGGTGCAAGTTGGTTCGATCATGGTCCACGGAATTATGAGGGTCGACGGCTACACCACATGAGGGCTAGGGTTTTCGAACCCTTGGCTCGAGATGGTTGAGCCATCACCGTCATGAACCGTGCATGGTTGGACCGTGGCTCGTGGCAAAGAACTTCGAACCATTAGGCTCGAAGAACATGAAAAACCACACGGCGGCGGCTAGGGTTTTGAACACTAGCGGCGCTGCACGTGCTCAAACCATGGCTTGGGCTAGGGTTTCAAACCCTAGGCCCATGCATGGTCCAGCCGTGTGGTTAGATGGGTCGGACCCATTTGGTTCATGGTTTGAGTCGCATTAAGTTCGTGGCATGTGATGTCCCGAGCGTACGATAATTTTTCAAAACTTTATTTTACAGTTTTAATTAGAATTAAATTTTAAAATATTTAGAATTTAATTAATTAAATGTTATAGCATGTTTTATGTGTTGTATGAGCATGGTGCATGGTTATAGCCCTTTGACATATTAGATAGGATTTGTGAATGTTTGTAATATTTAATACGGCCTGCGTGTCGTGCCTTCTCTATTTTTCTCTAAATGTTATCCCTCCCCTATGTTCCCCTCGAATGTGAATCGAGGAATTCTATATCTTGTAAATAGTATAGTTTATTTGTTGATGGTGATCAATGAAGATGGAGCATGCTGCCGGGATAAGGAGGCCATTCACAAACAGGAGCCAAAGGAAGGAGCTTGTGAAGTTGCCTTAGGTTGACTCTTAGGATTTTCTCATTGGCTTGAGAAAATCGCTAGTAGGGGCTATAACCATGTCACGTTTTAATTATGTATGTTGATGCATGATTTATCTTATGTTTTAGATTGATAATTGTATTACACATATATGTAGATATGTATACACCTATATGTAGTGGACATATTTTAAATTATCAAACTAATCATGAGATCAATAAATCCCTTTAAAATATTAAGTTTTAGATGCCTTCCAAAATTAAAAGTACTCGTCAAAACTTCGATTGTACATGTGTGGGTTTGCCAAAGCAAAGCACCGTGGCAATCTTAGTAAGGCGCGAAAGGATAAAAGTGATATCCGTTATACTTTAAATTGGGTGCGACTTAACTCAATAGGATTGGGAACCTAGAGGCATGGGTTAGATAATAATTCATTTGATGAATTGAACAAAGTGTTGTTCATCCAACTATCCAAGAATTACATGTGATGTAATTGACAAAGTGTTGTCTACCTAAATAACCGAGTCTTGGGCGATTAGCCAAAGCTAACTCAAGATTAGGCGAAATATGGATCTTGGCCCACTAAAGGTTTCGAGGGTTGATATTTTAAACAAAATAGTGGAGTATCATTTAATATAAGACCATGTTAAATGATTAAATCATAAACTTATTTTGCATATTTATATTGTAGATATCCATGGCAACTAACAATACAACAAGCACATTATCACTGCGATCGGTCCTTGAGAAGGACAAATTAAATGGGACAAACTTCCTAGACTGGTATAGGAATCTGAGGATAGTCCTCAAGCAAGAAAAGAAACGATATGTCCTAGAGGAACCCTTACCTGTTGAGGAACCTCCCCTGACGGCTACTAGAGCCGATAAAGATGCTTACAAGAAGCATCAGAATGACACACTTGATGTTGGCTGCCTTATGCTTGCCACCATGAACTCTGAGCTTCAGAAGCAACATGAGGAAATGGAGGTGTTCGATATGATCGAACACTTAAAGCAATTGTACCAACAGCAAGCTAGACAAGAGAGGTATGACGTCTCTAAAACGTTGTTCCAGTGCAGGATGGTAGAGGGAAGCCTAGTTGGAACTCATGTACTCAAGATGATTGGGTACATTGAGAATCTGGAGAAGCTGGGTTTTCCATTGGACCAAGAG
Organism: Haberlea rhodopensis; assembly: GCA_907163345.1. Taxonomy (NCBI): domain Eukaryota; kingdom Viridiplantae; phylum Streptophyta; class Magnoliopsida; order Lamiales; family Gesneriaceae; genus Haberlea; species Haberlea rhodopensis. Next base: position 145,107 of record CAJQUN010000464.1, on the reverse strand, counting down.
TTGGCCACCGATGTAATCTTGCAATCGTTGCCTGAGAGCTTCAGTCAATTTGTAGTAAATTACAATATGACTGACATGGAAAAGACTCTACCACAATTACTTGGTATGTTGAGAACATATGAAGAAAATACAAAGAAGACTAAGGCCACAAATGTTCTTATTGTGAATAAGGGCAAAGGAAAGGCCAAAGCTAAAGGCAATAAGAAAACAAAGAAGGTCTTTGTTAAATCTAAGCCAAAGTCTTATGCACTGAAGCCAAAGGAAGGGATAGCAAAGGAAGGGAACTGTTTCCATTGCGGTGAGACCGGTCATTGGAAAAGGAACTGCAAAGTATATCTGGAGGATCTCAAGAAGGGAAGTGTGACTTCCACTTCAGGTATTTTTGTTATAGAAGTCAATTTATCTACTTCTTCATCATGGGTATTAGATACTGGATGTGGATCTCACATTTGTGTAAATGTGCAGGACCTCAAAAAGAGTAGATTTTTGGCAAAAGGCGAAGTTGATCTCCGAGTTGGAAATGGAGCAAGAGTTGCTGCATTAGATGTAGGAGATTATCATTTATCTTTGCCTTCTGGTTTATCGTTGATTTTAAAAGATTGTTATTTTGTGCCTTCAATTACCAAAAACATTATTTTTATTTCTTGTTTGGACAAGTATGGATTATCATTTATTATAAAGGACAACTGTTGTTCCATTTATTTAAATGATATGTTTTATGCTAGTGCACAAATGGTGAATGGTCTTTATTTATTAAATCTTGATATGCCTGTCTATAACATAAATACTAAAAGGATTAAAAATAATGGTTGTAATCCGACTTATCTCTGGCATTGTCGCTTGGGCCACATAAACGAGAACCGCATATCTAAACTTCATAAGGATGGAGTATTAGATTCATTTGATTTTGAATCATATGAAACATGCGAGTCTTGTTTAATGGGCAAGATGACTAAAGCCCCTTTCAAGGGACATGTTGAAACGGCAAATGTTTTATTGGGACTAATACATAGTGATGTATGTGGGCCAATAAGTACACAAGCTAGAGGTGGTTTTCAATACTTCGTTACATTTACTGTGATGCCCCGAAATTAATTAATTGCAATTAAGGCATTAATTATGTTTATATGATGAATCATGTGATAATTGATTTATGTGTTGGGTATTAAGATGTTAACATGATTTAATTGTGTTGATTATTAAATATGAGGAAGATGTGATTTAGATGAAGTTTAGAGCATTTTTGTAAAATGCTTTTAAAATACCATGTTGGGGTTGTGAGGCTTTCGTTAGACGTCACGCCACTAACAAACTTGGACCCAAATCTGATAAGTGTTTATTTGTGGGGTATCCTAAGGAAACGAAAGGATACTATTTCTATTATCCCACCGAGAACAAAGTAGTTGTTGCTCGAACTTGTGTATTTCTTGAAAGAGAATTTATTTCTAGAAAAACCAGTGGGAGAAAAATTGAACTTAGTGAAGTTCAACCACAAGAAAACACTGAATCTGAGATTGAGATGGAAACAGAGCAGGCACCGCAAGCTGTTGTGGAAGAAATACCTGCTCAAGAGACACAAGCCCAGCGTAGGTCTGTAAGAGAACACTGGGAGCCACAGAGATATGGATTTCTTGTGACTCAACAAGGTGACTTACTTATTATTGATGAGGATGAGCCGTCATCTTATCAACAAGCTATAATGGGCACTGATTCTGAGAAATGGCAAGAGGCCATGAAATCTGAGATGGAATCCATGTATACAAACCAAGTATGGACTTTGGTTGATCCACCTGAAGGGGTACGACCATAGGGTGCAAATGGATTTTCAAGAAAAAGACCGATATGGATGGTAATGTACAAACCTATAAAAGTCGGCTGGTTGCAAAAGGATTCAAACAAATTCATGGTATTGACTATGATGAAACCTTTTCACCAGTGGCCATGGTTAAATCCGTAAGGATCTTACTTGCAATAGCTGCATTTCATGATTATGAAATCTGGCAGATGGATGTCAAAACAGCTTTCCTAAATGGAAATCTGCTCGAGGATGTGTACATGACACAACCCGAGGGTTCTGTCGATCCAAAGGATGCTGGAAAGATATGCAAGCTACAACGATCCATTTATGGATTGAAGCAAGCTTCTCGGAGTTGGAATCTTCGTTTTGATGATGCAACCAAAGAGTTTGGTTTTATCAAAAATGTAGATGAACCTTGTGTCTACAAGAAGGTCAGTGGGAGCATAATCATTTTCCTAGTGTTGTATGTAGATGACATACTTCTCATTGGGAATGATATCCCTGCCTTACAATCTGTAAAGATTTGGCTAGGGAACTGCTATTCGATGAAAGACTTGGGAGAAGCCACCTATGTATTAGGAATCAAGATCTATAGAGATAGATCGAGAAGGCTTCTCGGCCTAAGTCAAAGTACATACATAGACAAAGTGCTTAAAAGGTTTAGCATGCAAGAATCAAAGAAAGGATTCGTGCCTATGACACATGGTATATATCTCTCGAATGAACAGTGTCCTTCAACACCAGATGAGAGACAACGCATGAGTAAGATTCCATATGCGTCAGCTATTGGATCCATCATGTATGCCATGATATGTACTCGTCCCGATGCATCGTATGCTTTGAGCATGATGATCAGATATCAAGGTGATCCAGGTGAAGGTCACTGGATTGCTGCAAAGAATATCCTGAAGTACTTGAGAAGAACTAAGGATACATTCTTGATTTATGGAGGTGAGGAAGAGCCCAATGTAATGGGTTACACTGATGCAAGCTTCCAAACCGACAAAGATGATTTTCGATCGCAATCTGGATATGTGTATTGCCTAAATGGAGGTGTTGTGAGCTGGAAGAGTTCAAAGCAAGAGATAGTAGCCGATTCTACAACAGAAGCTGAGTATATTGCTGCCTCTGATGCAGCAAAGGAAGCTGTTTGGATTAGGAAGTTCATTTATGAACTTGGAGTGGTGCCTAGCATTAAAGATCCGATAGAACTCTATTGTGACAACAATGGAGTGATCGCATTGGCTAAGGAACCTAGATCTCACCAAAGATCCAAGCACATACTTAGGCGTTTCCATTTCATTCGAGAAATCGTTGAAATGGGAGATGTTAAAATATGCAAAATACCAACAAATGATAACGTATCAGACCCATTGACGAAGCCACTGTCACAGTAGAAGCATGATCGTCATACTAGATCTCTAGGCATTAGGTATATGTCTGAGTGGTCTTAGTGCAAGTGGGAGATTTGTTGGGATATGCCCTAAGACAAGTCATTGGATGATTGTTTTGACATACAATGTTTATGATTTTATGAATGGCAATTTATTATATATTATTCGTTTAACTGTGCAATGTGAATTAATATATATGTTAATGTCCTTAGAATAATATTGTATTATTCTTAAACATTGTCCCTAGTCAAGTATTATCATGAATAGGGATAATGATAATACGTAGAGACTAGTATGTGTTGATTGATGAATTGTTCATTGATATGAGATATCAAATCAACACATGGGTACATGTTAGAGAACGATGTACTGGACAGACCCACCATGAGAATACTACATGGATAGTTATATGAGTGTCATAAGCAATTCTCATAGTGATAATAATGTATGTAATCCTTACGACTTGTGATCATCAGAGATCCCAACATAAGGAGTTATGTATCTTGATATTGTCAAACGTTACCCGTAACAGGGTAAACTATAAAGGCGACTATTGGATACACTACGAATTATGTAGAGGGATGTGGACTGATCGAGATAGGATTTGTCCCTCCTATATAACAGGAGATGTGTTTGGCCCTTGATCAAGTGAGAACTAAAATGCATGGCCATGCTCGAATGAGTCGATATGAGATATCGAGCTTATTCGTTTATTCTAGTTCTACTTGAGGATCAAGAAATAAAGATTGAATATACGAGTATGACTATTCCATGACTCGTGTTCAATCTAAACACAAAGGACAAAGGGATTAAGTTACATGGTTAATATTATCACAAGTTCTAAAGGTTATGTCGAGTCATTGACATTCTTGTAATTTGGGTAGCCTTGATATGTTGCTAGACACCGCTCCTTGCTTGTAACGTAAAATGAGATTTTATGTCACTGCCAACATTACAAGATCCTATCGGGTCACACAAAAGATTAAATCGATAAAGGGAATTAAATTCATTGGATGAATTAATTAATTAAGAAGAGTCTTAATTAAATGATTATAAGGATTTAATTAAATCATGGGTTTGAGCCCATAAGGCTTTATGAAAGCCTTTAATTAAATCATATATAATTTGATTACATGGTGATTATATTTAATTAACACTTCATATCATAAAACCTACACAAAGCATACGGCCGCCTCTTCTCAAGGTGCTCTCGGTTTTCTTGATAGCCGAAGATTGCTCTTGGTGTTTTGGGCCTCCATTCGATTGTGAATCGAGTGTGATTCTTGTTCCGGTTTAAGAACGAGTCTAGCAACTTGTTCTTAGACTATTCCTTCTCCTGATTTGATCGTGTGGATACAGTTGAGGCAAAACTTGATAAGTTTTGCTAGTGACTCGAAGAAGGCGTTGGACGTGGTGCTGCTTCGTGGAATCTGCTCAAACACGCTACAAGGGTGTTAGTTCCGGACCTTATCGATGAGATTTTAAAGATGACAAAACATTTCAGACCGGATCGATAGATATCAGTTTGACCAGATCGATCGGACAAAACAGAGCAAGATGACAAATTATTTCAGACCGGATCGATGGAAATCAGGCATACCAGATCGATCGCGCAAAACAGAGCAAGATGATAAAGCATATCACATATCAGACCGGATCGATGGATTCCAGACTGACTAGATCGATACTTCAGATCGATCTCAACCTTTATCAGATCAGAGCAGTCAAAGATACATAAAGGATGGCTTCTCAGTCCGAACCATCAACGGTTATTTATTGTAGCATTTAATGCTGTAATTAATGCTACAAAGGATCAAAAGTCGAAGATTGCCATTAAAGGTAAGAAGACAAAGGAGAGCTTACCTGACAGTCGCCAAAAGCATACACCAGAACGGCAAGTGTTCTGAAGAAGAAGACTGTAGCTTTCTCAGAGTTTAAAAAGAGTCAAAGTTGCACATTAAGGGAAACAATGCCGTTGCTACCCTCAACTATAAAAGGATGCAACAAAAGGAAGACAGGGACTCTGGATTCCAACTCACGCTGATAAATTGAAAAACACACAAGAAAGCATCTGCACACGCTTACAAAGTTCAGAAGCTTTCGAGCTGAAGTTATTTATTTAAGCGCAATTACTTTGTAACATTTGATCATTGTAGGATCACTGTGCGCATTGTGTATTGAAAAATAGAAGTGAGCAACTTATTGTAACTGTCAGACAGAGTGTGTCTGAGCAGGTTGAGTGACTAGGAGTTTCAGACTGGTAGTGAGGTAAATCCAGTCTGAATCGGGTTTGTACAACAGGATTGTATAAATCAAAGTCTTCTAGTATAAACCTTCCTTAATTCGAAGAAGGGGAGACGTAGAAGGATTACACCACCTTCGAACTTCCAGAAACATATCCTGTGTCTTATCCTTCTGCACTTAGCCATCGAGCCGTTCTTACTTTTACAAGAGCAGACCGTTTCCGCACTCACCTTTTTAGTGGTCTGTTCTGTTCAAAGAGTTGATTAAGTAACAGATTTCTTTCACTAATCCGAAAGAATTCACAAGGGATAAATTTTTAAGGAGTGTTCATTCACCCCCCCCCCCCCCCCCTCTAAACACTCTGGACCGATCCTAACAAGTGGTATCAGAGCAGGTCATCTTAATCAGCACAAAGACTAAGCTGATGGCATCATTCAACAAAATCCCCATGTTCTCAAAAGAAGACTATGATGACTGGAGAATCAGAATGCAAGCTCATCTGGCAGCTCAGGATGACGATATGTGGTTCGTCAACACTGATGGACCAATGAAGATTTTAAAAATTAATACAGCAGTAGCCATCTCTGATGGAGAACCACAAATGGTGGAAAAAGACAGATCCCTCTGGACGAATGAGGAAAGAAAGAAAGCAAATCTCGATAATGTGGCCAAAGACATCTTGTTCAAGACTTTGGACAAGAACATGTTCAGCAAAATCAAAATGTGCTCTACTGCCAAAGAAATTTGGGAGAAGATAGCACAGCTATGTGAAGGCAACGACCAGACCAAAGAAAACAAGTTAACTGTTGCTCTTCAAAGATTTGAGAGCATAAAGATGAAAAGTGGAGAAACTCTAAATGAGTTTGATGAAAGAGTCACCAGCATCATAAATGAACTGAATGGTCTGGGGAAGGAATATTCTAACAGAGAGATCGCTCTGAAAGTAATGAGAGCTCTGCCAAAGGAATGGGATGTAAAGACCATCGCCATGAGGGAATCAAAAGACCTTAACAAGGTTGAACTTCATGATCTGTTTGCAGATCTTAAGGCCTATGAGTTTGAACTGATAAGCAGAGGTGAAGCAGAGCCATTCATCTCTCAACCAAACAAGGCCCTGGCAGCCACTCAAGACCAGATCGCTTCAACATCAGACCGATCTGCTGAACAGATGAGTAACGATGCTATGTCATTATTTATCAAGAAATTCGGTAAATTTATGTCTAAAAATAAGAGGAACTTCAAACCCTCTCATCATTATAAATCAAGAAAAGATGATACTGTTAACGATCAGGCTTGCTACAATTGTGGTAAGACCGGGCACTTCATTGCAGATTGCACCAGACCGAAGAAAGAAGAACGGAAAGAGAAGTATCGTGATGATAGAAAGAAGAAGCACTACAAAGACCGCAAGAATCATGGAAAATCCCAAAAAGTCCTAGTAGCTGAAGAAGGAAACAGCAAATGGGCTCAGACAGACTCAGACTCGGAAAGCTCTGAATATTCTTCCAGCGAAAGCGAAGAAGATATTCAATGTCTTATGGCAGACGAAGAAATGAGTCAGACAGACGAGGTATATGATCTTGACTCAAATGAATTTACACGAGAAGAGCTCATGTCCGCACTGCAAGACATGGCTAATGATTATAGGATCTTAGCTGAATCATTTGAGAAGAATAAAGCCAAAATCAGTACTCAAATGGATGAGCGCAACAAACCAAGCTGCTCTGAGCAGGGTGAGTGCAAAAATCTCCAGATCGAGCTGAATAAGCTGAAAATCTCTTATGATCAGCTCCATGAAGAAAATAAGAGAATTAGCACACAAAATGCTAAGTTCTCACATATATTCAAAACATGGACAAAATCCAGAACATCCTTGGAAGAATTACAAGAGGTTCAAAGAAACGTCGGTGATTTCACCGGCATAGGCTTTGACACCAAAGAATGCACCAAAGATGAATCTGAGCTGTTGCTGGTAAAGAATCAAGTCAAACAAATGACATTTGTTAAATCCAGCACAGTATATGAAACTGAAGCACCTAAGATTCAAACAGGAGTCTCTTACGAGAATCAAAATCTGAGAAAAGGAATTGGTTATGTTGACCAAGCCAAAGAAAAGGCACCAGCAAGATTTGCGTCTATCAGACCAAATCCAAAGGTGCAAGATCGAAGGCAAGGAAGACAATACAATTATTATAACTCAAAACCGATTCAACGAAGATATAGACTACCTTATGAGAATCAAAGGTTTTCACAGCGCACACATTATCACACACAGCATCGAAACAGACCAGTACACAGCACACCCTACACACACAAGCCATTGAAGCTGATACAGGTGTGGGTTCCCAAAGGGCTAATCCGTTCTGTACCCAAATAGGATTGGGTACCAACAATAATTATATTTGATGACAGGTACCGAAGAAACTCGCATCAGACTGGTATTTGGACAGTGGGTGTTCCCGTCACATGACTGGAAACATCGAGCTGCTGTCTGAAGTGACAGAATGTATTGGACCCAAAATCATTTTCGGAGATAACTCAAAGGGTAAGACCGTGGGCAAGGGTAAGATTGTCCATGGTAACATTATTATCAATGATGTGCTGTTAGTTGAAAATCTGTGCTATAATCTGATTAGTATAAGTCAACTCTGTGATAATGGTTATGCTGTAGAATTTCATAAACACACTTGCACTGTTAAATCATCAGACGGTATAACCATGCTCGTAGGAATCAGGAATGGAAACACATATAAGATTAACTGGAATCATGCTCAACCTGATAATCCTACTTGCTTCATCGCTAACAATGATAATAAACATTGGCTGTGGCATAAGCGCTTGAATCATATCAACTTTAAGACCATTGCTAGCCTGTGTAAACATGATTTAGTTATCGGTCTGCCCAAGATCGATTTTGCTAAGGATAAGATCTGCGAAGCTTGCCAAATGGGCAAACAGATCAGATCATCCTTCAAAAACAAGAATGCCAAATCCTCCTCCCGCTGTTTAGAATTACTGCATATGGACTTGTTTGGTCCTATACCAATAACAAGTTTAGCGGGAATGCGGTATACTCTTGTTGTTATTGATGATTACTCACGCTTTACATGGACTATATTCTTAAGCAGTAAAGATCAGACCGGTCCGAAGTTGATCAAGATGCTGAACGCACTCAGAACGAGAAATCATCCAGCATAGACAGGATTCGAAGTGACAAAGGGACTGAGTTTTCAAATCAGAATCTTGAATCCTTTCTAGAAGATCATGGAATCAAGCATGAGTTTTCAGCTGCTCGAACTCCTCAACAGAATGGAGTTGCAGAACGAAGAAACAGGACGCTCAAGGAAGCAGCAAGAACAATGCTTGCTGATTCTGGAATCTCTCAAAAGTTCTGGGCAGAAGCTGTAAATACTGCTTGCTACACTCAAAACCGATCTATGATTAACAAGAAGCTAAATCTCACTCCATATGAAATATGGACTGGTAACAGACCATCTGTTTCTCACTTTCATGTATTTGGCTGTAAATGCTTCGTTCACAACAATGGTAAGAGTCATCTTACAGCATTTGAAGCTAAGTCAGATAATGGTATATTCTTAGGATATTCATCAATTAGCAAAGCTTATCGAGTTTTTAATAATCGAACTTTAACTGTAGAAGAATCTGTTCATGTAGTCTTTGATGAAACTTTATGTGTTGAGGGCAACAAAGAATCAATTCAAAATCAGATGGAAAATATCCATCTCGAAGCTAACAGTGATGATGAGATTGTAGCTAACAGGTCAAGAGACAATCCACCAGAACCAGAATTACCAGACAGACCGGATCCAGGCTTTGAAGAAACTTCAGATCGAGCTGATCCGAATGCTCCTGACTCAAATATTAAAACAGATGCTGATCATGCTGTTACTGTTCATCCGACCGGACCAGACAATCCAGAGTCAAGCTATCGATGGACTAAGAAGCATCCACCTAATTTAGTGATTGGTAGTCCTTCTGCACCAATCAGAACCAGAGGACAGATGATGGATGAGTTCACTCATGCTGCCTTCATCTCTACTCTGGAACCCAAGAAGATCGATGAAGCTCTGACTGACTTCAACTGGATTAAAGCAATGCAAGAAGAGCTTAATCAATTCGAACAAAATCAAGTTTGGAGTCTAACCCCCAGACCAAGCGATCTGCCTGTTATTGGAACCAGATGGGTCTTCAGAAATAAGCTAGACGCAGATGGAACTGTGGTTAGAAACAAAGCCAGACTGGTGGCACAGGGATTCAGACAAGAAGAAGGAATCGACTTCGATGAATCATTTGCACCAGTCGCCAGACTTGAAGCTATCCGAATCTTTCTTGCTTATGCTGCCTTTAAAGACTTCAAAGTATATCAGATGGACGTCAAGAGCGCCTTTCTTAATGGAAAGCTTCAGGAAGAAGTCTACATTGAGCAACCACCTGGATTTCAGAACCATTTGTATCCCAATCATGTATATCTACTGAATAAAGCAGTGTATGGTCTGAAACAAGCTCCAAGAGCCTGGTATGACACTCTATCTCAATTTCTGCTGAACCATGATTTCCAGATCGGATCAGTAGATAAAACTCTATTTAAATTCATTAAGGGGGAACATACCCTATTAGTTCAGATTTATGTTGATGACATAATTTTTGGGTCAACTAACCCCAAATTGTGCGAGAAATTTTCTAAGTTAATGCAGGGACAGTTCGAGATGAGCATGATGGGAGAATTGTCATTCTTTCTGGGTCTGCAAGTAAAACAGCTCAACAATGGCATTTTCATCAATCAGACCAAGTATACCAAAGAGCTCCTCAAGAGATTTGGAATGGAAACATGCTCAACTGCATCAACTCCAATGAGTCCAACAATCAAGTTAGACAAAGATGAAGGGGGAATGGCAGTTGAAGTAACCATGTATAGAGGACTAATCGGATCGCTATTGTATCTTACAGCGAGCCTGCCCGATATTATGTTTTCAGTCTGTATGTGCGCCAGATTTCAGTCAGAACCAAAGCAATCACATTTTATTGCTGCCAAGCGTATTCTGAAATATTTAAAAGGATCTCAGAACGTTGGTCTTTGGTACTCCAAAGATTCAAACTTCAGCTTGATCGGGTATTCAGACGCAGACTACGCTGGGTGTAAGATCGATCGTAAAAGCACCAGTGGAACATGTCAATTTCTAGGTGAAAGATTGATCTCTTGGTTCAGTAAGAAGCAGACATCGATTGCCACATCCACAGCTGAAGCAGAATACCTAGCCGCTGGAAGCTGTTGTGCTCAAATGCTCTGGATTCAACACCAGCTCAAAGACTATGGCATCCAAGCTGTTGACTCTCCGATATTTTGCGACAACACAAGTGCAATTGCTATAACGTAAAATCCAGTTCTGCACTCTCGAACAAAGCATATTGATATACGACATCATTTTATTCGAGATCATGTTGGCAAAAAGGAAATTCGGATCGAGCACATTTCAACAGAGCAGCAAGCAGCAGACATCTTCACTAAACCGCTTCCTGAGGCTAAGTTTAATTATTTCCGTCAAATTCTTGGTTTAATTGACTTATCTTAATTAGTTTAGATGTTCTTATTCTTTTCGCACTGAAAGATTTTTGTCACCACAGATCGATAATACAATGTTCAGAAAGACACAGACCGGTCCGAACTTTCAGACCGATCCTTGTCAGTCTGATTTTATCCTATGATCTGTCTGGACAATAACAACAGCTCGGACTGATTGACCATTTTAACTAGTTGTACTTTAACCGCCTTATCTTTCTTTATCCTGACCGTTTATTTTGAATTATTTAATTCTCAGTCTTGGAGATAAAGACACGTGTCTTCTCTCTCCTATTTAGCGGACTGAACATTTCATACTTGTTCACTTTTTACAGTTTACCGCTTTCTACCTTCTCACTCTCTTACTCTTCGCACTTTCTTTAAACTCTTTTCAAATGGCTACCATCACTCATAACTCACTCTCCGTTGAGTTTGATGACATTTACAGGGCAGAAGATGCTGCGATGGTGTCCATTTTAAGAGCCCTGGAATCATCTGGTTTAAGGAACTTCTTGGAATGCGGAACCGTTGTTTATGAATCAGAAATCCGCGAGCTGTTCGCCAACGCCGTCTCCCGGAAGACATCCATTTCTACTACTGTCCAGGGCAAATCTTTCGAGATCTCACCAACAACGATGGCCAAGACCTTTGGCCTCCCCAGTTCCGGACTGACAGAGTTCGGACAGACTCCTCAAGCGTCACTCTTAGATCTTCAGGGGAAGATTTCTATTTCTGGCCAACGATTGCAACCCTCCTTTAAGAAGAAGGAAATGCTCTTCCATTTCCAGGTGCTGTGCGAAGTGGTAGGCAAGCCACTTTTGGGTAAAGCAGGAAGCTTCGATGCTGTAACCGCCGAAAAGTTCAGGGCCATGGCGGCTATTGTATCTGGCCAGAAGGTAAACTGGTCCATGATTTTGTTTGGAGTACTGCTGGAAACGGTGATTGCATCCAAGCACGCCGTATGTTTTGCTGTTCCTCTCAGCAAGCTCTTGGAGTCCTTAGGCCTCGAGCTGAGCAAGCTGTCTGCTCTCCGTCCCTTTAAGATCCTTAACTCCAAAGGGCTTGCACTGCTGAAATCCAAGAGTGCTCCGCCTACTCCTGCTACTCTGGCTGCAGTCAAGGTTGAGCAGGACGAGGAACCAGTTGCTGTGCACAAACCTCGGGTCAAGCGGAAGCTGACCATTCAGACTGACTCAGAAGCCACCCAGTCTGCTCACTCATCACCAATCAAACCACTTCCCAAAAAGCCCCGAACCCAGATTACCAAACCAGCCAAATCTCTACCTCCACCCATACTACCACCCTCTAAAGCTACCCCTGCCCCTAAACCTTCCACCCAGCTTTCACAAGCTTCAACCCCTGCACCCAAAGTCACCCTTAGAATTCCCTCTGCCAATCCCGTGGTCAAAGGGATAGTCATCACTGAGTTGGGAGACTATACCCAATCAGGGATTAAGTCCCCTTCCTCCACCGGCAAGGGAAAAACCATTCTCACCGAACCCCTCTCTACTAAACCCAAATCTGCAGCGCAGACTGCTATCGACATCGCCATGGAGGATGTTGATGAGAGGCTAAAGGAACTCATTGTGGTTTTTGATGAATATGTCCAGTACCGGACTATCAACCACATTGAGCTGTTCTACGGTAAGCTGCACAGATTGAAGAAAATGGAAGATGAAGTTCTGAAAGGAACAGAGACTGATGATGTTCGACTTGCCGTGCAGCGCAGAGATCTATTTACGGCAAAACACAGATTCAGACTGGCTAATCTGCTTCTTGTTGCCAAAAAGAAGAACTTCGATCCGCTTGCTCCAACTGCCAGAGATGATGGGGCTGTGATTGCTCAACTCGAGATGGATGTTCATGCTCTATCCTTAGCTGTCCCTTTTCAACGACAGAAGCTAAGTATCTCCACTCCAGCCACAAGCCCGGATCATCCTTCTGCAAGCAAGACTCTGGCAGAACCATTTATCGAGGTTATTCCTTCTGATGCAGCACAACAGACAGAGAATCAGCCTGCAAAGCACGTACCAGACCAGACAGCGGAGCAGCCATTGTCTAATGCTCCGTCTGCAACAGATGATGAACCAATGAATGTTCTGTTGGACTCTCCGACAACATCTATTCCATTGAAGTCATCAGCCTCCCGTACACAACCCAGTCCAGCTGAAGCATGTGCAACAACTGAAGTACCAGACCTCATCGATCCGGATTTCGTGGTATCTACAGTGGTTGCAGCTCTCCAAGTTGAGGAACTTCCCAGTCCCCACTCTCCTCCGGGACCATCAGATGAAGATTTGGTCTTCATTCAAGGTTTCTCTTCGGATTTGATCACTCTGATCCGATCCGAAAGTCATCGGGCTGCCATTTCTTCCATCGTGCCGATTGCTGAAGAAGATGACCATGCCATGTCATCATCAGATCACTCTCCCAGCAAGCTATCTGATGCACCTCCATCCCTGGCACGGACTATCCAGCACTTCTCTGATACCTGTCTGTCCTTGACTCAACGCATTTTAGAAGTTCATCAAGGTCAGAGGGTCACAGCCTTGGACTTTGCTTCCTTCAAAGAGAAGATGAATGCTAGTATCGGAAGCCTTCAGCGCGGCATAAACGATCTGTTTTCTCAACAGGCCTCTTACAAGAACAGCCTGAGAAAAGAGCAGATCGAGCTAGCCACTGAAGTCAGAGCATCCGTTGCCAATTCCCTCCACGCTCAAGACGTTCGTCTTGACGCTATCAGCGCGCAGCTAGCACAAGTTGTCGACTTTCTTCAAGAGATTGCTGCTGACAAAAAGGGGGAAAAGAAGACAGACTTCAAGCCGCCTTCTAGAAAATAATATTTTCAGACTTTGTATTTTTAGGATTTTCTTGGTGATCAATAAAATCCTCGTTTGATTAAGTCTGTGTTCATTTATTTTGAACCTCATCATAAGGCTTAATAATAAAGATTTAATCGATTCAACTTAATGAAGTTCATTTATTTTGAACAAAGAAGTAATCGATCCGAAAGCATTCGCTTCAGAGCTCTTATCAAGACTGGTTAAAAAGACTTAGAAGCTAGGTTTTGTCATCATCAAAAGGGGGAATTTGTTAGTTCCGGACCTTATCGATGAGATTTTAAAGATGACAAAACATTTCAGACCGGATCGATAGATATCAGTTTGACCAGATCGATCGGACAAAACAGAGCAAGATGACAAATTATTTCAGACCGGATCGATGGAATCAGGCATACCAGATCGATCGCGCAAAACAGAGCAAGCTGATAAAGCATATCACATATCAGACCGGATCGATGGATTCCAGACTGACTAGATCGATACTTCAGATCGATCTCAACCTTTATCAGATCAGAGCAGTCAAAGATACATAAAGGATGGCTTCTCAATCCGAACCATCAACGGTTATTTATTGTAGCATTTAATGCTGTAATTAATGCTACAAAGGATCAAAAGTCGAAGATTGCCATTAAAGGTAAGAAGACAAAGGAGAGCTTACCTGACAGTCGCCAAAAGCATACACCAGAACGGCAAGTGTCCTGAAGAAGAAGACTGTAGCTTTCTCAGAGTTTAAAAAGAGTCAAAGTTGCACAGTAAGGGAAACAATGCCGTTGCTACCCTCAACTATAAAAGGATGCAACAAAAGGAAGACAGGGACTCTGGATTCCAACTCACGCTGATAAATTGAAAAACACACAAGAAAGCATCTGCACACGCTTACAAAGTTCAGAAGCTTTCGAGCTGAAGTTATTTATTTAAGCGCAATTACTTTGTAACATTTGATCATTGTAGGATCACTGTGCGCATTGTGTATTGAAAAATAGAAGTGAGCAACTTATTGTAACTGTCAGACAGAGTGTGTCTGAGCAGGTTGAGTGACTAGGAGTTTCAGACTGGTAGTGAGGTAAATCCAGTCTGAATCGGGTTTGTACAACAGGATTGTATAAATCAAAGTCTTCTAGTATAAACCTTCCTTAATTGGAAGAAGGGGAGACGTAGAAGGATTACACCACCTTCGAACTTCCAGAAACATATCCTGTGTCTTATCCTTCTGCACTTAGCCATCGAGTCGTTCTTACTTTTACAAGAGCAGACCGTTTTCGCACTCACCTTTTTAGTGGTCTGTTCTGTTCAAAGAGTTGATTAAGTAACAGATTTCTTTCACTAATCCGAAAGAATTCACAAGGGATAAATTTTTAAGGAGTGTTCATTCACCCCCCCCCCCCCCCCCCCCCCCCCCCTCTAAACACTCCGGACCGATCCTAACAAAGGGTGAGACTTTTGTAAATCCTTTATCCGATATGATAACCTATGTATAAATCAGGTGTCTTGTAATCCATAAAAAATTTATTCCGCTGCGTTGCTATGCATGATGGATTACTTACATTTTAATCTCTCGATCTAAATCTTTAACATACAACACGAATTATTATAGCGTATTATAACTTTATCTATCGATCTCAATTATAATTCACCAATTCAATCAAAGTTAGCTAGGCTTTGATAGCATTAAGATTATAATTCATGCACATAAGAATTAATCCGCTCAAGCACATTCAAATCAATAATTCAAGCACAATATTCCCTAACCTTGATAAAATAAACTTAATTATATTCAAATCAAATTAACAAGATGTATAATCGTTTCTCAACCTCATAATCTGAAAATCAAAATAACTAGAGTTTAGAAATACGATAACATAGGAGCGAATCCGTGCGTTGAACGATACTTCTTCTCTTGCTTCCTTCCTTGCTCTTCAAAGGATTTCTCTAACCTTGGATTGTACTTCGAAGATGATAGGCGGCTGAAAAAAATATTAGTGGGTCTGATTATGCTCTGATAATGTCCCTTGAATTCGTGCCCTCTTCTCTAATTTATAGAGGAGGGGGTGGATGGAAGAGTTTCCAAAAATCAAACCAAATCAAGTCTTTAATTTTCTGAAAATTCTGTGTCTCGATCGATCGGTGCATATGTCTCGATCGATCGAGCGCCTTCAACTCTCGGACCTGATTTTCTCTGCCTCGCTCGATCGATCGAGGGTAAGCTGCCGATCGATCGAGCTTTATTCAATTTTTCTTGTCAAGTCTCTGCCATGCTCGATCGATCGAGCACAAGTTCCGATCGATCGAGCCAAAACTTCTGTCTCCTTCGATCGATTGCCCTCCATGTCCGATCGATCGGTCATGCCAGAATCCAAATTTTTCATTTCTTGCCTTGGTTTGACTCGTTTTCTTCCTTCTAGCTCAATTCTTCCACTTTCCATTTAGATTCCTGAAATAACCAAATAAATACCAAAAAGCATAACATCTTCCCAGAATCTACATGAAAATATATACATATCAAAGCAAAAATACACGTAATAATCAACCTTATCCGATATATCTAGGAGTTCGATTTCACTTGCTCATCCACTAAGTTCATCATTCATCAATCTCAATTTTATGGAATTTCCTAGTTTATTATCCACGAATCATATAATATTATATTACCTCTCCCAAGTGTTGAATAGAATTAATAATCTAATAATCATATTAATGTGTCCACCTAAGATAAATCATCAACAATCTCAATATTGCTAGATTCGTTCCGAGGCTTCGATGAAGTTATACGCATGTCGACTATATAAATTTCCAACGATGTGTTTTCCTATGATCCTATTCACAATCCCCTCTCCCTAGTGATGGAGTATCAATATAATATCATCCAATATATGGCCAGTAAATTGAACACAATTCAAATCAAGAAAACACAAATACACCAATTGGAAAAACCAAGTAAATTGATCAAAACATTCAAAATGTATTTTCAAAAGCAAGTTACATTCTTCTCCTAGAAAATATAATTAGTTCATGATAGAAATAAGAGAAAAACCAAGCATGTTCTTAATAATCATGAAATATGTAAATAAAGAGAGATAAAACGCTATTTTGGAAGCAATTCTCCATCCCCGGATGAAAACTCCTTCGTCTTGTGCTCAATCTCTAGCCCACAAATGGTAGCAGTCATCCTCTATTGTTTCCCTCTTAAATTAGGTCAAAAAGTCCTTTTGAAAGAGTGGTTCATGCATTTTATACCTTGGCTGTGCAGAAAAGCCCATGGGTTGTAAAATAGGTGGCGCTGGGCCGCCTGTCATGTGGCGTTGGGCGCCTCTTCGTAAGTTTTGGTCCAAACTTTCAGCCAATCAGGCGCCGGGGCGCCTATCATCAAGCACCTTAGTGCTTCATCAGGCACTGGGGCTCCTATCATCAAGCGCATGAGCATTTCATCAGGGGCTGGGACGCATTTCATCAAGCGCCTTAGCGTGAGGTGTTCTGTCTAGTGTTGCAAACTTCATAACTGGCGTTGGGGGGGCCTCCTTCAAGTGGCGCCTTAGCGCCAGTTGCACTGGTTCAAGGTCTGATTTTTCGTCTTTTCTCTTGGCTTTTCAACTTATTTCGTCCTTCATAGGCTCATTTCAACCTATGTATCATCAGCATATGCTTTTTTTTTTTTATCAATATTCACTTACTTCTACACGAGTTCCTGAAAAGCACAAAACAAACAAAACAAGCGTAATTATGAACGAAACCAACATAAATATCAATAAAAGTATAGAAATTATAATTGTAAAATTGCACTTATCAAATGTTCATTCACAAGTAGTCATTATTTTGCACTGGCAATGTCAAAAGGTTTTTTGTGCAACTTTGAATTTAAAATTTTCAGTCTTATGTAATGGTTATATCATTACGCAAGACACCGAATAAGAAACTCGTTTTCACTTCGAGTCTTGAGCATGAACATTGTGAAATAATGGAAATGTGTATATGGTGTGCTGAGCCGACTTAATCAATTCGCTAGTTCCTGAGAACTATAGGAGATTTGTAATCAATTCTAGCGACAACTCTATACCTCGCACGCTCACCAACGGCGATCCAATAACACTTTGTACAATCTCACATTCCTCACTCTCTAGCGACAACCTTGTACATCACATGCTTACCAACAACATACCAATGCATAATTCATATAACTTATCTCAGCAATCATACATTTCCTTAAGTAACAATTCATAATGTAATCTCATCGCTTATTATAACAAAAAACGACACATAATCTCATCGCTTATTATAACAAACAGCGGCACATAATACCCATCGCTAATAGCGGCACATAATACACATCGCTAATAGCGGCACATAATCTCATGGCTAATAGCGGCACTTAATATTTCTCATTGTTTGCTCAAGAAACATAACACAATCAAACATAACACAATCGCTCTAATTAAGCATATACAGAATAAACCATTATTGCTCGTATGTCACTATGTATCTTATCGTCTGTTACCTTCATCTGTGTCCTTAGGCTTGAGCATACTCTACATAAATTCAATTAATCAATATTAACATTTATATACATATAGTCTCACACTCAAGCACATACGCA
The DNA here is from genome assembly GCA_907163345.1 of Haberlea rhodopensis. Taxonomy (NCBI): domain Eukaryota; kingdom Viridiplantae; phylum Streptophyta; class Magnoliopsida; order Lamiales; family Gesneriaceae; genus Haberlea; species Haberlea rhodopensis. The sequence continues at coordinate 126,662 of CAJQUN010000464.1, read as the reverse complement.
TGTTCATGATATAACATCAATTCATGATAATTTACTACTTAAATTCCTCGAACAATGAATTCGGTGATATCACAACGCACAATAATTTTCAGACATTTCCTCTCCGGATTGATCGATGTCTATCTCTCGACCGATCGGTAGATTTCGATCTCTATCGATCGATCGGTAGACCTAAAATTTAACACTCCATCATCTTTCGACGATCGATCGGTATATGAAAACTCCGAAAAATACCAAAATTTTAGGCATGATTTCTCCACCAAAACTTCATTAAACTCAAATCAAACAACAAATAATCATTCTTGAACTATTCACAAGTAGTTCAACACACCTTTCCAAAATAACAAGAAGCGATAGTTTGCCACAACCTTAGTTCAAAATCAAACCTGCAATTCCCAAAATTAACTCACAAATAATAATAACCAAGATTTAGGTGCAATATACCACTACAAATCTGCACAAATCATTTCCGGTTGAGCTAAGATCGAACCAGCTAAAATGGTGAAGAAATGAAGGAGAGAAGTAGAGAGAAGAGAAGAGAGTGGAATGAGAATAGAAAATGAGTTAACCCTAAGCCAACTTGGTATATATAAATATCAGGGTCCCAAATATTTGCACATACTCAATTCCAATTAAGTGTTCAATGATTTCTACCCTCCCTCACTTCAAAATCCTGAACTTCGAACCTCGAAGTTTAATTCCAAACTCAAATTCCGTAAAATACTATATATCTTACCACAACCAATTCAATTAATTCCATCAACATAAATTCGGGCATCAATCTTCGAGACTTAAAATGTTCAAAAAATAGTATTATAGAAGTAATATAAGCTATGTTGAGCCAGTTGAGACAGATGCACATTTTTACCCCACTAATATCATCTGCTCAAGAGTCAACTCAACAGAGCTGGTATCACAAATGTAAACCCGTTCAAAAAACTTAAAGGGTTGACAAGCTTGTAAAGACGATAAACTCTTGCTAACACTTCACACACTCGTCCCAATCCTGCTTAAATGATAGTCCTAAAACGGAAACATATGAAAATGATTAAAGATTATTCAAATATGGATCTCAATGGACATAACTTGTTATGGACCCATACAAGATTGGTACCAGTTCTCCAATTGCAGATGACAAAGAATATCAATTAACATACATGTTCAAGAGATGGCAAATCAACAATTGGTATCAAACTAACACACACTCCATTATATAATCTCCTCAACAAATTTAGTTGGCAAATGATATCAATCTACTCATTGACATCATCAAGTGCCACCTTTGGGAAATCTGCTAGAAAGAACATCTGTAAGAGCAGACAGTTGCCCGACTATTTACCTAATACAGTTTGCGTAAATTTAGAGGGAACCTTATCTGTAAAATTAGGTGACAAAATTGGAATCAACAAAGCTCAAAAAACTTAAAATTTTCACAAGCCAATCTCAACTCTTCATCATTGGTCTTCAAGGTTATGTTAATCATGATTTATGAAACAAAAAACTGGTCTTCAAGGTTATGTTAATCATGATTTATGAAACAAAAAACTAGACTATTTTTCATCTTTTAAAGTAATTAAAAAAAATGAGACGTGACAAGCGAACTAAAAAACGAACTCCATAATGTCAGCGATCAAAAATCAAACCCCACTTCTATCAATTTTTCAATTTGTGAGATCGTTATTGTGCTTAAAAAAGATTACAAGTGACCCTACCAAAATTTTCTGATTAACACATGGAAAATACCAATTTTATACAACACCACCATGCTCATATACAATAAACTTTTTTCCGCATTTATAGTATGAATTCGGTGCCCCAGAAATAAATGAGGAAAAAAGATAAATTAATACCATAATTTTTGTTCCACCCAAAAAAGCATACTCTAGGCACTTTTTTATATAAAATTCTTACAATATCATATTGATAACCTTGTATTCTAAGAACAATGGAGGTAGGAGTAGCATTGGAGAACATCTTTCTATAATTTAAGATGAAGAATTGAAAAGTGTGTAACTTGATTAGACAATGGTAGGAGTAGCATCAGAGTACATTTTTCTATAATTTAAGATGCAAATTACCACTTCATATTTCCTGATAAAATAAATAATAGAATAATAACATATCAATTTTGCCACCCACACTTTGCTTCCATTGATTATTCGAAGTAAGAATTTTGTCATTTCTCGAGAAAATTGGTATTGGTATTCAAAATCATCATGTATAAAATTGAGGAATTCAAATATTTCACTTTAAACCTTTCTCCGATTAGCTGTCTTTAACAATTTTTCTGCACAAATTATCTTCCAAGCCTGTCAACTCTCCTCTGACGCAATTCCTCCGGTGATAGAGTCCGATCATGATGATCATCATGATCGTCAAAGAGGGGAAATTCAGCATTGTAACGACCCGTCCCACACATTTCACATTCACTCAAGAAACTTGAATTATCAAATGTACATGCTTGACATCTCCATAAACTAGCTGCATTTTCTGCCCTACTCTGGCCAATAGTTCCTCTGCCAGAAACTCTGCTTCGTGAAGAACGCGACATGCTCCTTACGTATCTTAAAGGCCAACTTAAGATGCCAGTGAAACCGCTAAATAACCTCAAAAACGGGTTTGGACCAGAATACGAAGATTTTATGTATAAATACAGAAGTCCGGCAAGTACTCCCCCAAGATGACCGAGAAAAGAGACACCAGGTACAAACATTTGGATGAGGATAAGTTCTGCCCATGCAGCATAGCGTGCTGGAACCATAAGCCCATGCACGTACGTATAATTATCGTACCCCTCGGAATAGAGGACAACTTTCATGGCAAAAAGCACACCAGAAAAACCCACAGAATATTCGTTGTAATAGGCTCTCTCGTAATCGAAAACAAGAAGAGCTTTTGCGAGTAACAGTGTGATGCCCTGAGACATACCCATAAGTGAAGCAACCATAGATGCGAATTTCACACTACCCATCGCATTCTCTAATTGTATCCCCTTCCATAATAGTGACAACATATTGTAAACAAGGTGAGACTCACCGACGTGGTAAAATGCTGATAAGAGAAACCGCTTCAGATCCTTGTGCTGCTTCAATTAAATTAACAAAATTTATGTTACTATAACCAAACATGTACACAAAACAGAGGGTAAATCACATCAAGTCTTCTTCGTTTCTAAATTCAAAATTTGGAAAATAATCAATAACAAATAAAAAGCACATGGTTTATAATAACATGACCAAAGGCAAGTAAAGGTTTAGGTACTAAACCAGATTAAAACTATAATTATTCTGGGAGCTGAAAACATAACCTTGAAGAGAATTAACAAAAAATTAGCCATGTTTAAACATGAATCTTCCAGTCATCAAATATCTCTTTTCCAGTACACTCTCTGTCATAGGACGAATATAGGAGAAGTTTTCCACAAATTACCATGTTGACATTCACAATGAAAAGTGCACATCACCCTCAGAACCATCATCCAAAGCATATGTAATAAGCGCTTAATTAATTGCCACATTATAGCAGATATTCAACCTAAGGCACACAAGAAGGTTATAAATTATGTGATCTTTCGAACTTGTCATCTGTTTAGCAACCTACCGCATAATATACCAACTGGGGTATAATAGACAACGAAGAGTCATGTTTTTGACTTGACAAGTCAGAGACACTTGCTATGATGCCAAACTTTAAAAGTAAACATGTTTAATACATGATTATCAAGAATTATAACATGACAATATCTATGAGCATGGTAATTAAAATATAACACATTGAGCTACATGTCTACAAACTAATGATTAAGCACATATTAAGAAAATAAGAGCATCGAAAATGATCAACCTAAAATTATAACATGGCAACATGACAACATGACAATATCTATGCAGGATTAAATTTCACACTAACATAGAAGTTGGACTTATGAGTTCAAAATATTGAAAGTGAAACCACAAACGATTTTGAGTGCACAACAAATCTCAACAATATTTCTTGGTAAGAAAAGAGAGAGTAACAAAATATAAATCTAAAACAAGGATGACCAAGAGAGAAACCCATCGACAGCCAAGTAAATGCTACATATACTCTTTTGAGTTGTTAGTGCAGGGGACTACATTTTTGGCAAAACCTTCTTTTTTACTCATAATTTTGAACTCAAAACTAAAGCAACCGGTAAGAAGATGCGTTTATCAGAAAAGAATCTTGAATTGGTCCTCAACCCCACAAACTCCAACTAAATCATCCAACAAATATCACAAATATGTATACCAACACCACCCCAATCAAATAAATAGGTAAAAACTAATAACCCAGGACAGACAACATGAAAGAAAGGTAACTGAAATCGGTTTCGTATAACGATTACCTTGAGAATAAGGTAGGGATTGAACCAGACTTGGTTAATGGTAGGCAGAATCGGCTGCAAAAACCTGGGTCGCAAGTAAATAAGCGTATTAGCAGCTACAAGCCCCGCCGTGACTGGTGGCTTCCTGTCCAAGCGCCAATACTCGCCGAATGCGTGCACCAAAAGTAGCGCAAGCATACCGCCTTTACCCCTTCCTCCATCCATCTCTCAGCAGCACTATCTCAAAAAACACTGTTTTGTCAATCAAAACGAAAAAAACAAACTGAATTTTTCTTGATTCTTTCACCCGCTGAATGCTAAAGGCGAAACTATTTGGGAACAATTCTTCAATTTCAAACTGAATTCTTCAATCTCTTTTCTTCGTCCCTACGGTATGTGGATAGACTGGAATCTTCGAGACGTGTCCTTTGTTCGTGTAATATTTCCACGGCCCAGTTCATTTATATTTGGGCTGTGAATAGAATATTAAGACGTTAAATTTAAGATGAAATTACACATAGGTACTATTTTTGAAAATATATTTCAACTAAATCTAGCAAAATATTTTCTTTTCAACTAAATACATCTTGTGGGAATCTTCTTTCAACTAAGTCCATTTTTATGAAACCCTAATCTAATTAGTCATTTGCTATTCCTATAATACCCTTGTTCTAAAAACCAATTTATAACAGATGAATTATATCTTCCTCGTCGTGAGAGTTGGTGATTGTCGCGTGTTCTGGGAAATCAACAATGGTGGTTATCCGGGGCGTATGGAGCGGTGGCGGCGTTGTGGTGGATGCGACGGTGACTCCTTTTCGTTTCGTCAAATATCCTTCTTCTCCGACCACAGAAAACATATGTTTCGTTTCAATTTTGTTTGCTTGTTTTTATGGTATTTTTGGATTTAATTAACATTGAACTTTTATTTCAATTTGGTGCACATTATGTGTTTGCTAAAAGGTCTCTTTAGGTAAACAAATTTTTTTGTAGCAAATTTGAAAAAGATAAACAACATATCATCTCCTTCCAAAGGTTTTGATTTATTTTTTTCAACTTTCATTTGTTTATGTACAACATACCAAGTAAAAAATAGACTTTAAAATTCCATTTTCATTCGTTTACATACTGTTTTCATTTCTAAACTTTCAGACATCATGTCACTATATTAGTGGAATGATCTATAATAACATAAACGATGCATATATCAAATTCCTGACAATATATCAGTGAGGTAGCACTATCTTATCTTCCCAAATCAAAATAGAAGAACTAACAATCTTAAACAAGCAAGCAACGCATAGCGGTGCATGTAAATTACATGCATCGCTAGTCTAGCGGTGCATGTAATTTACATGCACCGGTAGACTCAACATTTGTATTAGTTCTCAAATTACATGATAAATAAGTATCATACAATAATTGTTAAAGACGATCACAAATAACACTTAAAAATTAAGACACGTTGGTGTAATATATTATCATTTGAAAAATAATATACTTTTGTTATTTGATTATTCAATAATTTATCATATACTCATCCATAATAAAAATTTAATTTCTAAAATAATATATTGTATCTTTAATTTGTTATAAGATCAACAAGCAAGCAACATATAGCGGTGCATGTAAATTACATGCGCCCCTAGTTTACCGGTGCATGTAATTACATGCACCGCTATGCACCGATAGTCTACCGGTGCATGTAAATTACATGCATCGGTAGACTCAACATACAAAATTTTAAAGTTACATTAGCTTGAAACAAATGCAAATATAATTAGAATTTAAAAACTAAGCCACAATGTTGTTGAACAATGATCAAAGTAACATGTATTTAAACCCATCATACATGCATGGAAACTCAACATACAAAATTTAAAGAAAATGACAGTTAATACTGATCGGATATGGACTCCAGTAACTTTACCACAATGGAGGTTTGCTGGAATCAATCCTGTATTGCAAGCATATGCACAAAAACAATCAAATGGCACAACAATGCATGTTTCCCATATAATAAACGATATAAGCAACAAAATGACATATAATATGGAATCGCAACCATCCAAAGTACATACACATCGTTGCTACCTATTTCAGAGCCAAGGCCTAGCACTCCAGAAATCAGAATGTTCGATGCAAACAATCGGCGCATGGTCTCGCGTCCGTACACAGCGAGTTGACGACTATGCAGATCCTCGTCGATTTCCAGAGGCTGACCATCGCTCTTTGGTGCCTTGTCGTTGCTGGCGTCGTTACTCCCACTGGAATTTGTTATAAGATCAACAAGCAAGCAACATATAGCGGTGCATGTAAATTACATGCGCCCCTAGTTTATCGGTGCATGTAATTACATGCACCGCTAGTCTACCGATGCATGTAATTTACATGCACCGATAGTCTACCGGTGCATGTAAATTACATGCATCGGTAGACTCAACATTTGCATTGGTTCTCAAATTACATAATAAATAAGTATCATATAGTAAGTGTTAGAGACGATCACAAATTACACTTAAAATTAAGACATGTTTGTGTAATATATTATCATTTGAAAAATAATAGAATTTTGTTATGAGATTATGCAATAATTTATCATATAGTATATACTCATCCATAATAAAAATATAATTTCTAAGTAATATATTGTATCTTTAATTTGTTATAAGATCAATTGTAAAAATTATAGAATGAAAAATTAACTCACATTTTTTTGATTTGATCATTGTTATTTAGTAATTAGATAAAAAAATCGTATATTAGCGCATCTCCGCCTATCGGTGCATGTAACATGCATCGATAGATTTTAGCAAGTCAGTGCATGTGAATTACATGCACCGCTGAGTCTATTTTGGTGCATGTAAATTACATACACCTATAGACTTATACTATATTTAACCAAAAGCATAGCCTTTTTATATATAATTTTGAATATGTAACATTTTTCCTCATTAATTTTTTTTAATTAATAGCAAACTGAAATAGAAGGCTCAGATGTAAAATAACAAACCGAATAAGAAAGCAACACCTAAGTCTAAAGATGCATGTAAGTTACATGCACCAATGAGTCTATCAGTGCATGTGAATTACATGCACCGATAGACTCATTAACTGCCGGTGCATGTAAATTACATGCACCACTGAGTCTATCGATGCATGTAAAATACATGCACTGATAGACTCATGAACTGCCGGTACATGTAAATTACATGCACCGATGGTTTCAATATCATTACATTCTCAAAATTTTCATTCAAACAATTGATCGGACATCTCAAATACATTATAATTTTGAGTTTTACATTAAAAAATCTACAAACAATCATTACAATAAAATTGAAATTCATAATAAATATAAAATTTCATTAAAACAATTGATCGAACAATTTAAATACGTTATACTTTACGTTTCACATTAAAAATCTACGTACAGACATTACAAAAAAATTGAAATTCATAAGAAATATAAAACAAAATCAACACAATCGGTAAATAGATGATAAATAGAAGAATGCGAAGATTTTGTCTTCTTGCACAACCTTTTTGTTTTCGTTTGATCAGTGCGCGCAGCTCCGACGCCAAGGGAGGAGCGACAACTTCCGACGACGGCGTTGGTGGTTGGGACATGTGTCTGATGTGAGGGGTTGGAGACTAGGGTTTTGATGTTGAAGGATGTGATTCAAGGAAGACAAAAGACTATTTTGGTCATTTTGACCAAAAGTGGACCTAGTTGAAAGAATTATTTTTGGGGTGACTGGGCTGAAAAATCATTTACCAAATGGTACCGGCCCAAAATTTTCCCTAAATTAAATTAGGTCCCGTTACCCCATCCTAGTCCGGGAAAAAAAACTTGCAATCAATTAAGTTTATTTTAGGTTTAAATGACAAAAGTGACGTTAATAAGAAAATGCGGCAATCTCAAAAAATTTAAATCTCTTCCTTTCAGCACTTCGTTCGAGCTCTTCCTCTCACGACTGCGATTCAAATCTCATCTTAAATCTCTCTCGTCAGTTACGATTTCTTACAGTTACAGTTTGTTCCATATTTTTTTTTCAAATCTGGTATGTGTGTGCATGTGTGTCTTTTTGTCTAATATATATATATATATATCTATATATATATATATATATATAGATATATATATATATATATATATATATATATATCTATATATATATATGTAATACCCTTGTCCCACATTGGTTGTGGATGAAAATTTAAAGTGGTTTATAAAGGCTTACAATGGACTATTATAGCAACTTGGGTTAACCATTTTCGTTGAGCGAGGATGGATACGAAATAGTTGCTAGAGGAGTCCATTGTGCAGTCGCGCTTGCGCGGGCCTGGGCCTGGGGCGTGACAGAATGGTATCAGAGCCGGTCACCGGCAGGCAACACCGGGAGATAAGTGCTATGCGGGGCAAAGTGCTACGTGCGTGGGAGCTATCTCTTGAGCCTAGAGGGCCAAAGTGCTACACGACGGGGGCCACCTCTTGAACCTGCGGGGCAAAGTGCCACGTGCGTGGGAGCCACCTCTTGAACCTGCGGGGCAAAGTGCTACATGACGGGAGCCAGCTCTTGAACCTGTAGGAGCCACCTCTAGATTCCCGGTGCCGGTGGATCGATGAGTTAGGTGGCGACGAGGACGTCGCGTTCTAAAGGAGGGGTGATTGTAATACCCTTGTCCCACATTGGTTGTGGATGAAAATTTAAAGTTGTTTATAAAGGCTTACAATGGACTATTATAGCAACTTGGGTTAACCATTTTCGTTGAGCGAGGACGGATACGAAATAGTTGCTATAGGAGTCCATTGTGCAGTCGCGCTTGCGCAGGCCTGGGCCTGGGGCGTGACAATATACATATACATATTTGATGTCATTTGAGGTTTTATAGCTATGGTTCATTGGTGTCCGTACTTGTGCTCATTTTCAGAATTTACAGCCTGAAACATGCAACGAAGAAGATGACCCAGAGAGAAAATTAATTGGTCCACGAAAATTATAAAAAAAGTAACTGGTGCACGAAAATTATAAAAAAATAACTGGTGAACGAAAATTATTAAAAGTAACTGGTGCATAATAAACTGGTGCACGAAAGATATAAAAAGTAACTGATGCATGAAACATAAAAAAAGTATGTGATGCACGAACCATAATCGCAAGTGGCCAGTGGGTGATGCACAAACCATACAATTAAGTTATTGATGCACAAACCATTTAATTTCATGCACCAAGGTTATATTTTCGTGCCCCAGTTTTTTTTAAAAAAACTTCCATCCATCAATAATTGATGCACGGAAATTGAAAATCATTAAGTGATGCACGGAAATTGGAAATCAGTAACTGATGCACGAAAATTGAAAATCAATAACTGATGCACGAAAAATTAATGGTACACGAAATTATTAAAAGTAACTGGTGCACGAAAATTATGAAAAATAAACTGGATATAAAAAGTAACTGATGCACGAACCATATAATTAAGCTACTGATGCACGAACAGTGCACACAGGTTATATTTTCGTGCACCAGGTTTTTAAAAAAAACTTTCATGCATCACTAATTGATGCACAAAAATTGAAAATCATTAAGTGATGCACGAAGATTGAAAATCAGATGCACGAAAATTGAAAATCAATAACTGATGCACGAAAAATAAAACCAGTAACTGATGCACGAAAATTGAAATCAATAACTGATGCACGAAGCATAGAAAAAGTATGTGATGCACGAACCATAATCGTAAGATGGTGATACCGGGCCAAACAATACGATTAAGTTACTGATGCACGAACCATTTATTTCATGCACCAGTTGTTTTTTTGCAAATTTTGTGCATCAGACATCAGTTAATTAACACAAAGTTCGTGCACCAGTTTTATATTTTCATGCATCAGTGTTATATTTTCATGCAACAGTTACTTTTTAAAATTTTCGTGCATGAGTTACTTTATATAATTTCGTGCACCAGTTACTTTTTATGATTTTCGTGCACCAATTAATTTTTCTCTGAGTCATATTCTTCTTTGCAATATCTTACTGTCAGGCTGTAAATTTTGGAAATGAGCAAACAAGCACGAACACCAACACATACCTTACTTCTCCATCCATATGCATCAGTCAAAGCCATGAGAGTTTTTAAAAAAGAAAAATACCAACAGACTTTCGCTGTCTATAATTTAGCATCGGTATTCAAATTTATAATTCATATATACACACAGTACACACACACACTATGGAATATACAGAGTAGATCGAAAATTATATATGCAGAGTAATCTGATGTCTTCTTCGATTTAAAAAGATTCCAAAAGCTACGACAATTTAGATGCTTCGATTCAAGCATATTTCACGTACATAACATTTTAGCAAATAATTTTTAGGGATGAGGCGATGAGATGATGAAGAAAATAATGATCTGAGAATTGCCGGAAAATTTTAGCAGAAAATTTAAGGTGTGGGGCAACAGGATGTGGAAGAAAAGAAAGATCTGAAATTAGGTTTATGATGTTTTCAATTGAAGGGTATTTTGGTAACGAAAAAACACATTTTCAAACCAATAGTTAAAAAATTGGACTTATGTGAATATAATTTTCTCTTAAGTGTATTTTTTGGTAAGAAGTTTTTTTTTTCCAGATTTATTTGTAATAAGTTTCTATAAACAACACATATTTGTAATTTCTCCATTAAATTAAAATTGGAGAAAAATTTCAGGTAGTTACCAATTCAAAAAAAATTATTCTACTTAATTCGGCAAAATTCAAATCGTTTAACTCGATTTTTGTGGAAAATGACCAAAATAGACTTGGATTGTGTGAGTTACGAGAAAATTTCTCCAAAGATGTTGGTATCGAATTCAAGCAATTTTATGCACTTCTTCTGAAATGGGTGCGACAGACTTGTTTTCATTAGATGAATTTGATCTGGATGGTAATGAGTTTTGTAGGCTTGAAAAATATGGGTGTTTTTTATTATTGTTTGAGGTCGAGTTGAGACATTGTTTGTGAAGACTGAAATGTGTAAACAGTTGTACGGTTTTTGTAAAAGTCATATGCTTCTTCTACTACTCAATTATGTTGATTTGGTTTTATATTTGTTATGAATTTCAATTATGTTTGTAATGACTATGTTTGGAGATTTTGAATGTGAAACACAAAACTACAATGCATTTAAGATGTTTGTTTGATAAATTTTTTTGAATTTTTTAATTTTAGCAAGGTGATGCACATAATTTTAACAATCAAGCGGTGCACTTATTAAAATGCACATTTTTTTATATTAAGATGGTGGTGCACTTGCTTAACAAGATGGTGATTTTAACATATAATTTTAACAAATGCACCGCTTGAGTCTAGCGTTGCAAGTGGTACACTTATCAAAATACAAACTTTTTATGTTAAGGTGGTTGTGCACTTGATCATATCAAGTTGGTGCACAAAATTTTACGAGAAAAAAGATGACTTCATTGTTTAAGATGATGTCAATACTTGGTTTGTAACATTATCTTTTTCGAAATTTGTTACGAAAAGTATTTTAACTAAAGATATATTTTGACAAATAGATAATATGTACAAAATTGAAATAACAATTTAATGCTAATTGAAGTACAAAAGTCCCGTAAAAAGAAGCAAAATAAACGTCCAAAAAACGTTGAATGGAGAAAGAGAAACATAATTAAATCAATTAGACAAACAAATGAGAAAGTCTTATAAATAAAAGAACATAAAAATAAAAATAAATGGACATGTTTGAATAAAGTGTTTGGGAAGATGAATTTAGTAGGAGAGAAGATTGTTTTGTAGATTAAGTTGAAAAATATTTTAAAATATGAGAGCTATATTAACTTTCCCTTTAAAAAGTACATAAAATCCAGATATTTGATCTGATCCACTAAAATCAAAGCGATTAAACCCGATTCGGTTTTTTAAATAACCTTAACCGGATATTAATTCTTTGTATACAAAAAATAGGATATTAAACTCAAAATATACGCAATAGTAAATCAATTTAAAATTTTAAATATATATACTGGCCCATGATGAAACGTTTGAAGTACCTAGAGTTTATTATTTTTATATCATTTTATAAGGTGATTCTAAGCCTTCTTACATATAATAAAACTAAACAAAAGGAAGATTTATATGTTATAATTATACTTAAATGTTAAGAAACATATTATAAGAAAATATGATGTTTATTATTTTGAAGTTTTAACAAATCACAACAACATAGAATTATTTAGTGGGGTTTTCATAAAGAAATGTGCATAATTACTTTTTTGAAAATTAGTAAATTATATTTTTTGTTGTGTTGGGACAAAGAAAGATTGCTGGTGATCAAAAGTAAAAAATGGGTGAATAGACAATTTCAAATTTTGTAGATTGAAAAGATTTTTGTTCGATATGGTTGCATAGTGTTCTTAAAGAGAATTGCTGTAAAAAGAGATGATACTTTGGAAAGATGGATAGATAAATTTAGATATGCAAGAAACCTACTAAAACAAAACAAACAAAGTGCCTCCTTTGTTCCAAATCACCAATAGTCGTTGATGGAGAGAAAGGAGGCACCAATTTGAGAAGGATTATAGTATCCAGGGGCGAAGGTCTCGGGTTCGGGTTCGTGTTCGGGTTCGGGTTCGAGATCCCCTCCCCTGATAACCGAAGCATGCAGCTATAGTCTTCAAATCAGTGGACTCCACGTTTGGAATGGAGGAAGCTCTCTGAACACCTTCGATTTTCATTTCATGGGATGTATTGAAATGGAACGTGGGTTTTTTCTTACCTACCCATGGGGCATCTACCCCATGGGAATATACCCAACGTGTGGTTGGATCTACCCTATGGGGTGGTGCCAATGGGGTAGCCAAGAAGGTCCATAGTAGAAATACCATTTGCTTCTTCTCGAAGTGACAGGTTCCTCCTCATCACTATCAGAAAACACATCGTCATCTTCTTTTTTGCTTTCTGAAGGATGCATTACTTTGATTTGAAGGAGCTTCTCGTAACATTGCATTGGAAGAATTGGTGTCCTGATCTATTTTATCCTCCGATCAGATCGTCTCGTCATATTCTATTATCATAATTTCAAATTGAAATCTCGGGGAGGGCAAATTTCTCTTGTCAAAGCTATCGAGGTCAGAACCATCCAAAATCACTCTATTTTCCATCATTGTCGTGTTCTACCTATTGGGTTCGTTCCCGGCATGATACAAACACTGTGGAAATATAATTAGTAAAACTTTTATCATATCTAAACCCGGGGACAATCGATTACGCTAGATTTATATATAACACACAAATATAAAAAATAAGTGCACGAAAGAGATTATCGGTATTTAGCGAAATCCGAGAGTGGCAATCCCTCGAGTCCAAACGACATGACCAGATCTACAAGTCCAACAACAATACTAATTTGATGTAAGCGTTTCTATGACCAGAAATCCATGATTGGTGTATATCGTTTGGTCTATATTGTATTATTTCTTATTTCCGGAATAAATGTCATATATTTATAGATGTAATTGAGTTACTAATGAGCTTTGGGTGCATAAAGTCTAACATGCCAATATTTGGCTTACATGATATATATTATGCTAACAATCTACCACATGCCCGCAAGCCTATGCAAAAACACTAAACTCATAATTCAAATATGTTAATACAATAGAACAACTTCATGCTCAACAATTGTACATAATTATGAAATATAAATATATAATATATGATAATTTTAGAACTTTTATAGATGAAACATTTCCAAATATAAAACTCTACTAAAATGAGGAGCTTTCAAAATTAACTCATTCCATAAACATCAATCACAAAATTAACTCATTCCATAAACATCAAATCATGATGATTAATCATTTAAAAGACTCGAGCGAAGCATACATCAATTCCATGACAAACCAATATCTTTCCCTAAACCCGGCCTCTCGATCGATCAGCCAAGAGCTCTCGATCGATCGAGAGCCACAGAAAATTGACATTGAATTTTGCCTCGCGCTCGATCGATCGGTGAGACTACCCGATCGATCGCCAGACGCTCGCGATCGATCGAGCAGCGTTAGCTCTGCTCGATCGATCGCCTGCACTATTCATACATCCACGAGTGCACATAAGGACTTGCTTGGCAAACATATCCCCAACATTGTTCCTTTCCTCTTCAATAATGTGGGAGATAAAAGTTGTTTAAACTGTGTAAAAAATGGCGGAAGAACTGTGTCAAAGTCTGATATGGAAGGCCCCTCTTATACCAAGTAGAAGAGTCCTTCTAAATAATGTTTCCTCCCTATGCAAAACCCTAGCCGCCACTCAAGATCATTAAAATTTCCTGTAATGGCGATCGATTGCTGCCTAAGTGGTGATCCGTCGTTGTAAACTCTTTTATTTTTTTTTCGAACATATGTGTTTGGCGACTGATTGCTAGCTTCAATCGTTGATCGATTAGTCGATCAGTTGCCACTTGTACATGGCTTTATATCTTCAGTTCCTAAAATTTTCTTCTCAAATCCCTGTGTTCGGCGATCGGTCGCCACCTGCAACTGGCGATCTATCGCCAAAGGAAGAATTTTCAACTCAAAGATTTTCCTCTTGTGCTCGACGTGGTGGTTCATTTTGGCATTTTTCCACATTTTCATCATTATTTGGCATCTTTTCATAATTTTCTCACTTTTACCTAAATTCCTGAAATATGTAAAAGTAATAACCAAAAGCATAAATATGTTCAAGGATCAAAATAAAAGCAATGAGAAAACATGACAATATAAGTGCAAAAACTGCACTTATCAATACACAATTGATAATATTTTTTGGTAAATTAATTAACAAGTTTTTTCCATACCAAAACTAGGATAAGTGAGATTCATTAAACCTAACAATATATCTTAGCTCTATATATCCATCACAACCAATTTATTCATAATATAATTTTAGATTTGTAGCTAAGGTCCTATCAAGATATATTGGAATTTCCAGCTATTGGGTCTCGATAATTTTTTCATAAAAAAAAAAAACAAATGTCAAAACTAAAAATTGTAGAGTTGTTTACTCGAAGGACTAAATATGCGAAAACACAAATTTTAAGGACTAGAGAAAAAGTTTAAAAAATTTCAAAGTCACATCTAAATTTGAAGGACTAGAGAACAATTTTGATAACTTTCAAAGTCAAATATAAATGATGGTACAGTACAAATGATGGTCTTAGTATCCAGCTTTTATGTGGGAAGTAATGATTAGGTAATAATATAGACATTAGGGTATGGAAAGTTGTTATATATGAATTAATATTGGACATAAATTTTGTTGAATTCAGGGTTTGAGCAACGTGCTAGTACCCTAGCTATTTCACACATTAAATTGGATAATTCTGTGATATAAATATTATATATATTTTCAAATATTTATATATTAGATTTTGTTTAATTTGTATAATGAAAATGAAAAAATAATTAAAATGGAAGCTATATAATAGATGGATACCAACCGGTTAGTTTATATTTAATGAAGAGTCTTTGCTCAAAAAAGAGAGTATGAGTTGTTGAGGGACAAATGCACACGTTAAAAGCTTACACTAAAATTTCCTCTTTTTTCCTCATAAAGTATTCCATTGAAAACAATATTTTAACACTTCATTATGAAAAATATGAGATACTTAATCTACATTAATTTTATATTAAGAAGTAAATGTTTTACTATGCCTTATATATGTTTATGAGAAAAATCATTCATCAAATTTATATGTAGGATATTGCCCACATAACTAAGGTCGTGTCAGTATTCCGACGAAATCGTATTAAAAATACAAAAAATAATTTTTGACCAATTAGAGTACAAATTTCGAATTTTTCCTTGTTTTCCGCTTGATTTTGACACTGTTACAAATAGCCATTCTATAATATAATATTAAATTATATTCAAATATGTACATCTTTGATATTAAATCATTATTAATTAAAATATGTAAAATTTGTAAATATGAAGTTATCTCCTTGTTTTGAAATCCATTAACAATTACAATTCAACATGTGTTCGGTTCACATACCTAAATACCACACTAAAAGGAATGAAACGAACAAAAAAAAAAAAATATTAAACTTTAAAACTTAGTCACTTTTGCTTTCCCAACTTTTAACTTTCTTTCCACCCCCACCCTCCCAAATAGTCCCCCTCAAGTGTCACTTTCTCACATATACTTCACACAAAGGAAACAACCATTCACTTCATCTATACCTTTATCTCTCTCTTCTCCCACTTCTCCTTCAAAGCTCTGCAACTACTCCTCCCATCCTCCTCTCAATCCCCATTTCAAGATTTTTATTTTTTCACCCGATAATTTAGCTTCAAATCTTAACCTTATTCCCCTCGAAAAACCTCCCTCCAATCCCACTGCACAACCCTAGAAATCCTTAAACACCAACAAACCTACAAACTCATCAAGAACAAGAACAAGAGCATATATTTCTATAAACCTAAGACATAAAAGATCAAGAAAAAGAATCGAGTTTCCGATTTGCTCGGAGATTTATACACAAAAATATGGAGCTATTTCCTTCTCAACCAGACCTTTCCCTACAAATCAGCCAACCAAACACCAAACCCTCGTCCAATTGGATCAGAAATGAAGATGAAATGGATTCGAGCTTATGGAAAAGGTCTTTGGATTCAAGAAACTCTGTCTCTTCAATGGATATCCCCTCTTTCGACCTCTCACTTTCGAAACCAACAAAAGGTAACAGTTTTTCAAGCCACCTCCACCACCACCGCCAGCTCCTCCACGGCACCGGCGGCTCCACCGCCCATTTCCTCCATTCCCTCCAGCAAAACCATCACCAACAAAGTCCAAATCCTAGCATCTTTCCACCAGGGTTGAGACAAGAACTTAATTTCTTAAGGCCTATCAGAGGGATTCCAGTATATCAAAACCCTCCTCAAGCTTTCCCATTTTCTCCCAATAATCATAATCATAATAGTAATAATAATCCTTTCTTTCAAACTCACGGCCTAATGCGATCGAGGTTTCTGTCGAGGTTCCCCGCTAAACGGAGCATGAGAGCGCCTCGGATGCGGTGGACTACCACGCTTCATGCCCATTTTGTTCATGCTGTGGAGCTCTTAGGTGGCCATGAAAGTGAGCTTCATTACTTCTTTCACTGTTCTCTTTGTTATATTTTTTTATGAATTTTCCAACAACATATTTTGACTTTTAAAATTAAAATACATTTACAGGAGCTACACCCAAATCAGTTCTTGAACTGATGGATGTCAAAGATCTTACCTTGGCACATGTTAAGTCCCATTTACAGGTGAATTAATTAGTCCAAATCCTTCATTTTGTGGGGGTATTATCAATTTCTCGTGCCTGAAATGTCTTAACTTACACATGAAAACAAATTGGTTATTTTCAAGAAATTTTGAGTTTACAAAGTTAAAGTTTTCCCCTAACTTTAAATTCTCTCTTCCCTTCTCTTTAAATATTCTTCTTCTTTTTTCTTGATAATCAGTCAATTGCTGTATATAATAAATAATCTTATCTGTCTGTAAGCTAAAGAATTAATATATTGTCTTTCATTATATAATTACGCTGCATCACACCCACACACACGCACATATGCATATAATTATCAAATTCCAAAGCCTTTCTCTCTTCTGCAATGGCCTCTCAAATCCTCAGCACTTCTTTTTCAGCTAGATCTCAAGGTTGTGCAAGTGTTAAGCAGCTTTTTTGCTTGGAAGAACGAACCTTTAATATAATAAAAAAATTTATATATATAATAAATGTAGATATATAGGAGGAGATAGAGGGGAAGATGCAGAATAAGCCATTCTTGAGAAAATAGAAAGAAAAAACGTAGTATAAGACAAGGAAGAAGAAATCTAAAACGGTCCAAGAAACACAGTTGAGTAGTAGTATGTTCCTCAAAAGATTTAAAACTATTTTTCCTCAAGTGGCTACAAAGAAACGAAAGTACAGAACGCTATCATGACACAATGATATCTGCACAAACTCTTGGGTTTAGAAAACCACCCTTTGCTAACCATGGTTAGCCTCGAAAAATGGACTTGCCTATGTCCATGCATGTGCATTTATATGGATATTTTTATATGGATATCTATATATCTGTAATTTAGTGGTTGTCATTCCTAATCGGCTCGAGTTCAAATCCGTGTCCCCCTAATTTAGAAATTGTTCAAAAATATGTATATATAAGAATGTTTTCTACATGGAAAATACAAAAAAAAAAAAAAAATTCATTATTTTACTTGGATACAGTACCTTTTCACTACATAAACATTGACATTTGAAAAATATTTATGGCAACAAGAAAAATGTATCATATATTATACTTTCCGCAATTTTGTTTTTTAACGCACTTGGTTTTACTTTCTTTTAATTTTGCAGATGTATAGAACTGTGAAATCAACTGACAGAGCAGCAGCTACTTCAGGTTAGCGTTTGGCTCTCTTTCTGTTTATTTAAATCTTGCGACTATACTATAGACTTTTATATATATATATATATATATATATATATATATATATATATTGTAAGAATGGATAAATAATTAAATTAATTCGTATAAACTATGTTTGAATAAAACTCTAGTTTCCTGATTATGTGACATTAATTTTGCTTGTTTAGGGCATTCAGACCAATTCGAAAATGGGTCATCTGGAGATACTTCGGATGATCAACAAGGAACCATACAAAATAATATGAATCAAGAGAAGAGCTATCATGAACTGTGGAGCAATTCCTCAAGGTAATAAAAAATCAATCTACTTTATTATTAATTGTAATGTGCAGCTATATTCATTATATAAGAGCCTTTACAGTTTATAAATCCTTGTCTTTAAAAGGGTTCAACTCATTAATCTTTAGGAAAGAGACGGAGGAGAAAATTTATTATTTTGGGATAAAAAAATACATATACTTTAAGATTATTTAACTTGTTCTATTTTTATTTCGTGTTCATATATTGCTTGAAGAAAGACTAACTCGGCAATGGATCAGTTGTATCGATTCTTGTGCCTGTGGTCCTACGCACGTTTGTGTGAAAGGAGCCAAACACAAAGACGACATAAGAATAATTCGAATTCTATGCAATGAGCTCGAGATCTTAGGTTCGAGCTTCATCCCCATCATCCTTTTCTTCCTCTGTAATTGTTTGCTAAACAATTTGTCCTATATCTGTCAGTTTGACTCATGAATAGTTATGTATTCCTAAAGTTAAAATTAGTTTGAATTAATTTAATTTGAACTATGATGGGTGAATCGTATTAATGATCATTATGAAAAGTTTAAAGAGTACAAAATCCTTTGTGTAAATCAATATTTTTTAATTTTTAAATCACAAGCATGCATATTTGCTCCAATTGTAATACAAGTTTATGAGACTTATGCTTGTGATTTAAATACACAATGTTTAAAGGACTTCGTGCTCTTTTGATTTTTTTCAGGGATATCAAATGTAATTTGCCCAAATTATGATAATCAGTCAACAGTCATTCTGAAGCATGGAATTGGCCGTGATTGAGGGTTTATTAGATTTATTAGTACCCGTAGGCACCGTTTGGTACGTTTGTACGGATATGATGAGCCATGGTTTTTAACTATCACTCATCACTTATTCCATCTCATTCATTGTATCAAACGGTGCCGTATAATATAATGTACAATATGATTAGCCTATGATGGAGCAACTGGTTTTCTAAGAATTTACGTTTTATATTTGAGAAATAACATACATACATGCTTCATTTGAAAGTTTTATTTATGTGAGAATTTGAGAAATCCATAATATAACTATAGTTGTAATAGCTGCAAGGAAAAAATATATGCTTCAGCTTTTTTTTGAAACCTACTCACATAACTATTTAGACTGCTAATTAAGGAAACATTAAAATGACAATTATTCAGATCCCAAGGACTTTATATTTGGTAGGTGAGAGAATTTAACAAATAAAGAGATGCCAGAAGTTACATTACTTGGCTTTAAATTCAATAGATGGAAGGATTAATGCTCTTAAATGTAAGACCACTATTTGAATTAAAAGAAGAATAATTCAAAGGAATCAATAAATATTCTAAATATCTGCCACCCAGTCACATAATTAAGTAAAATAAATGAATTAAGAAATAAAAGACCTTAAAAAAAGAAATTAATATGGGAATACTCTCAAAGAGTTTTAGTGTTCGATTTCATAAATATCCCCCGACCTAAGTTTGCATTTGGAATGAATGATCTTCACTCAAATCCACCATTTATGTTTGGGTAAAAAATTGAAGTGGGTATTTCAAATTCTTCCTTCTTGCAATGTATTTTTCTTTGCATTTTGAAAGGATTTGAAATGACAACCAACTACATGTTATTTCAAATCCATGAATTTCAAATTATTAGATTTCTAATCATTTCCTTCAATTCAAATCCTTCAATCCAAATGCTATCTAAAATAGCATATGTTTTTAAACTTATCGTTAAAACCCCTGCCTGGATTTCTTTCATTTTTTGCAATATGCAATAAAAATGTAACAAAAAAGAATTATTTTACTTTTCTTCCCAGTTCTGGACATAAAATCCCAATTGAACAAATCAAACTAAAAGGAGCATATCTCTTACTTTTGGATTTTGTGGGTTCCAAAATTCAAAAGAAGTATTTGAAAAGGGACCCAAATAATTAAGAAACTTGCCCACAAAGCTGAAAATTTTATGGACCCAATGAAGAAATCTTGGTGCTAAAGTTGTAATTTTTATGTTTAATAATGGGGAGGCTGTCACATGGATGGGTTTCACTTTATTTTTTTGTACTATGAAGGAATATAAAATGGGGAAGTATAAGTAAAAGATACCTTTGTTTTTTCAGTGTTAGCTTTATCTTGTGCATGATTTCCACTGATTGAAAAAATCATTGCTTTCCTTATTTTGTAGCTGGGAAGCTTTGTTGCATGGAAAACAGAGAGACTGTGGAGGGAACATTCAATCTCTTGAGGTATATTTTTTTTTCAATCCTCTGCTTGAAATTACGAAAATACCCATAACTTTTTGGAAAATTTTTATAAACGATTAGATTACTTATATTGGCTAATTGAAAACATGATGTTTTTAAAAAATTTTGATTTTACATAATAGTATTTTTTGCTCGTTCGAACCTTATTCAATGGCAGCGAATGCGATTTGATCGTATTTTTGTAGATGTTGATATGTATACTAGCTAGTAGAGTATAAAGTGAATAGGAAAGCTTTTCTAAAGATGGACATGTCACTTGCAATATGTGTACGTGTTAGGTTTAATATATGCTTTGCCTTTGGGTCAAGAAATTTATTAACACGAGAAAAAGAAATCTAAAAGTAATGAAAGATCTTCTTAGAGAATGATAATTTTTCTTTTTGTAGCCTTTGTGAAAGCAATTTACCATGCATGACCATGGTACCTCGTACTTAATTAAGTTTATAATGGCCAATCGCTGTTTCAGGGATTATAAGAAAATAAAATAAAGGAAAATATTTGTAGTCATTTTTAACTTAATATCTAAAATTTGTTTTTATGTTTTCAATATTTTAATATCTAAAATATTGATTGGATTCCCCTTTTCATTTTGTTTTTATTGTCTTAATATTGATATATGTGATAAAAAAAATGATCCAAACTTGCTCCATTTATAGATATAGTACTTTTTTGTAGCTTTGATTTGCATAGTATTAGAAATTTTTATTCCCTTGACCATCTATTCTCACATTAGTTTCACTCACTTCTTGCTATTTTACAATAGAGTGACTGCACTTTAGTGTGTGTTTATACACACACAAATACATGCATATATACTTACATATATCTATATTTTGTTGTACATATATGGATGCAGAAGGAAATGGAACCAAGTTATGACAGAATATCAGATGTGTGCTCATCAAGCATATCAGAGACAATCCCAAAGAAGCCTAATTTGGAGTTCACATTAGGGAGGCCACAGTGAAAGACATTTAATTATCTGTTTTCCAGTATTAGTTATATATATAATTTTAAAAAAAAATTGAAAGCATTGAATTTTTCTGATGGGAGCTGGTGAAAAGGATTCAAGAATCCATATAGAGAAAAAATTAAAGGGGGAAAAAAAATAAAAGTGGATGGAAGAAAAGGGAGAAAAAAAGAGAGAAAAGACCGAAAGCAAACGAAAAGGAGTTAAGGGTAGATATAAAAGCATATGCTTTTGCTGTCAAAAGATATAGGAATTCATAAAATCTAAATATTTTATTATTATTATTATATATATATATATATTTATTAAAATCTAATTGATTTTGAATTTTTATGGACTTGGAGGAAAGGTGAGAATTATTGAAGTAGTATAATTCTTTGTGTTGCTTACGCACAGAAATATATACATTTACCTTTAACAAGAGTGTTTTGACTATATCTATATAATATAGCCTCCAGATTCTCCATCATATATATAATCTTCCGAGGAACTTTCTCAAGTTTAAGTTTTCTTTTCTTTTTTCTTTCTTGGAATCTTCTAACAAAATAAACATGACTATATGGAAACAAAACTTAATATATGCAATATCTTAAAAAGATCCTTGTAAAATTCAATGATGCAGATCTCTAAAATGTCAAAAATATACATATTTGCATTATTTGTTATAGTGTTATGCCTTTTTTGTAATTATGATAGTAAAAAAGATTTTATATTACGAAATATGTTAATACACTCAACAATCTATTTTATCCAACTATCATAACAGCTTGTGTTTAAAATAAAAAACATAGCATATAAGCTCCTGAAATAAATAATAATAAAAAAAAAACTTCTGAAATAATTTATAAGATATAAAGCTTAACAAGCGCAGTGTGGATATCGAAACTTTCTCGGTACTGAATTGCACCACACTATGCTCCTTTTCCTCCTTGGTTCCAGGTCTTCCACTAATATGTTTAGTTGAAGTCCCAAATAGATAGATTTTGTTGAGAATCTCCCTTCCTTGTGTTTCCGATGTCATTCGTCTTCACGGAATTTGTCTATCGAGTGCTTGTTTAACAATGTTAGTGTTGGTACCAAGTTCGACAACATGAGCTAGAAAATAGCAAATATCAAGGATAACATTGACATCACAATTTACGTTAAAAACCCCCAAAAAGTTATTAGGGTAAAAACGATGGGCAAGATGAACATATTTCACCATAATATTTCTTGGATTACAATCTCTCACTATTTTAAAAGAGACTAACACTCTTAATATATGAGAAAACAACCTCGCAAATATTATAGAAACAAAACACTCAAATATCGAATGTTATGAGATGAGATACCTATATGCATTTAATGTTACATGATTGGTGCCACGAGTCATGACTTTTTTTATTGACTTTCCCCACTTGGAGATTTGATTGAGAATCAAACACATCTACATACATCCTTTCAATCTTCAAGTCCATGCTGCTTACGTTTCTTTTAGGATACTTGAGGATCTACACCACTCAATTTATCAATATTGATTAGCTTTTCTAGCTTGGTTAGAACATTAGACAGGTTGTCATTCGTATGGATCTTCTGCATATCCATACTTCATTCTTCTGCTAATTCCTGCACAAAGTGAAAGTGTACCCAAATGTGTTTATTCCAAGAATGAAAGGCTAGATTCCTAGCAATGTTTAGAGCACTTTGACTGTCACAGAAAAAAGAAACTTCCTTTTGGTTGCACCCAACCTCCTCCAATAACCTTTGAATCCATATTGTCCCCTGCAAGCTTGCGTAGCTGCCATGTATTCGACCTCTGTGTATGATGCCACAATTGTTTGCTATTTTGAAACCCAGCTCACTGCTTTTCCTGCAAGGGTAACTTTATACCCTGTAGTAGATTTTATTTTATCAGGATCACCTGCATAATCTGAATTAACCCCGAGTGTAAAATCTAGTTCTCCATAGCATATGCAACATTTTAATTACCCTTAATGTCTCTAAGGATACTCTTAATTATACTCCAATGCTCCAATCCAGGATTTGCCAAGTACCGACTGACTACTCTCACCGCTTGTGCAATCTCGTCTTATACAACTCATAGCGATCGGTAAGCTTCCCACCATTAATGCATACGGTACTCAAGACATCTCCATCCAATTTGCTTCATTGCTAGGACACATAACTTGAAATTAACCAAAAAAGTGGGTAGAAATTAACTTACAATCTTGCATGTTGTAAGGACCCTAGTTCCTTAAATGCGGATAGAAGGCGTAAATAGAATTATCATGCATAAACAGAGTATAAAAAATCATGTTGATGCCTTGAGCTATTAGATTACAGTGCCAAAATAAAGTTCCAAAAGGGATTAGTTACATTCCCAACCAATGAATGATCCTATAGTTTTACACTACTCCTAGAGTAGATACTATACAAAAGAATGTGCCTGCTACCAAGAGCACTCCTCACTAGCTCACCGCATCAACTCGCCTTAGCCCGTCCGCCCAAAAGTACCTACAGGAACAACCCCAAGACCATGAGCATGTATATAAATCATATTCATAATAATATGACTGTAATTCAAATATAAACCGTAAATGCGATTCACTTCCTGTATTTAATACATTTAAAAGCTCCCTTTGGTTGTCCCTGTACCACAATCATAATCAATGGATTATAAGACCAATAATTTATGTCATGACATGCACTCATTCCATGTATACCAATGGCCAGTTCCAGTCTTATTATATCAGTGGCATAATACCCCTCGCGTTTACATGACAGCGGCATTAATACCCCTCGCTTCGACATATTAGCGGCATACCTCGCATCAACATGACAACGGCATATCCTTCGCTTCGACATGTTTGCGGCAAATATTCTTCATCGCTATAATATGACAGCGGCAAGTATTCTATCATCGCTTCGACATGAAGGCGGCAAGTATTCTTCATCACTGGAATATAATCTTGACTCATAATCACATGAAACCATAATGCATATCCCAACCATGTATGCAACCATAATGCATAAATAAGACCATATATGCAACCATAATGCACAACCATTTCAAAGCGTAATAAATACGTTTTACCGTCCGATGCCCGTACGTCTCACTACGTACATTAGTTCCAAAAGTGGAGATATCGTGGACTTTATCTCCTAAGCTGTGTGGCCACCTGGGATGGTTCTACACATTCACACAAATCAATATTAGGAGCCAATAATAGTCCAATATCAAAAATTCCACAAAAATATCCAAAATACCATATTTTGCCTTTCACGATCGATCGCCTGTGACGGGCGATCGATTGCGAGACCTTACTGCCCGATTCTCAAATTTTCTAGCTTTGGCGATCGATCGCCACATTTGGCGCGATCGATCGCCAGCCTCGCCGATCGATCGCCCAAGAGTGGCGATCGATCGCCAAACACCCCAAACGCGCACTGCCCGCGCGCGATCGATCGCCTGTGTCTGTAACCCAAAAATTCACCATTTTTGCTCCAAAATTTATTTCCAATCCATACCAACTCTCCTACCTCCAAACCAACAACATCAAACACATAATAACCTTCAAAATACACTTTAAACATCCCAAAAATCCAACATCCAACCAAAAATAATACCAACCCAAAACAACCCATTTCAAAACCATTCAAAACCATAACAAACACAATCCGAACATAATAAAAACATTAAGGAGGTATCCATACCTCTTGGGGACTCCAAATCTCACAATGTTAGGATCGGTCCGGAGTGTTCAGAGGGGGGGGGGGGTGAATGAACACTCCTTCTAAAATTAATCCCTTGTAATTTCTTTCGGATTAGTGAAAGAAATCTGTTTCTTAATCAACTCTTTTATAGAACAGACCACTGAATGTATAAGTGCGGAACGGTCTGATCTTATATTTGTAAGAGCGGCTCGATGGCTTGAATGAAAGAACAAGTGCAGAAAGACAAGAACACAGAAAATGTTTCTGGAAGTTCGAAGGTGGTGTAATCTTTCTACGTCTCCCCTTCTTCCAATTAAGGAAGGTTTATACTAGAAGACTTTGATTTATACAATCCTGTTGTACAAACCCGATTCAGGCTGGATTTACCCCACTACCAGTCTGAAACTCCTAGTCACTCGATCTGTTCAGACACTCTCTGTCTGACAGTTACAATTTGTTTCTCACTTCTGTTTTTCAATACAGACTACACAAGATGCACACAGTGATCCTAAATGATCAATTATTACAAAGTAATCGTGCTTAAGAATAATTTCAGCTCGAGAGCTTCTGAGCTTGTAAGCTTGTGCTGATTTGCTTTCTTGTGCGTTTTTCGATTGATCAGTCTCTCGTGTCCTTGTATGTCTGTGTGTCGTGTTGTCTGTATTGTTGTTGCATCCTTTTATAGTTGCATGTACCAACGACATTATTTCCCTTAATGTGCAACTATTGACTCTGCTTATTCTCTGAGTAAGCTACAGTCTTCTTCTTCAGGATACTTGCCGTTCTGGTTCATGCTTTCGGCGACTGTCAGGTAAGCTCTTCTTTGTCTTCTTACCTTTTATGGCAATCTTCAGTCTTTGGTCATTTGTAGCATTAATTACGACATTGAATGCTACAATAAATAGCCGTTAATGATTCGGACTGAAGAGCTAATCTTTATACATCCTTGACTGCTCTGATCTGATAAAGATTGAGATCGATCTGAAGCTTCGATCTAGTCAGTCTGATATCTATCGATCCGGTCTGATATGTGATATGTCTTATCAGCTTGTTCTGTTTTGAGCTATCGATCTGGTCAGTCTGATTACCCTCGATCCGGTGTGATATGCTTTGTCATCTTATCAGCTTGATCTGTTTTGGGCGATCGATCTGGTCAGTCTGATTTCTCTCGATCCGGTCGATATGTTTTGTCATCTTTAAAATCTCATCGATAAGGTTCGGAACTAACAAATTCCCCCTTTTTGATGATGACAAAACCTAGCTTCCAAGTCTTTTTAACCAGTCTGATAAGAACTCTGAAGCGTATACTTTCGGATCGATTACTTCTTCTTGTTCAAAATAAATGAACATAATGTTAGGATCGGTCCGGAGTGTTTAGAGGGGGGGGGGGGTGAATGAACACTCCTTACAAAATTTATCCCTTGTGAATTCTTTCGGATTAGTGAAAGAAATCTGTTACTTAATCAACTCTTTGAACAGAACAGACCACTAAGAAGTAAGTGCGGAAACGGTCTGCTCTTGTATAAGTAAGAACAGCTCGATGGCTAAGTGCAGAATGATAAAACACAGGATATGTTTCTGGAAGTTCGAAGGTGGTGTAATCCTTCTACGTCTCCCCTTCTTCCAATTAAGGAAGGTTTATACTAGAAGACTTTGATTTATACAATCCTGTTGTACAAACCCGATTCAGGCTGGATTTACCTCACTACCAGTCTGAAACTCCTAGTCACTCAACCTGCTCAGACACACTCTGTCTGACAGTTACAATATGTTGCTCACTTCTATTTTTCAATGCACAATGCGCACAGTGATCCTACAATGATCAAATGTTGCAAAGTAATTGCGCTTAAATAAATAACTTCAGCTCGAAAGCTTCTGAACTTTGTAAGCGTGTGCTATTTTGCTTTCTAGTATATTTTTCAATTGATCAGCGTGAGTTGTAGAGTCGAGAGTCTTTTTCTTCTATTTGTTGCATCCTTCTATAGTTGAAGGTAGCAACGGCATTGTTTCCCTTAATGTGCAACTATGACTCTTTTTAAACTCTAAGAAAGCTACAGTCTTCTTCTACAGGATACTTGCCGTTCTGGTATATGCTTTCGGCGACTGTCAGGTAAGCTCTTCTTTGTCTTCTTACCTATTATGGCAATCTTCAGTCTTTGGTCCATTGTAGCATTAATTGCAGCATTAAATGTTGCAATAAATAACCGTTGATGATTCGGACTGAGAAGCCATCTTATATGTATCCTTGACTGCTCTGATCTGATAAAGGTTGAGATCGATCTGAAGCATCGATCTAGTCAGTCTGGAATCCATCGATCCGGTCTGATATGTAATATTCTTTATCAGTTTGCTCTGTTTTGTCCGATCGATCTGGTATGCCTAATTTCCATCGACCCGGTCTGAAATGCTTTGCCATCTTGCTCTGTTAAGTCCGATCGATCTGGTCAATCTGATTTCTATCGATCCTGTCTGAACTGTTTTGTCATCTTTAAAATCTCATTGATAAGGTCCGGAACTAACAAATTCCCCCTTTTTGATGATGACAAAACCTAGCTTCTAAGTCTTTTTAACCAGTCTTGATAAGAGCTCTGAAGCAAATGCTTTCGGATCGATTACTTCTTTGTTCAAAATAAATGAACATCATTAAGTTGGATTGATTAAATCTTCTTATTTTTAAGCCTTTATTATAATTCAAAATAAATGAACAAGGACTTAATCGAAAGAAGAATTTTATTGATCACCAAGAAATCCTAAATACAGACAGTCTGACAAGTTAAACAACTTAGACTGCTATCTTCTTGAGCTTGGAGGCGGCTTGAAGTCTGTCTTCTTTTCCCCCTTTTTGTCAGCAACAATCTCTTGAAGAAATTCAACAACTTGGGCTAGCTGCGCGCTGATAGCGTCAAGACGAACGTCTTGAGCGCGGAGGGAATTAGTAACAGATGCTCTGACTTCAGTGGCTAACTCGACCTGCTCTTTCCTCAGACTGTTCTTGTAGGAGGCTTGTTGAGAAAACAGATCGTTGATGCCGCGCTGAAGGCTTCCGATACTGGCAGTCATCTTCTCCTTGAAAGAATCAAAGTCCAAGGTTGTGACTCTTTGACTTTGATGAACTTCTAGAATTCGTTGAGTTAAAGACAGACAGTTATCAGAAAAGTGCTGGATAGTCCGTGCCAGGGATGGAGGTGCATCCGAGAGCTGGCTGGGAGAGTGATCTGATGAGGACATAGCAGGGTCATCTTCGGCAGTAATCGGCACGATGGAAGAAGTGGCAGCTTGATGACTTTCGGATCGGATCAGAGTGACCAGATCCGAAGAAAAACTGTGAATGAAGGCCAAATCTTCATCTGATGGTCCCGGAGGAGAGTGGGGACTGGAAGGTTCCTCAACTTGGAGAGCTGCAACCACTGTAGATACCACCAAATCCGGATCGATGAGGTCTGGTACTTCAGTTGTTGCACATGCTTCAGCTGGACTGGGTTGTGCATGGGAGGCTGATGACTTCAATGGAATAGATGTTGTCGGAGAGTCCAACAGAACATTCATTGGTTCATCATCTGTTGCAGACGGAGCATTAGGCAATGACTGCTCCGCTGTCTGTTCTGGTACGAGTTCTGTAGGCTGATCTTCTGTCTGTTTTGCTTCAGCAGAAGGAATAACCTCGATAAATGGTTCTGCCAGAGTCTTGCTTGCAGAAGGATGATCCGGGCTTGTGGCTGGAGTGGAGATACCTAGCATCTGTCGTTGAAAACGGACAGCTAAGGATAGAGCATGAACATCCATCTCGAGTTGAGCAATCACAGCCCCATCATCTCTGGCAGTTGGAGCAAGCGGATCGAAGTTCTTCTTTTTGGCAGTGAGAAGCAGATTGGCCAGTCTGAATCTGTGTTTTGCCGTAAAGAACTCTCTGCGCTGCACCGCAAGTCGAACATCATCAGTTTCGGTTCCTTTCAGAACTTCATCTTCCATCTTCTTCAATCTGTGCAACTTACCATAGAACAGCTCAATGTGGTTGATAGTCCGGTACTGGACATATTCATCAAAGACCACAAGGAGTTCATTTAGCTTCTCATCAACATCCTCCATAGCGATGTCGATGGCAGTCTGTGCTGCAGATTTAGGTTTAGAAGAGAGGGGTTCGGTGAGATTGGCTTTTCCCTTGCCGGTGGAGGAAGGGGACTTAATCCCTGATTGGGTATAGTCACCCAACTCAGTGATAACTATCCCTTTGACCACTGGATTGGCAGAGGGAATACTAAGGGTGACTTTGGGTGCAGGGGTTGAAGCCTGTGAAAGCTGAGTGGAGGGTTGAGGTGCAGGGGTTGCTTTAGTGGGTGGCAGTATGGGTGGAGGTAGATGTCTGGTTGGTTTGGTAATCTGGGTTCGGGGCTTTTTGGGAAGTGGCTTGGTTGGTGATGAGTGAGCAGACTGGGTTTCTTCTGAGTCAGTCTGAATGGTCAGCTTCCGCTTGACCCGAGGTTTGCGCACAGCAGCTTGTTCCTCGTCCTTCTCAATCTTTACTGCAGCCAGAGTAGTAGGAGTAGGCGGAGCACTCTTGGACTTCAGCAGTGCAAGCCCTTTGGAGTTAAGGACTTTAAAGGGGCGGAGAGCAGACGGCTTGCTCAGCTCGAGGCCTAAGGACTCCAAGAGCTTGCTGAGAGGAACAGCAAAGCATACGGCGTGCTTGGATGCAATCACCGTTTCCAGCAGTACTCCAAACAAGATCATGGACCAGTTTATCTTCTGGCCGGATACAATAGCTGCCATAGCCCTGAACTTTTCGGCGGTTACAGCATCGAAGCTTCCTGCTTTACCCAAAAGTGGCTTGGCTACCACTTCGCACAGCACCTGGAAAGGGAAGAGCATTTCCTTCTTCTTAAATGAGGGTTGCAATCGGTGGCCAGAAATAGAAATCTTCCCCTGAAGATCTAAGAGAGACGCCGGAGGAGTCTGTCCGAACTCTGTCAGTCCGGAACTGGGGAGGCCAAAGGTCTTGGCCATTATCGTTGGCGAGATCTCAAAAGATTTGCCCTTGACAGTTGTAGAGATGGATGACTTCCGGGAGACGGCGTTGGCGAATAGCTCGCGGATTTCTGGTTCATAAACAACTGTTCCGCACTCCAAAAAATTCCTTAAACCAGATGATTCCAGGGCTCTAAAAATGGACACCATCGCAGCATCTTCTGCCCTGTAAATGTCATCAAACTCAACGGAGAGTGAGTTATGAGTGATGGTAGCCATATGAATGGAGTTTAAAGAAAATGCGAAGAGTAGTAGAGAGTGAGAGAGTAAGAAAGTAGACAGCGGTAAATTGTAAAAAGTGAATAAGTATGAAATGTTCAGCCCGCTAAATAGGGGAGAGAGACACGTGTCTTTATCTCCAAGACTGAAAATTCAAAATAAACGGTCAGGATAAAGAAAGATAAGGCGGTTAAAGTACAACTAGTTAAGATGGTTAATCAGTCCGGGCTGTTTTTTTTTTTTAAAAAAAATTATTGTCCAATCAGATCATAGGATAAAATCAGACTGACAAGGAGCGGTCTGAAAGTTCGGACCGGTCTGTGTCTTTCTGAACATTGTATTATCGATCTGTAGTGACAAAAATCTTCAAGTGTGAAAAGAATAAAAACATCTAAACTAATTAAGATAAGTCAATTAAACCAAGAATTTGACGGAAATAATTAAACTTAGCCTCAGGAAGTGGTTTGGTGAAGATGTCTGCTGCTTGCTGCTCTGTTGAAATGTGTTCGATCCGAATTTCCTTTTTGCAAACATGATCTCGAATAAAATGATGTCGAATATCAATGTGCTTTGTTCGAGAGTGCAAAACTGGATTATACGTTATAGCGATTGCACTTGTGTTGTCGCAAAATATCGCAGAGTCAACAGCTTGAATGTGATATCCCCGAAATGATTATGTGGGTAATCATGCATTTAAGGGTGGTTAATTATGAACCTATAATGTTTAAAGCGTTTGTATGTGGGATTAATTTATTTAATTTGATGATGTGGTTTAGGAAGCATGTTAGGTGTTTTTAATTGTTGTGTTGATGTGGTAGAATAATAAAATATCGAGGAGGGATATTTTTATACATCGTATGAAATACCGGGACACAATTAAACACCACAAACCACCCCACATGCAACCACCCAACCCCCACTTCCAGCCAAACCCACGCCCACCCCTGTTTTCTGGGAAAGCAGATTGACTTGTAGGCATGTTTGGACTTAGATATTTTGGATCTTGCCTCTTCCAAAAGCTTCCTTCTTTTTCCCTTCATCTCTCTGCAACTTGGTCGAGTTCCAGGAGAAAAGTGATCGGGTTTCATGCTTCTTTTCATATAGAAAATCGAAGGGCAAAAGTGGTGAGGAGTCACATTTTTTCCCAGTTTTCAGTTTCCTGGCATGCTTGTTCTTTGTAGCAGATTTGGCATGATAGTTTAGGGTATGATGTTATCTTGTTATGAATACCTTTTTGGGATGTTTGTGAAGCCTTTAGCATGTTTAGTTAAGAAACTTGCATGCTTTATGTGCTAGATTTGTGGTAGAGAAAAGGGCTCCTCGAACATCCGAGCAGAGAAGTACTCTGTTTTCCATGTTA
Source organism: Haberlea rhodopensis (assembly GCA_907163345.1). NCBI lineage: Eukaryota > Viridiplantae > Streptophyta > Magnoliopsida > Lamiales > Gesneriaceae > Haberlea > Haberlea rhodopensis. The sequence goes on along the minus strand of CAJQUN010000464.1, from coordinate 94,045 downwards.
GGAAGGGTTTTACCATGATGTTTCGAAGCATGCTAACTTAGGTTTTGGCTGAACCTTTGATGTGTTTTTATGTATGGTAACTTGTTGAAGGTACCAGTATATTTCCTTGAGCATGTTGCATGTGTTATGTGAAAGATTTAATCATGTGAAAGGTAGTGTTCGAAAATTCTGGGCAAGGTTCAAGTGCCCTGTTTTCTGGAAATATATGTGCGAAGAGTACTTTTATGAAGGTGTTATCATGCATGATAAACTTAAGTTTTGGAAAAACTTTGATGTAAAAAATATGCTTGGTAGTTTTGTGAAACCCATGGCATGTTTAGTTGAGCACGGTTTATGTTATATGTGTTAGTTTTAATAGCATGTAAAGAGGTGCTCAAGAATTCTGGAAATGAAATGTGCCCTGTTTCCAGAAAAAGTTGATCCAGTACTTGTTTAAATGATCGATGTTTATGCATGTAGGTTTATGTTCAGGGTGTATATTTGGTTTGAATACACTCAGGGTAGTGTAGTTCAAATGCTAGCATGATGGTCTTGGTATGTATATTGTCCTACATGTTAGATTTAAGGGTATGATTATCGGTGTTAAGCAATTCTGGAAAATCGCCAAAGGAACAAGGTTGGCGATCGATCGCCAAGGAGGCGCGATCGATCGCGACGTTCCAGTAGGTTTTGGCGATCGATCGCCAATATTGGGGCGATCGATCGCTGAATGTTTTTTTTGGTTTGCGAGGCAGTAGCATCTCGCGATCGATCGGGGCTCATGGGCGATCGATCGCGAGATGATATTGTAGGATTAATTTGGTTTTTAATTTGGTTTTGCTTCCGGATTATTATGAGGTGCCTAATATTGTGTTGTGTGGCTATGTAGAACCATCCCAGGTGCCAGCACAACCGAGGAGATAAAGTCAATTGACTCCTCTATCTTTTGGAAAGGTACGTAAGCGACGTACGGGCATCCCAACGGTAACATGTACTTTATGTTTGTCTTTATGACACATGATGAATGCAATGTGGTGCATTAAGATTATGATACATGTTTTTATGCATTGTTTTTGCATATGTATGTTGTGAAATATAAGAGGTGTATTTCACGAGTCAAAGTTATCTTAGTAAGGATTTTAATGGCTTACGCTAAAGTCCATTGGAAGCGAGGAAGAATTCCGCTTACATGGAGTAGCAACGCTAAAGTCCATTGGAAGCGAGGAAGAATTCCGCTTACATGGAGTAGCAAGAAGCATTAAAATGTACTAATGATAAGGGCTCAGGATGAAATAAGGATTTAAGGAAAAAGGAATGTCATGACATTGCATATCCATACATTCATATAATGTGTTTCTATTATGAATTATGGTACAGGGACAACCAATGGGCGATATAAATGCTGGAAATACAGGAAGGACTTGTGTTTAAGATTTGCATTTATGCCTTACTTTCATATTATGTTAAATATGAATTGTGTTATGCTCATGTGTTGGGGGTTGTCTTTGTAGGTGCTTTTGTTGACGAGAACCAGGGCCGGGGTTGATATGCTGAGCTGTAAGGAGTGCTACAGGATTAGCATGTTAGAGTTTTTGTATAGCTTCTACTGAGTAGAGTAAGACTATGATGTAGTACCTTTGTAGGAAGTACGTCTTTCCTTTTGGAACTTTTTGGTACTGTAATCTCTAAAGCTCAGGTTAATCAACACGGCACATTACTCTGATATAATCACATGTATGTTTAGTTCTCTAAATTGCACCTTAATATCTTGATGTGATAACGGGGTCTCACATTTAGTGGTATCAGAGCAGTGGTTAGATAACCAGGGAAGAGTGAAGGGTAGCCTTAGAGACAAGTTGGCTAGGTATTCATTTAGGCATGCTTATGCATGTGATGCATATGGTTGTATACGTGATATACTAACATGCTTTGAATATTTTACTCTTGTTATCTAACGGCTTATATTATGAACTGCTTTTGGTATTGTTGTTAACTATTGTGTTGCAGCATGGCGAACCTCAATGAAGAGGTAGGAGATGTGGACAGTAGAAATGCAAGTATTGCTCAGCCGAACCCTTTACCACCACCTGCTGTGGGCGTGGAGCCCAGTGTACAGATATTACTGCCAGGGGAGCTCAGTTTGAAGCAGTTTCTGAGTTTCCATCCGCCCATGTTTGAGGGGACTGAGTCTGGTGAAGTAGCTGAGGAGTGGTTGGAACGTATAGAGCAGATACTTGTGACTGCACCTTGTGCACTCACGGCATGGCTGAGGTTAGCAGAGTTTCAGCTGGCTAAGAAGCCTGCTATGTGGTGGAAGACCACCGTGATGGAGCTGAGAGCTCTAGGTATGGCAGTTGACTGGACTGTATTCCGGACCCGGTTCCTTAACCGGTATTTCTCTGCAGCTGCCAGACAATTGAAGGAAGATGAGTTCAACAGTTTGAAGCAGGGTAGCATGTCCGTAGCAGACTACGCTATGCAGTATTCCTCACTGCTGAGGTATGTACCTCATATTGCTGTCAGCAGCCATGCCAAGATGAGGAACTTTCTGAAAGGTCTGAGGCCGGAGCTATTCGATAGGGTTATCTCTAACAACCCCAGCTCGTTTGACGACGCCCTGACACGGGCAGAGTTGGCAGAGATTGCCGTAGACGCATACAAGGATGTTGTACCCCCCTTTTGTACCATCACAGAGGCCTACTACTGATAGTCTGAGGCCACGAGGGGATCAGTTTAAGGCTCGTGGGGCCTCATCATCTTCCAGGTTTAGTGGGAAGAAGTCTCATGGACAGAAGCAGAACACCCGGGGGCACACACAGGGAAGCAGGACAGAGGTAACCAGGTGTACCAACTGTGGAGGATGGCATTTGTTACGTGACTGTCGAGGTTGCTATATCTGTGGCAAGATGGGCCACATAGCTCGGGGTTGCCCCAATCGGGCAGTTCAGACAGATTCAGGGCCGAATAGGCCAAGGTTTGATGCTGGGAGGGCACCACAGAGGCAGCAGTTTGCACCACGACCCCTGGGAGGTCAGATGACAGGACCGCCGCAGGGACAGGTGTATGCACTGACCAGGGAGCAGGCCGAGGCAGCCCCAGAGGAGGTCATTGCTGGTACGTGTCATTTACTTACGTACCCTGCACTTATATTGATAGATACAGGTGCTTCCCATTCCTTTGTATCTACTGCCTTTGTGGAAGGACACCATTTGTGCTCGTCTCTGTTACCCACGCCTCTCATGGTCTCGACACCCACGGGGAAGCATGTGATTGCGGATCGACAGTTATCTGATTGCCTCATTTATTTTGAGGGCAATGATCTGAGGGCCGATTTGATTCAGTTAGAGATGGCAGACTTTGACTGCATTATCGGCATTGATGTGTTGAGCAGATACCGAGCTATGGTAGATTGCCAAAAGAGGATGGTTCGTTTTCTGTCTGATCAGGGGTTCCAGTGGACTTTTTATGGGGACGGCTCTCGTCCAAGGATACCAGTAATCTCGGCGGTTAAGATGTCGCGGTTATTGGAACGTGGCCATACTGGGTACCTTATTTATGCTATGGATGCTTCAGAGGAGAAGGAAGTGAGAGCCGAGGACATTCCAGTTGTGGCAGAGTTCAGTGATGTGTTTCCAGATGAGATTCCGGGATTTCCGCCAGTCAGGGATGTGGAGTTTGCTATTGAGCTGCTGCCAGGGACATCAGCCATTTCTCGTGCCCCATACAGGATGGCACCGGCAGAGCTGAGGGAGCTGAAGGTACAGTTACAGGAGCTCCTCGACAAGGGATACATCCGTCCTAGTGTATCGCCTTGGGGTGCGCCAGTCTTGTTCGTGAAAAAGAAGGATGGATCAATGCGTCTGTGCATTGACTACAGGCAACTGAACAAGGCTACAGTGAAGAACAGATATCCGCTTCCGAGGATTGATGATCTGTTCGACCAGCTTCAGGGTACGGAGATGTACTCCAAGATAGATTTGAGGTCAGGCTATCACCAGGTACGGGTTAGAGCTGGTGATGTCCAAAAGACGGCTTTTAGAACTCGGTATGGGCACTATGAGTTCTTGGTGATGCCGTTCGGTGTGACAAATGCACCTGCAGTCTTTATGAGCCTGATGAACAGAGTATTTCAGGAGTACCTCGATCAGTTTGTGATCGTGTTTATTGATGACATCCTAGTCTATTCGAGGAATGAGGAGGATCATGCCGATCATCTGAGGATAGTACTCCAGATCCTCAGAGATCATCAGTTGTACGCCAAACTCAGCAAGTGTGAGTTTTGGCTGAACAGTGTTGCATTTTTGGGCCATATCATATCACGAGAGGGGATATCAGTAGACCCGAGGAAGATAGAGGCAGTTATGGATTGGTCTACCCCTACTTCAGTCAGTGAGATTCGAAGTTTTCTTGGTCTGGCTGGCTATTATCGACGTTTCGTCGAGGGTTTCTCAAAGATCGCCAAGCCACTTACACAGCTGACTCAGAAGGGAGTCCCATTTTGTTGGTCAGAGGCTTGTGAGCAGAGCTTCCGGGAATTAAAGCACAGACTGACTACTGCGCCAGTTCTAGTGATACCCAAGGAGAACAAAGGATTTGTTCTTTATACCGATGCATCTCTACAGGGATTAGGGTGCGTGCTGATGCAGGACAGACATGTAGTGGCTTACGCTTCAAGACAGTTGAAGCCACATGAGATGAGGTATCCAGTCCATGATCTGGAGTTGGCAGCTATAGTGTTCGCCTTGAAGATATGGCGACACTACTTATACGGTACCTCATTTACCATCTTCACTGATCACAAGAGCCTGAAGTTCTTGTTTACACAGGCTGAGCTGAACATGAGGCAGAGGAGATGGATGGACCTGCTGAAGGACTACGATTGTGAAATCGAATATCACCCGGGAAAAGCAAATTTGACAGCCGACGCTTTGAGTCGGAAGGTGAGGAGCACAGCAGAGGATGCTATGTCTCTGTCAGCTATGTTTGGCTCCTACTGCCATTTGGGATTCGATTATGATGTATCTTCTTCACCAGTACAGGTTTTGACCTTGCTAGCTGAGCCTGTTATATTTGATCACATCAGGAAGGCTCAGGGGACCGATGTAGAGGTTCAGAGATGGATGTTAGTGGTTCATTCAGGACAGCCATCGAGATTCAGAGTGGCTGATGACGGTTCTCTGAGGCTCGGAGACAGATGGGTGGTTCCAGATACACCCGAGTTGCGCCAAGGTATATTACAGCGAGCTCATTGCAGCAGGATGAGTATCCATCCAGGTGGGAAGAAGATGTATAAGGATCTACGCAGCCAGTTCTGGTGGAGGCGTATGAAACAGGATGTCACCTCTTTTGTCAAGCGTTGTTTGATTTGTCAGCAAGTGAAAGCTGAGAGACAAAGGCCTGGAGGTGAACTAAGAAGTTTAGAGGTACCCGAGTGGAAGTGGCAGCACGTATCTATGGATTTCGTGACCCACTTGCCGAGGACTGTTTCGGGTTTTGATGCCATCTGGGTAGTCGTGGACAGATTGACTAAGAGTGCTCATTTCATTCCCTACTGTATGACCTTCACGCACTTCAGAATGGCGCAGTTATATGTCAGAGATGTGGTGAGATTGCACGGGATCCCTGTTTCGATTGTGTCAGATCGAGATCCGCGGTTTACATCTCACTTTTGGGCGGGTCTGCAGACAGCTCTAGGTACAGAGTTGAGGTTGAGCACAACCTATCATCCCCAGACGGACGGACAGACCGAGCGTACGATACAGACGCTCGAAGATATGTTGAGGGCTTGTGTGCTGGAGTTCGACACTTCATGGCAGGACTCGATAGCCTTGGTGGAATTTTCTTACAACAACAGCTACCAGGCAAGTATTCAGATGGCTCCTTTCGAGGCCCTCTATGGTAGGCGTTGTAGGTCACCCTTGTGTTGGGATGACATGGACCGTAAGTCGGTTGGAGGACCTGAGTTGATTCAGGAAATGGAAGAGAAAGTTAAGGTTATCAGAACAAAGATGAAGGCAGCTCAGGATAGACAGGCAGCATATGCCAATCAGCGGCGTAGACCGTTGGAGTTTCAGTTAGGCGACAGAGTGTTTTTAAAGATCTCACCCTTCAGAGGCGTAGTACGGTTTGGGATGCGAGGGAAGTTATCCCCGAGGTACGTAGGGCCGTATGAGATCTTACAGCGTATTGGTACTCTGGCGTACCGGTTGGCTTTACCGCCCTCTCTGTCTGGCATACACGACGTTTTTCATGTGTCTATGCTGAGGAAGTATGAGCCAGATCCCTCACATGTGTTGCAGCCTTCAGAGGTGCAGATTGAGTCCGATGTTTCTTATGTGGAGCGGCCTATCAGGATTTTGGATAGAGCAGACCGCAGACTTCGGAACAAGGTTATTCCTATGATCAAGGTTCAGTGGGATCGTAGGGGTGTCGAGGAGGCCACGTGGGAGACAGAGCGACACATGGTGCAGTACTATCCAGAACTGTTTTCTGGTATGCGTTTATGTACTGTTTTATTTCTAGTTAGCAGCATGTTTGATTTCGGGACGAAATCTTATAAGTAGGGGAGTATTGTGATATCCCCGAAATGATTATGTGGGTAATCATGCATTTAAGGGTGGTTAATTATGAACCTATAATGTTTAAAGCGTTTGTATGTGGGATTAATTTATTTAATTTGATGATGTGGTTTAGGAAGCATGTTAGGTGTTTTTAATTGTTGTGTTGATGTGGTAGAATAATAAAATATCGAGGAGGGATATTTTTATACATCGTATGAAATACCGGGACACAATTAAACACCACAAACCACCCCACATGCAACCACCCAACCCCCACTTGCAACCAAACCCACGCCCACCCCTGTTTTCTGGGAAAGCAGATTGACTTGTAGGCATGTTTGGACTTAGATATTTTGGATCTTGCCTCTTCCAAAAGCTTCCTTCTTTTTCCCTTCATCTCTCTGCAACTTGGTCGAGTTCCAGGAGAAAAGTGATCGGGTTTCATGCTTCTTTTCATATAGAAAATCGAAGGGCAAAAGTGGTGAGGAGTCACATTTTTTCCCAGTTTTCAGTTTCCTGGCATGCTTGTTCTTTGTAGCAGATTTGGCATGATAGTTTAGGGTATGATGTTATCTTGTTATGAATACCTTTTTGGGATGTTTGTGAAGCCTTTAGCATGTTTAGTTAAGAAACTTGCATGCTTTATGTGCTAGATTTGTGGTAGAGAAAAGGGCTCCTCGAACATCCGAGCAGAGAAGTACTCTGTTTTCCATGTTAGGAAGGGTTTTACCATGATGTTTCGAAGCATGCTAACTTAGGTTTTGGTTGAACCTTTGATGTGTTTTTATGTATGGTAACTTGTTGAAGGTACCAGTATATTTCCTTGAGCATGTTGCATGTGTTATGTGAAAGATTTAATCATGTGAAAGGTAGTGTTCGAAAATTCTGGGCAAGGTTCAAGTGCCCTGTTTTCTGGAAATATATGTGCGAAGAGTACTTTTATGAAGGTGTTATCATGCATGATAAACTTAAGTTTTGGAAAAACTTTGATGTAAAAAATATGCTTGGTAGTTTTGTGAAACCCATGGCATGTTTAGTTGAGCACGGTTTATGTTATATGTGTTAGTTTTAATAGCATGTAAAGAGGTGCTCAAGAATTCTGGAAATGAAATGTGCCCTGTTTCCAGAAAAAGTTGATCCAGTACTTGTTTAAATGATCGATGTTTATGCATGTAGGTTTATGTTCAGGGTGTATATTTGGTTTGAATACACTCAGGGTAGTGTAGTTCAAATGCTAGCATGATGGTCTTGGTATGTATATTGTCCTACATGTTAGATTTAAGGGTATGATTATCGGTGTTAAGCAATTCTGGAAAATCGCCAAAGGAACAAGGTTGGCGATCGATCGCCAAGGAGGCGCGATCGATCGCGACGTTCCAGTAGGTTTTGGCGATCGATCGCCAATATTGGGGCGATCGATCGCTGAATGTTTTTTTTTGGTTTGCGAGGCAGTAGCATCTCGCGATCGATCGGGGCTCATGGGCGATCGATCGCGAGATGATATTGTAGGATTAATTTGGTTTTTAATTTGGTTTTGCTTCCGGATTATTATGAGGTGCCTAATATTGTGTTGTGTGGCTATGTAGAACCATCCCAGGTGCCAGCACAACCGAGGAGATAAAGTCAATTGACTCCTCTATCTTTTGGAAAGGTACGTAAGCGACGTACGGGCATCCCAACGGTAACATGTACTTTATGTTTGTCTTTATGACACATGATGAATGCAATGTGGTGCATTAAGATTATGATACATGTTTTTATGCATTGTTTTTGCATATGTATGTTGTGAAATATAAGAGGTGTATTTCACGAGTCAAAGTTATCTTAGTAAGGATTTTAATGGCTTACGCTAAAGTCCATTGGAAGCGAGGAAGAATTCCGCTTACATGGAGTAGCAACGCTAAAGTCCATTGGAAGCGAGGAAGAATTCCGCTTACATGGAGTAGCAAGAAGCATTAAAATGTACTAATGATAAGGGCTCAGGATGAAATAAGGATTTAAGGAAAAAGGAATGTCATGACATTGCATATCCATACATTCATATAATGTGTTTCTATTATGAATTATGGTACAGGGACAACCAATGGGCGATATAAATGCTGGAAATACAGGAAGGACTTGTGTTTAAGATTTGCATTTATGCCTTACTTTCATATTATGTTAAATATGAATTGTGTTATGCTCATGTGTTGGGGGTTGTCTTTGTAGGTGCTTTTGTTGACGAGAACCAGGGCCGGGGTTGATATGCTGAGCTGTAAGGAGTGCTACAGGATTAGCATGTTAGAGTTTTTGTATAGCTTCTACTGAGTAGAGTAAGACTATGATGTAGTACCTTTGTAGGAAGTACGTCTTTCCTTTTGGAACTTTTTGGTACTGTAATCTCTAAAGCTCAGGTTAATCAACACGGCACATTACTCTGATATAATCACATGTATGTTTAGTTCTCTAAATTGCACCTTAATATCTTGATGTGATAACGGGGTCTCACATTGAATGCCATAGTCTTTGAGCTGGTGTTGAATCCAGAGCATTTGAGCGCAACAGCTTCCAGCGGCTAGGTATTCTGCTTCAGCTGTGGATGTGGCAATCGATGTCTGCTTTTTACTGAACCAAGAGATCAATCTTTCACCTAGAAATTGACATGTTCCACTGGTGCTTTTACGATCAATCTTACACCCAGCGTAGTCTGCGTCTGAATACCCGATCAAGCTGAAGTTTGAATCTTTGGAGTACCAAAGACCAACGTTCTGAGATCCTTTTAAATATTTCAGAATACGCTTGGCAGCAATAAAATGTGATTTCTTTGGTTCTGAATCTGGCGCACATACAGACTGAAAACATAATATCGGGCCGGCTCGCTGTAAGATACAATAGCGATCCGATTAGTCCTCTATACATGGTTACTTCAACTGCCGTTCCCCCTTCATCTTTGTCTAACTTGATTGTTGGACTCATTGGAGTTGATGCAGTTGAGCATGTTTCCATTCCAAATCTCTTGAGGAGCTCTTTGGTATACTTGGTCTGATTGATGAAAATGCCATTGTTGAGCTGTTTTACTTGGAGACCCAGAAAGAATGACAATTTTCCCATCATGCTCATCTCGAACTGTCCCTGCATTAACTTAGAAAATTTCTCGCACAATTTGGGGTTAGTTGACCCAAAGATTATGTCATCAACATAAATCTGAACTAATAGGGTATGTTCCCCCTTAATGAATTTAGAGAGAGTTTTATCTACTGAGCCGATCTGGAAATCATGGTTCAGCAGAAATTGAGATAGAGTGTCATACCAGGCTCTTGGAGCTTGTTTCAGACCATACACTGCTTTATTCAGTAGGTATACATGATTGGGATACGAATGGTTCTGAAATCCAGGTGGTTGCTCAATGCAGACTTCTTCCTGAAGCTTTCCATTAAGAAAGGCGCTCTTAACGTCCATCTGATACACTTTGAAGTCTTTAAATGCAGCATATGCAAGAAAGATTCGGATAGCTTCAAGTCTGGCGACTGGTGCAAATGATTCATCGAAGTCGATTCCTTCTTCTTGTCTGAATCCCTGTGCCACCAGTCTGGCTTTGTTTCTAACCACAGTTCCATCTGCGTCTAGCTTATTTCTGAAAACCCATCTGGTTCCAATAACAGGCAGATCGCTTGGTCTGGGGGTTAGACTCCAAACTTGATTTTGTTCGAATTGATTAAGCTCTTCTTGCATTGCTTTAATCCAGTTGAAGTCAGTCAGAGCTTCATCGATCTTCTTGGGTTCCAGAGTTGAGATGAAAGCAGCATGAGTGAACTCATCCATCATCTGTCCTCTGGTTCTGATCGGTGCAGAAGGACTACCAATCACTAGATTAGGTGGATGCTTCTTAGTCCATCGATAGCTTGACTCTGGATTGTCTGGTTCGGTCGGATGAACAGTAGCAGCATGATCTGCATCTACTTTAATATTTGAGTCAGGAGCATCCGGATCAGCTCGATCTGAAGAAGCTTCAATGGCCTGATCCGGTCTGTCTGGTACTTCTGGTTCTGGTGGATTGTCTCTTGACCTGTTAGCTACAATCTCATCATCACTGTTAGTTTCGAGATGGATATTTTCCATCTGATTTTGAATTGAATCTTTGTTGCCCTCAACACATAATGATTCATCAAAAACTATATGAACAGATTCTTCTACAGTTAAAGTTTGATTATTAAAAACTCGATAAGCTTTGCTAATTGATGAATATCCTAAGAATATACCATTATCTGACTTAGCTTCAAATGCTGTAAGATGACTCTTACCATTGTTGTGAACGAAGCATTTACAGCCAAATACATGAAAGTGAGAAATAGATGGTCTGTTACCAGTCCATATTTCATATGGAGTGAGATTCAGCTTCTTGTTAATCATAGATCGGTTTTGAGTGTAGCAAGCAGTATTTACAGCTTCTGCCCAGAACTTTTGAGAGATTCCAGAATCAGCAAGCATTGTTCTTGCTGCTTCCTTGAGCGTTCTGTTTCTTCGTTCTGCAACTCCATTCTGTTGAGGAGTTCTGGCGGCTGAAATTCATGCTTGATTCCATGATCTTCTAGAAAGGATTCAAGATTCTGATTTGAAAACTCAGTGCCTTTGTCACTTCGAATCCTGTCTATGCTGGATGATTTCTCGTTCTGAGTGCGTTTCAGCAGCTTGATCAACTTCGGACCGGTCTGATCTTTACTGCTCAAAAATATAGTCCATGTAAAGCGTGAGTAATCATCAATAACAACAAGAGTATACCGCATTCCCCCTAAACTTGTTATTGGTATAGGACCAAAAAAGTCCATATGCAGTAATTCTAAACAGCGGGAGGAGGATTTGGCATTCTTGTTTTTGAAGGATGATCTGATCTGTTTGCCCATTTGGCAAGCTTCGCAGATCTTATCCTTAGCAAAATCGATCTTGGGCAGACCGATAACTAAATCATGTTTACACAGGCTAGCAATGGTCTTAAAGTTGATATGATTCAAGCGCTTATGCCATAGCCAGTGTTTATTATCATTGTTAGCGATGAAGCAAGTAGGATTATCAGGTTGAGCATGATTCCAGTTAATCTTATATGTGTTTCCATTCCTGATTCCTACGAGCATGGTTATACCGTCTGATGATTTAACAGTGCAAGTGTGTTTGTGAAATTCTACAGCATAACCATTATCACAGAGTTGACTGATACTAATCAGATTATAGCACAGATTTTCAACTAACAGCACATCATTGATAATAATGTTACCATGGACAATCTTACCCTTGCCCACGGTCTTACCCTTTGAGTTATCTCCGAAGATGATCTTGGGTCCAGTGCATTCTGTGACTTCAGACAGCAGCTTGATGTTTCCAGTCATGTGACGAGAACACCCGCTGTCCAAGTACCAATCTGATGCGAGATTCTTCTGTACCTGTCATCACACATATTTATTGTTGGTACCCAATCCTATTTGGGTCCAGAACGGATTAGCCCTTTGGGAACCCACACCTGTATCAGCTTTAGTGGCTTGTGTGTGTAGGGTGTGCTATGTGCTGGTCTGTTTCGATGTTGTGTGTGATAATGTGTGCGCTGTGAAAACCTTTGATTTTCATAAGGTAGTCTATATCTTCGTTGAATCGGTTTTGAGTTATAGTAATTGTATTGTCTTCCTTGCCTTCGATCTTGCACCTTTGGATTTGGTCTGATAGATGCAAATCTTGCTGGTGCCTTATCGTTGGCTTGGTCGACATAACCAATTCCTTTTCTCAGATTTTGATTCACGTAAGAGACTCCTGTTTGAATCTTAGGTGCTTCAGTTTCATATACTGTGCTGGATTTGACAAATGTCATTTGTTTGACTTGATTCTTTACCAGCAACAGCTCAGATTCATCTTTGGTGCAATTTTTGGTGTCAAAGCCTATGCCGGTGAAATCACCGACATTTCTTTGAGCTCTTGTAATTCTTCCAAGGATGTTCTGGATTTTGTCCACGTTTTGAATATATGTGAGAGCTTAGCATTTTGTGTGCTAATTCTCTTATTTTCTTCATGGAGCTGATCATAAGAGATTTTCAGCTTTTTCAGCTCGATCTGGAGATTTTTGCACTCACCCTGCTCAGAGCAGCTTGGTTTGTTGTGCTCATCCATTTGAGTACTGATTTTGGCTTTATTCTTCTCAAATGATTCAGCTAAGATCCTATAATCATTAGCCATGTCTTGCAGTGCGGACATGAGCTCTTCTCGTGTAAAATCATTTGATTCAAAGTCGAATACCTCATCTGTCTGACTCATTTATTCATCTGCCATCAGACATTGAACCTCTTCTTCGCTTTCGCTGGAAGAATATTCAGAGCTGTCTGAATCGGAGTCAGTCTGAGCCCATTTGCTGTTTCCTTCTTCAGCAACTAGGACTTTTTGGGATTTTCCATGATTCTTGCGATCTTTGTGGTGCTTCGTCTTTCTATCATCATGATGCTTCTCTTTCCGTTCTTCTTTCTTCGGTCTGGTGCAATCTGCAATAAAGTGTCCGGTCTTACCACAATTGTAGCAAGCCTGATCGTTAACAGTATCATCTTTTCTTGATTTATAATGATGAGAGGGTTTGAAGTTCCTCTTTTTTTTAGACATAAATTTACCGAATTTCTTTATAAATAATGACATAGCATCGTTACTCATCTGTTCAGCAGATCGGTCTGATGTTGAAGCGATCTGGTCTGGGATGGCTGCCAGGGCCTTGTTGGGTTGAGAGATGAATGGCTCTGCTTCACCTCTGCTTATTAGTTCAAACTCATAGGCCTTAAGATCTGCAAACAGATCATGAAGTTCAACCTTGTTAAGGTCTTTTGATTCCCTCATGGCAATGGTCTTTACATCCCATTCCTTTGGCAGAGCTCTCATTACTTTCAGAGCGATTTCTCTGTTAGAATATTCCTTCCCCAGACCATTCAGTTCATTTATGATGCTGGTGACTCTTTCATCAAACTCATTTAGAGTTTCACCACTTTTCATCTTTATGCTCTCAAATCTTTGAAGAGCTACAGTTAACTTGTTTTCTTTGGTCTGGTCGTTGCCTTCACATAGCTGTGCTATCTTCTCCCAAATTTCTTTGGCAGTAGAGCACATTTTGATTTTGCTGAACATGTTTTTGTCCAAAGTTTTGAACAAGATGTCTTTGGCCACATTATCGAGGTTAGCCTTCTTTCTATCCTCATTCGTCCAGAGGGATCTGTCTTTTTCTACCATTTGTGGTTCTCCACTGGGAGTGGCGACTGCTGTATTTACTTTTAGGATCTTCATTGGTCCATCAGTGATGACGAACCACATGTCGTCATCCTGAGCTGCCAGGTGAGCTTGCATTCTGATTCTCCAGTCATCATAGTCTTCTTTTGAGAACATGGGGATTTTGTTGAATGATGCCATCAGCTTAATAGTCTTTGTGCTGATTAAGATGACCTGCTCTGATACCACTTGTTAGGATCGGTCCGGAGTGTTTAGAGGGGGGGGGGGGGTGAATGAACACTCCTTACAAAATTTATCCCTTGTGAATTCTTTCGGATTAGTGAAAGAAATCTGTTACTTAATCAACTCTTTGAACAGAACAGACCACTAAGAAGTAAGTGCGGAAACGGTCTGCTCTTGTATAAGTAAGAACAGCTCGATGGCTAAGTGCAGAATGATAAAACACAGGATATGTTTCTGGAAGTTCGAAGGTGGTGTAATCCTTCTACGTCTCCCCTTCTTCCAATTAAGGAAGGTTTATACTAGAAGACTTTGATTTATACAATCCTGTTGTACAAATCCGATTCAGGCTGGATTTACCTCACTACCAGTCTGAAACTCCTAGTCACTCAACCTGCTCAGACACACTCTGTCTGACAGTTACAATATGTTGCTCACTTCTATTTTTCAATGCACAATGCGCACAGTGATCCTACAATGATCAAATGTTGCAAAGTAATTGCGCTTAAATAAATAACTTCAGCTCGAAAGCTTCTGAACTTTGTAAGCGTGTGCTGTTTTGCTTTCTAGTATATTTTTCAATTGATCAGCGTGAGTTGTAGAGTCGAGAGTCTTTTTCTTCTATTTGTTGCATCCTTTTATAGTTGAAGGTAGCAACGGCATTGTTTCCCTTAATGTGTAACTATGACTCTTTTTAAACTCTAAGAAAGCTACAGTCTTCTTCTTCAGGATACTTGCCGTTCTGGTATATGCTTTCGGCGACTGTCAGGTAAGCTCTTCTTTGTCTTCTTACCTATTATGTCAATCTTCAGTCTTTGGTCCATTGTAGCATTAATTGCAGCATTAAATGCTGCAATAAATAACCGTTGATGATTCGGACTGAGAAGCCATCTTATATGTATCCTTGACTGCTCTGATCTGATAAAGGTTGAGATCGATCTGAAGCATCGATCTAGTCAGTCTGGAATCCATCGATCCGGTCTGATATGTAATATTCTTTATCAGTTTGCTCTGTTTTGTCCGATCGATCTGGTATGCCTAATTTCCATCGATCCGGTCTGAAATGCTTTGCCATCTTGCTCTGTTAAGTCCGATCGATCTGGTCAATCTGATTTCTATCGATCCGGTCTGAGCTGTTTTGTCATCTTTAAAATCTCATCGATAAGGTCCGGAACTAACACATAATTAAGTTGGATCGATTAAGTCTTTTATTATTAAGCCTTTTGGTTTAGTTCAAAATAAATGAACAAGGACTTAACAAAGAAAGATTTTATTTATTGATCAACAGTCTTGCATACAGACAGTCTGAATATATAAACAATCTATTTTCTTGAAGACTGTGACTGATGCTGCTTGAAGTCTTTTTTCTTTTCCCCCTTTTTGTCAGCAGCAATCTCTTGGAGAAAATCTACAACTTGTGCTAGCTGAGCGCTGATAGCGTCAAGACGAGTATCTTGAGCGCGAAGGGAGTTGGCGACGGATGCTCTGACTTCAGTGGCCAGCTCGATCTCTCTTTTCTCAGGCTGTTCTTATAAGTGGCTTGCTGAGAGAACAAATCATTCAGTCCTCGTTGAAGGCTGCCGATACTGGCTGTCATCTTCTCTTTGAATGAATCAAAGTCCAAAGCTGTAAGCCTCTGACCTTGATGAACTTCCAGAACACGTTGAGAGAGTGACATGCAGTTGTCAGATAGGTGCTGAAGAGTCCTTGCCAGAAATGGAGGTGCATCAGATTGTCGTCTTGGAGAGTGATCTGATGACGACAAAGCATGATCATCTTCTTCAGCAATCGGCACAAGTGAAGATACAGCAGCTTGGTGACTTTCGGACCGGATCAAGGTGACCAGATCCGAAGAAAATGCTTGTAAGAAAGCCATATCTTCATCTGAGTGGACTGGAGGAGTGCTGGGTCTGGAAGGCTCCTCAAGTTGTAGAGCTGCAACAACAGTGGATACCACCAGATCCGGATCGACGAACTCTGGTGCGCCAACTGTTGCAAGTTCTGCGGTTGGACTGATGTGAACGTGGGAGTCTGACGATTCCAATGGAATAGATATTGTTGGAGAATCCAACAAAACATTCAGTGGTTCATCTTCTGTAGCAGACGGAGCATTAGGCAATGGCTGCTCCGCTGTCTGATCTGCTACTATGTCTGCAGTCTGATCTGCTTCGCAATCTGCAGTCTGTTCTGCTGCTCGATCTGCAATCTGTTCTGCTGCTCCAGAGGGAATAACCTCAAAGAAAGGTTCTGCCAGAGTCTTGCTGGCAGAGGGATGATCCGGGCTGGTTGCTGGAGTGGATATGCTGAGTTTCTGTCGTTGAAATCGGACAGCTAACTGGAGAGCATGAATATCCATCTCTAATTGAGCAATAACAGCCCCATCATCTCTGGCAGTTTGAACATTAGGATCGAAGTTCGCTTTCTTAGCAGTTAAGAGCAGAGTCGCCAGTCTGAATCTTTGAGTGGCCTTGAATAGCTCTTTGCGCTGCACAGCAAGCCAAACATCATTGGTCTCTGTCCCCTTCAGAACTTCTTCTTCCATTTTCTGAAGGCGTTTGAGTTTGCCGAAGAACATCTCAATGTGGTTGATCGTTCTGTATTCGACGTACTCATCAAAAACCACAACGAGTTCCTTCACTTTCTCTTCAACGTCCTCCATAGCAATATCAATTGTTGTCCGTGCTGCAGATTTGGGCTTAGAGGAAATTTGTTCGGAGAGAATGATTTTGCCCTTGCCGGTGGAGGGAGGGGACTTGATCCCGGATTGGGTATAGTCTCCCAACTCAGTGATAACAATCCCTTTCACCACGGGAATGGCAGAGGGGACTCGGATGGTTACATTTGGTGCAGTGGTTGAAGTGGTTGAGATTTGGGTTGTAGGGTGCAGGGGTGGCTTTTGTTGGAGGCAATATGGGTAAGGCTTTTGGTTTGGTAATCTGGGTTCTTGGCTTCTTGGGAAGAGGCTTGGCTGGTGGCGAGGGAGCAGACTGAGTTTCTTCAGAGTCAGTCTGGATGGTTAACTTTCGCTTGACTCGTGGTTTGCGAGCAGCAACCTGGGCTTCGCCCTCCTCAATCTTGACAGCCACCAGATCGGTGGGAGTAGGTGGAGCACTCTTGGACTTCAGCAGTGCTAGTCCTTTGGAGTTGAGAATCTTGAAGGGACTCAGAGCAGACTGCTTCCCCAGCTCAATGTCCAAAGTTTCTAGGAGCTTGCTGAGAGGAACAGCAAAGCAGACGGCCTGTTTGGAGGCGATCACTGTTTCCATCAGAACTCCAAAAAGAATCACGGACCAGTTCATCTTCTGTCCGGAAACAATAGCAGCCATGGCCCTGAACTTCTCGGCAGTGATGACGTCAAAACTCCCAGCTTTGCCCAATAATGGCTTGCCTACAATTTCGCATAGCACGTGGAAATGAAATAGCATTTCCTTCCTTTTGAATGAGGGCTGCAGGCGATGGCCAAGAATAGAAATCTTCCCCTGAAGAGCTGTGAGAGAGGCTTGAGGAATCTGCCCAAACTCAGTCAGTCCGGAGTTGGGTAGACCAAAGGTCTTGGCCAGCGTCATCGGCGAGATTTCAAAAGTTTTGCCCTTGACAGATGTGGAGATAATGACTTCTGGGATATGGCATTGGCAAACAGTTCACGAATCTCCGACTCGTAAACCACTATGCCACACTCCAAAAAGTTTCTCAAACCAGACGATTCCAAAGCTCGGAAAATGGAAACCATCTCTGAATCTTCAGCCCTGTAAATGTCATTGAACTCAACGGAGAGAGAGTTGTGAGTGATAGTAGCCATTGGAGTAAAATGGAAAAAGTATACGAAAAGGTTTGAGGGAAGATGAGAAAGTTAGAGAGCAAACAGGCGGTAAATGGTAAAAAGTGAATGAAAATGAAATGTTCAGCCCGCTAAATAAGAGAGAGAAGACACGTGTCTTTATATCGAAGACTGGTAAATAAATAATTCAAAATAAACGGTCAGGATAAAAGAAAGATAAGGCGGTTAAAATGCAATCAGTCCGGGCTGTTTTTTGTTTACAAAATAAAAGATTTATTGTCCAGACAGATCATAGGATAACATCAGATTGACATAGATCGGTCTGAAAGTTCGGACCGGTCTGTGTCTTTCTAAACATTGTATTATCGATCTGTGTCAACAAAATTCTTTAGGCGCGAGAAGAAGAGAACATCTAAACTATTAAGTGATAAGTGTGATTTTACACTTAATTTGATATATGATTAGGGACGTTTTTATAGTGATTCCTGTAAAATATTACGCGTTTTGGTATATATTTGTATATTTCAGGAATCTAGGTTTAAATGCATAAAAGTGGAGAAAATGAGCTAATAATGATGAAAAGGACCAAACCGAGCAAAGACGTCGAAGAAATGAAGAAAATCTCACGTCACACGCAGCAGATTCAGAGTTGAAAAATCGTGCACCGTGATAGAATACATGCTGCACCCTAACGCCACTTATGCAACACGATTTTATTAAAGATTTTAAGGAAGGGAGAGAAGAGAAGATTGTATATGAGCATTAGTAGGGAATAAAATATTCTCTAATATTTTACCAAAGGATTAACCAATTAAAAGGAAGATATTTACGTAGAGATTGGAGTGAGAGGCAGACTTCAACAAGGAAAAGATACGTACAGATTGTGGGAGGACTTCACGTAAGGAAACCACGTGAGAGATTAAAAAAAGAAGGGGATTTGGTGAAGATTCGGAAGGTAAGCAGAGACAGAAGTAACGAGAGATAAGAAGGAGAAACGGACGTGAGCAAGGGGGAGGTGACTTTGACAGGCAAGAGTTACGGGAAGTGAGCAGATATA
The DNA here is from genome assembly GCA_907163345.1 of Haberlea rhodopensis. Classification (NCBI taxonomy): domain Eukaryota; kingdom Viridiplantae; phylum Streptophyta; class Magnoliopsida; order Lamiales; family Gesneriaceae; genus Haberlea; species Haberlea rhodopensis. Next base: position 75,231 of record CAJQUN010000464.1, on the reverse strand, counting down.
TTAGAGAGGATATCAGACAATTCTTCAGGGAGAGACGAGGGGAGAGAGACGTGACCAGAAAAGTGAGCAGATTTGCGTGAGAAGAGTTGGAACCAAGGAGAGCAGATTTACGTGAGTGAGGAGGAGAATAGACGAACAGAAACAGAAGATAAGAAGAGAAAAGTGACGTGAGAAGAGAAGAGAGCAGCAACGTGGGGAGAAAAGGGGAAAAAGCGAACGATAACAGAAGGAGAAGAAGGAGCCAGAAGTTACGTGAGTTTACAGAGAGGAGAAGAGAACTTTGAACGTGCAGAAGAAATTCAGGTGAAGAAGACGCACTGCAGTAAGGATTTGGTGCGAGGAATACACGTACAGCACAGAACACCGCAAGGTGTTGGTGAAGAAGAGTCACGTACAGTGATACAAAGGAAGAGACGAAGCTACGGTCGACGACGCGATTGACATCGCTAGTTTATACGTATTTCTAAACTTTGTTTGTTCCTATTTAATTTCTTTATGCTTTTGATGTTGAAAAACATGATTTTGCATTTGATATTAAATATGTTGCTAGGCTAAGTTTGTTATCAAGACTTAGGGGATCCTATGTTATGAACCCATGATTTAATTTTAATGTTTTGATTGATTCTTATTTATCGAAGTGCATAGATCATTGTTCTTCATGCTTTTAAGGGTTTGCCATCCTTGAATGATATTAAATTACAATTGAGATCGAGAGATAAAATTGGAATTCGATATAGTGATTTATGCCGTGGATTTCAGACTGAGATCGAGAGATGAAGTCAAATACACGTGTGTAGCTATAGATATCTAGTAATCGAAGGCTAGAAGTTTTCATAGATCGATTTACAATATTAATTGTTCAATAAGGGTACGAGAGTGGCTTATTGTTACGTTAGTATTAGATTTGTTATAGCCGGACCAAGGTATAGCAAGTGAATTAGGAAAACTCGTCACCTTAGATTGTTTGAATTAATTCTTAACTAATAGGCGAATTGTGGGGGATTACATAGGTGAACCGAAAGTCTTGATAATTGTCTCTATTGATTTTATTCTCATTCTCTATTGTTTGGTTGGGTTTATTATTAAATTAGTTAGTTAATTTAGTTAATTAGTCAAAACCATTTTTCGTAGGCTAAATATAGTTAAACTAGTGGAGTTTGGTATTTATTTACTAGTCCTCGTGGGATCGACAATCCGTACTTTTTATATCATTATACTAAAACTTGACACCGTGCACATGCGGTAGAATCGCTACATTGAGAAATTTTCTGTTTAAAATAAAAGCAATCATTAAGATAAGTCAATTAATCCAAGAATTTGACGGAAATAATTAACTTAGCCTCAGGGAGCGGTTTGGTGAAGATGTCTGCTGCTTGCTGCTCTGTTGAGATGTGCTCGATCCGAATCTCCTTTTCGCCAACATGATCTCGAATAAAATGATGTCTTATATCAATATGCTTTGTTCGAGAGTGCAGAACTGGATTATATGTTATAGCTATTGCACTTGTGTTGTCGCAAAATATCGGAGAGTCAACAGCTTGGATGCCATAGTCTTTGAGCTGGTGTTGAATCCAGAGCATTTGAGCGCAACAGCTTCCAGCGGCAAGATATTCTGCTTCAGCTGTAGATGTGGCAATTGATGTTTGCTTCTTACTGAACCAAGAGATCAATCTTTCACCTAGAAATTGACATGTTCCACTGGTGCTTTTACGATCAATCTTGCAGCCAGCGTAGTCTGCGTCTGAATATCCGATCAAGCTGAAGTTTGAATCTTTGGAGTACCAAAGACCAACGTTTTGAGATCCTTTCAAGTATTTCAGAATACGCTTAGCAGCAATAAAATGTGATTGCTTTGGTTCTGACTGAAATCCGGCGCACATACAGACTGAGAACATAATATCAGGCCGGCTCGCTGTAAGATATAAGAGCGATCCGATTAGTCCTCTATACATAGTTACTTCGACTGCCGTTCCACCTTCGTCTTTGTCTAACTTGATTGTAGGACTCATTGGAGTGGATGCAGTTGAGCATGTTTCCATTCCGAATCTCTTAAGCAGCTCTTTGGTATACTTGGTTTGGTTGATGAAAATTCCATTGCTGAGCTGTTTGACTTGGAGACCCAAAAAGAATGAGAGTTCTCCCATCATGCTCATCTCAAACTGTCCCTGCATCAACTTGGAAAATTTCTCGCATAATTTGGGGTTAGTTGACCCAAAGATTATATCATCAACATAAATCTGAACCAACATGGTATGTTCCCCCTTAATAAATTTAAAGAGAGTTTTATCTACTGAGCCGATCTGAAAGTCATGGTTTAGCAGAAATTGAGATAGAGTGTCATACCAGGCCCTTGGTGCTTGTTTCAGACCATATACTGCTCTATTCAGTAGATATACACGATTAGGGAATGAGTGGTTCTGAAATCCAGGAGGTTGCTCAATGTAAACTTCCTCCTGAAGCTTACCATTAAGGAAGGCGCTCTTGACGTCCATCTGATATACCTTAAAGTCTTTAAAGGCAGCATATGCAAGAAAGATTCTGATTGCTTCAAGTCTGGCGACTGGTGCAAAAGATTCATCGAAATCAATTCCTTCTTCTTGTCGGAATCCTTGTGCCACCAGTCTGGCCTTGTTTCTAACAACAGTTCCATCTGCGTCCAGTTTGTTTCTGAAAACCCATCTGGTTCCAATAACAGGCGGATCGCTTGGTCTGGGGGTTAGACTCCAAACTTGATTTTGTTCGAATTGATTAAGCTCTTCTTGCATTGCCTTAATCCAGTTGAAATCAGTCAGAGCTTCATCGATCTTCTTAGGTTCCAGAGTTGAGATGAAAGCAGCTGATAGGGTTGAATATTACGCGTTTTTAGGCTATGATATGTATATGTTTTGGTGTTGATTCTTGGATTATTTTACGGTTTATGGTATATATTTCTATATTTCAGGAATCAATGTTGAAATGCATAAAAGTAGAAGAAATGAACCAAAAATGATGAAAGAATGAATAAAGTTGAAGAAAAGAGGAAAAAACCAGAATCCAAGACACATGTTGCTCCTTTCTCCTCAATTTACTATATGTTCTAGCCATGTTTTGGAAATGTGGTCCATATAAAAGTTGTAGAACTTTCTCTTATCTTCGCGTGGACAACTGATTCATCAAATTTGGAGTTCATATGAGAAAGTTATGGCCAAAATACGAAACTCGCCAGAAGCTGAAAAAAGGCGAAGAAACATCATTGAATTAATTCAACAGGCGTAATTACGCCTACTTTGAGGCGTAACTACGCCTAGCCCACGGCTTTTGAAAATTTAAGTGGCGTAATTACGCCACTTTGGAGGCGTAATTACGCCTATCACGCGAGAAGCCAGATTTGTTGACACGTCGACAGGCGTAACTACGCCACTTCGGAGGCGTAATTACGCCTGATGAATTTTGGAAATTTTGGACTGCTTTCCTTATTTGATGCAGGGGATTTTTTTACAAGGGACGGACGAGACCTACTCAAGGGGACATTATAATTCAGACCTAGACATCATAGCCTCCATCACCCATCATCCTCTCCAACCATCCATACACCATAACCATTGAAGAAGAGACACATCGGAAGAGACGGGACGACGGAGCAACGCAAGGAGTCAACGCCTCTCGTTATTTCCGTATTTCTAACTTTAGTTCTATATTTTCATTAGATTTTAATGTTTAGAATGTTGCAAAACATGTTTATGCATTGTTATTTGATGGAGATTGTCGGCTAGGTTTGTTATCAAGACTTAGGGGATCCTTTGTATGAACCCATGATTTTAATTGAATGTTTTTGATTGATTCTTATTATCTAAGTGCTTAGATCATTGTTCTTCATGCTTTTAAGGGTTTGGACATCTTTGAATGATATTTAAATTACAATCGAGATCGAGAGATAAAATTGTGATTCGATATAGTGATTTACGCCGTGGATTTCAGACTGATATCGAGAGATGAAGTCAAATACACGTGTGATAGCTATAGATATCTAGTAATCGAAAGCTAGAAGTTTTCACGGATCTTAATACAATATTGTGTTGTTAAATAAGTACACGAGAGTGACTTACTGCAATTTGATATTAGGTTTAATATAACTCGAGAGAGTATATTGGATAAATTTGGAAAACTCGTCACCTTAGATTGTTTGAATTCAATTCTTAACTAATAGGTGAATTGTGGGGGATTACTTAGGTGAACCGAAAGTTTTGATAATTGTTTCTTCTGATTTTATTCTTATTCGTTCTTGTGTTTTTGGGTAAATCTTGAGTTCATTAGTCAATTTAGTTAATTAATCACAACCAGTTATCGTAGACTAAATATAGTTAAACTAGTGGAGTTTGGTAATTATTTCCTAGTCCTCGTGGGTTCGACAATCTGTACTTTTCATATCATTATACTAAAACTTGACACCGTGCACTTGCGGTACACAATCGCTACACTGCAAAATACTGTTTAAAATAATAGCGTTCAAGTTTTTGGCGCCGTTGCCGGGGACTAGTTTTAATAATATCAAACGAGATTAGTTGACTGTAGTTTAGTCATTTGTTTTTTTTTATTATTTTCGATTTTTTTCTCTTCTATTGTTTCTTTTTGTTTTGGTTGATTGTTACAGGGTACTATCTCTTGGTGCATGCTAAGGAGTAGCAACCCTACACTTGAGCCCTTTGACCCGAGATTGAACGCACTTGTCAAAGGAGGCTAAGGCAAGCAAGAGCACATATGGCTAATACCGAGGAGATTCCGGTACCACCAGTTGCAAGATCACTCATGGACTATGCCCACCCTGCATTCCATGGATCACTGTCGAGTATTACGAGACCAACCATACAGGCTAACAATTTTGAGATCAAGCCTGCTATCATACAGATGATCCAACATTCGGTCCAGTTTGGGGGAGCTGCTACAGATGATCCAAATGATCACATCTCCAACTTTTTGGAGATTTGTGATACATTCAAGCATAATGGCGTTACTGACGACGCCATCAGGTTACGTTTGTTTCCCTTTTCTTTACGTGATAAAGCTAAATCTTGGTTACAATCGTTGCCTGCAGGATCTATTACCACGTGGGATGGAATGACGCGGTTGTTCTTGTCAAAATTCTTTCCACCATCCAAGACGGCCAAGATGCGCAATGACATCACTACTTTTGCCCAATGTGATCCAGAGACACTATATGAGGCTTGGGAGCGCTTCAAAGATCTACTGAGGAGATGCCCACATCACGGCCTCCCTATCTGGCTGCAGGTACAAACATTTTATAACGGTTTATTTTCTGATAATCGTTCTATGAGTGATGCAGCGTCAGGAGGAACAGTGATGAGGAAGACGCCCGAGGAAGCTTATACACTGTTGGAGGAGATGGCTGCTAATAGCTGTCAATGGCAGTCTGAGAGGAACGTGCCAAAGAAGCAAGTCGGATTGCATCAAGTGAGTGAAGTCACTGCCCTAGCTGCCCAGTTGGAAGCGTTGAACAAGAATATCGATAGTTTGAGCATGCATGCAATGCAAGTCCAAACTGTTACATGCGAGCTTTGCCATGGAGGACATCCGAGCACTGAATGCCAGGTTGGTAACCCATTCATTACTACTAATGAAGCTGTTAATTTCGTAGGGAACCGACCACCACAGACCTACCCCTACCCAAATACGTACAATACTGGGCCGAGGAACTATCCCCAACCACCACCGGGGTATGCACCAAAGCCAAGCATGGAGGAGCTGCTAACTAAGTTCATATCATCGGCTGAAACAAGGATGAACAATCATGAGGCATCGATAAAGAACTTGGAAGTCCAAATGGGGACAATTAGCAAAGATCGTAGCCGAACGAGCACCAGGATCACTATCTAGTGACACTGAGACGAAACCTAGGGAGCAAGTCCATGCTATCACATTGAGGAGTGGAAAGGAGGTCGCTGAGAAGAAGGATGTGCACGTAGAGTTAAGAGGCGAGGCGGACATCAAGAAAGAAGAGGGACAAACACGCGACAAAGGTAAGTCTACTAAGACCTCTACACCCATCACACCTGCTAAGGTAGATATCCCACCCCCATTCCCCGCTGCGTATAAGAGAGCAAAGATCGATGCTAAATTTGCTAAATTTTTAGAATTGATTAAGAATCTTCATATTGAGATGTCTTTCATAGATGCTATTCGGCACATGCCGAATTATGCTAAGTTTTTAAAGGAGATTCTATCGAAAAAGCGGAAACTAGGAGAGCATGAGATGATAAACTTAACCGAGGAGTGTTCAGCTGTCATTCAAAATGATTCACCTCCAAAGTTAAAGGATCCAGGGAGTTTCACTATACCTTGCAAAATAAATTCTAAATCTTTTAATAAATCTTTATGTGATTTGGGGTCAAGTGTTAATTTAATGCCTTTGTCTGTGTACAGGAAGCTGGGCTTAGGAGAGCTAAAAGCAATCAATGTCTCATTGCAGATGGCAGACAAGTCCATCAAGTACCCTCATGGGATAGTGGAGGATGTACCGGTAAAGGTTGACAAATTCACCATTCCGGTGGATTTCATGGTGCTAGACATAAAGGAGGAGGCGGACATGCCATTGATATTCGGAAGACCGTTCCTAGCTACTGGAAGGGCATTGATAGATGTCCAAGAAGGGAAGTTGATCCTCCGAGTAGGGGGGGATCAAGTTACTTATGATATGTTCAAAGTTGTGAACACTACACGCACTGAGCACCGATGTTTTAGTGTCAATATAATTGATACACTATCTGTTGATGCGATGCAGGGTAAGAGTGAGAAGAAGGTGGAGGTCACATCGAATGGCCAACAAAGAAGAGGTAAATTTGGTGTAGGAGACTCGGTATTAATGAATAGGAAAAAGATGAGATTTTTTCCATGGGAGTCTGACGCACCATGGGCTGGACAATTCAAAGTTGTCGATGTTTTACCATTCGACACCTTCAAACTGAGAGATGACCATGGGGGACTATTCACTGTGAAAGAGAAGTGGTTACGACATTACCACATGGAGGATGGAAAATCGTCCCCCACTGGCCCTTGCGGCACTTGAGCGTAAATGGTAAAAAGTCCAGCTTGGGACTATAAATCAAGAACTCTTTCCTATCCCTTTCGCTTTGTTTTAGTTTATTTTGGTTTGTTTTTGTTTTTGTTTTTTTGATTTTGAGAGACTCCATGCGTGCTGTGACGTGTTCCAACAATATGCCCCACGAGCTGATGAGGAATTGGACAACGATCACTGACGGTCGTTGTCAACGGTACATGCTTTGTCGTACTTTTCCATGCTTATTACATTGAGGACAATGCATGAATTAAGTTTGGGGGAGTGCATTACTGTGTCATGCTTCTTATTTGGAAATTGATCGTTTCTGGAGCACCAACAAAAAAATTTCTTGAAAATGAGTTCAATTAGTAAGATAAGAATAAATCATAGTAGTGGTCTCTATTCCATGATGATATTAGTCTCACTATGCATGTCAACTTGAGTTTTGATGATTGTAAGACTTATTTGTGAATATCTTGTTTTGAGTAGCATGTCAAAGATGAGGAATATTTTGAGCACATTTGAGTCATAATCTTGTGAATTGCATTTGTAGTAGTGAAATTTTTTGTGAACTTGATGAATTGTTTTGAGCATCTTAGAGTACCTCAGACTATTTTATGATGACACTTTGAGGCGAAATTTTATAGTCATGAACTTGATTAGGAGATGATCTAGGCGATCTTTGGACCGTTTGAGCCTTTCAAGCTTACAATGTTTACATCAATCTCTAGTATCCTAATTTGAGCCTAACTGAAAAAGAATGGAGTATGTTTAACATACTATTAGCCCCCATTCAACATTCTTTGGCAAACTCATTATACCCACCTAATTGAGCCTAAATTGAATTTTTTATCTTCACCTAAGGGAGTATAATGATTCTCATTAGATGCACATGAATTGCTATATTTTGATGAGCTTATTGTAAAAAAGATGATGAATGAGAAAAGAAAAGAACAGAAAAAGCCTTGAAGAAAAAAAAAAAAATATTATCGAACTAAGACCCAAAGTGGCCAAGGCTAAAAGAGAAAAAGAAGAGAAGCTCAAGTTGTGCTAACAATATGAACATTACATGCTTATACTCTCTTCTTTTTGCTATCCCATCCTTTCTTTGAAGCCAAACACCTAGGCCTAACGCTATAAGCTTAAAAAGACCTATTGATCCAAGTCTAGGGAGTGACTACATTAGTGTAGAAGTGTTTGAAAATAGAAATATGGGGTACTCAAGGATAATCTTAACTTTCATTACCTAGCATGATTTGATCTATGAAAATTGCATGAAACTTGAGAGTGACAATAGCACACACGAACGTTCTGATTCGAAGACATGTTGTTTGATCTAGGAGAAAACACAACTTGTTAAACTTTCTGATTTATTTTTGTTTGTCTGTAAGTGAGATGTCTGAGCTACATGATTGACTATGAATTGGTTTATTTGAATCTTCAATGTTGAACTTGACTGTTTGATCTTATTTCTTGCTCGAGACGATAAAGTTTAAGTTTGGGGGAGTTGATAGGGTTGAATATTACTCGTTTTTAGGCTATGATATGTATATGTTTTGGTGTTGATTCTTGGATTATTTTACGGTTTATGGTATATATTTCTATATTTCAGGAATCAATGTTGAAATGCATAAAAGTAGAAGAAATGAACCAAAAATGATGAAAGAATGAATAAAGTTGAAGAAAAGAGGAAAAAACCAGAATCCAAGACACATGGTGCTCCTTTCTCCTCAAATTACTATATGTTCGAGCCATGTTTTGGAAATGTGGTCCATATAACAGTTGTAGAACTTTCTCTTATCTTCGCGTGGACAGCTGATTCATCAAATTTGGAGTTCATATGAGAACGTTATGGCCAAAATACGAAACTCGCCAGAAGCTGAAAAAAGGCGAAGAAACATCATTGAATTAATTCAATAGGCGTAATTACGCCTACTTTGAGGCGTAACTACGCCTAGCCCATGGCTTTTGAAAATTTAAGTGGCGTAATTACGCCACTTTGGAGGCGTAATTACGCCTATCACGCGGGAAGCCAGATTTGTTGACACGTCGACAGGCGTAACTACGCCACTTCGGAGGCGTAATTACGCCTGATGAATTTTGGAAATTTTGGACTGCTTTCCTTATTTGATGCAGGGGAGTTTTTTTTACAAGGGACGGACGAGACCTACTCAAGGGGACATTATAATTCAGACCTAGACATCATAGCCTCCATCACCCATCATCCTCTCCAACCATCCATACACCATAACCATTGAAGAAGAGACACATCGGAAGAGACGGGACGACGGAGCAACGCAAGGAGTCAACGCCTCTCGTTATTTCCGTATTTCTAACTTTAGTTCTATATTTTCATTAGATTTTAATGTTTAGAATGTTGCAAAACATGTTTATGCATTGTTATTTGATGGAGATTGTCGGCTAGGTTTGTTATCAAGACTTAGGGGATCCTTTGTATGAACCCATGATTTTAATTGAATGTTTTTGATTGATTCTTATTATCTAAGTGCTTAGATCATTGTTCTTCATGCTTTTAAGGGTTTGGACATCTTTGAATGATATTTAAATTACAATCGAGATCGAGAGATAAAATTGTGATTCGATATAGTGATTTACGCCGTGGATTTCAGACTGATATCGAGAGATGAAGTCAAATACACGTGTGATAGCTATAGATATCTAGTAATCGAAAGCTAGAAGTTTTCACGGATCTTAATACAATATTGTGTTGTTAAATAAGTACACGAGAGTGACTTACTGCAATTTGATATTAGGTTTAATATAACTCGAGAGAGTATATTGGATAAATTTGGAAAACTCGTCACCTTAGATTGTTTGAATTCAATTCTTAACTAATAGGTGAATTATGGGGGATTACTTAGGTGAACCGAAAGTCTTGATAATTGTTTCTTCTGATTTTATTCTTATTCGTTCTTGTGTTTTTGGGTTAATCTTGAGTTCATTAGTCAATTTAGTTAATTAATCACAACCAGTTATCGTAGACTAAATATAGTTAAACTAGTGGAGTTTGGTAATTATTTCCTAGTCCTCGTGGGTTCGACAATCCGTACTTTTCATATCATTATACTAAAACTTGACACCGTGCACTTGCGGTACACAATCGGTACACTGCAAAATACTGTTTAAAATAATAGCGATCAAGTTTTTGGCGCCGTTGCCGGGGACTAGTTTTAATAATATCAAACGAGATTAGTTGACTGTAGTTTAGTCATTTGTTTTTTTTTATTATTTTCGATTTTTTTCTCTTCTACTGTTTCTTTTTGTTTTGGTTGATTGTTACAGGGTACTATCTCTTGGTGCATGCTAAGGAGTAGCAAACCTACACTTGAGCCCTTTGATCCCGAGATTGAACGCACTTGTCAAAGGAGGCTAAGGCAAGCAAGAGCACATATGGCTAATACCGAGGCGATTCCGGTACCACCAGTTGCAAGATCACTCATGGACTATGCCCACCTTGCATTCCATGGATCACTGTCGAGTATTACGAGACCAACCATACAGGCTAACAATTTTGAGATCAAGCCTGCTATCATACAGATGATCCAACATTCGGTCCAGTTTGGGGGAGCTGCTACAGATGATCCAAATGATCACATCTCCAACTTTTTGGAGATTTGTGATACATTCAAGCATAATGGCGTTACTGACGACGCCATCAGGTTACGTTTGTTTCCCTTTTCTTTACGTGATAAAGCTAAATCTTGGTTACAATCGTTGCCTGCAGGATCTATTACCACGTGGGATGGAATGACGCGGTTGTTCTTGTCAAAATTCTTTCCACCATCCAAGACGGCCAAGATGCGCAATGACATCACTACTTTTGCCCAATGTGATCCAGAGACACTATATGAGGCTTGGGAGCGCTTCAAAGATCTACTGAGGAGATGCCCACATCACGGCCTCCCTATCTGGCTGCAGGTACAAACATTTTATAACGGTTTATTTTCTGATAATCGTTCTATGATTGATGCAGCGTCAGGAGGAACAGTGATGAGGAAGACGCCCGAGGAAGCTTATACACTGTTGGAGGAGATGGCTGCTAATAGCTGTGAACTCATCCATCATCTGTCCTCTGGTTCTAATCGGTGCAGAGGGACTTCCAATCACTAGATTAGGTGGATGCCTCTTAGTCCATCGATAGCTTGACTCTGGATTGTCTGGTCCATCCGGATGAGTAGTAGTAGCGGTATGATCAGCATCTGCTTTGATATGAGAGTTTGGATCATCCGGATCTGCTCGATCTGAAGAAGCTTCATTGCCTTGATCCGGTCCGGCTGGTACTTCAGGTTCTGGTGGGTTGTCTCTTGACCTGTTAGCTACAATCTCATCATCACTGTTAGCTTTGAGATGGATGTTTTCCATCTGATTTTGAATTGATTCTTTGTTACCCTCAACACACAAAGATTCATCAAAAACTACATGAACTGATTCTTCTACAGTTATGGTTCGATTATTAAAAATTCGATAAGCTTTGCTAGTTGATGAATATCCTAAGAATATTCCATTATCTGACTTAGCTTCAAATGTTGTAAGATGATTCTTACCATTGTTGTGAACGAAGCATTTACAGCCAAATACATGAAGGTGAGAAATAGATGGTCTGTTACCAGTCCATATTTCATATGGAGTGAGATTCAGCTTCTTATTAATCATAGACCGATTTTGAGTGTAGCATGCAGTATTCACAGCTTCTGCCCAGAACTTTTGTGAGATTCCAGAATCAGCAAGCATTGTTCTTGCTGCTTCTTTGGGCTTTCTGTTTCTTCGTTCTGCAACTCCATTCTGTTGAGGAGTTCGAGCGGCTGAGAACTCATGCTTAATTCCATGATCTTCTAGAAAGGATTCAAGATTCTGATTTGAAAACTCAGTGCCTTTGTCACTTCGAATCCTGTCTATGCTAGATGATTTCTCGTTCTGAGTGTGTTTCAGCAGCTTGATCAACTTCGGACCGGTCTGATCTTTACTGCTCAAAAATATAGTCCATGTAAAGCGTGACTAATCATCGATAACAACAAGAGTATACCGCATTCCCCCTAAACTTGTTATTGGTATAGGACCAAACAAGTCCATATGCAATAGTTCTAAACAACGGGAGGAGGATATGGCATTCTTGTTTTTGAAGGATGATCTGATCTGTTTGCCCATTTGGCAAGCTTCGCAGATCTTATCCTTAGCAAAGTCGATCTTGGGCAGACCGATAACTAAATCATGTTTACACAGGCTAGAAATAGTCTTAAAATTGATATGATTCAAGCGTTTCTGCCATAACCAGTGTTTATTATCATTGTTAGCGATGAAGCAAGTAGGATTATCAGGTTGAGCATGATTCCAGTTAATCTTATATGTATTTCCATTCCTGATTCCTACAAGCATGGTTATATCGTCTGATGATTTAACAGTGCAAGTGTGTTTGTGAAATTCTACAGCATAACCATTATCACAAAGTTGACTTATACTAATCAGATTATAGCACAGATTTTCAACTAACAGCACATCATTGATAATAATGTTACCATGGACAATCTTACCCTTGCCCACGGTCTTACCCTTCGAATTATCTCCGAAACTGATCTTGGGTCCAGTACATTCTGTGACTTCAGACAGCAGCTCGATGTTTCCAGTCATGTGACGAGAACACCCGCTGTCCAAGTACCAGTCTGATGCAAGTTTCTTCGGTACCTGTCATCAAACATATTTATTGTTGGTACCCAATCCTATTTGGGTCCAGAACGGATTAGCCCCTTGGGAACCCACACCTGTATCAGCTTTAGTGGCTTGTGTGTGTGTGGTGTGCTGTGAGCTGGTCTGTTTCGATGTTGTGTGTGATAATGTGTGCGATATGGAAACCTTTGATTCTCATGAGGTAGTCTATATCTTCGTTGAACTGGTTTTGAATTATAGTAATTGTATTGTCCTCCTTGCCTTCGATCTTGCACCCTTAGATTTGGTCTGAAAGACGCAAAGCTTGCTGGTGCCTTTTCTTTGGCTTGGTTGACATATCCAATTCCTTTTCTCAAACCTTGATTCACGAAAGAGACTCCCGTTTGAATCGTAGGTGCTTCAGTTTCATATACTGTGCTGGATTTAACAAATGTCATTTATTTGATTTTGTTCTTTACCAGCAACAGTTCAGATTCATCTTTGGTGGAATCTTTGGTGTCAAAGCCTATGCCGGTGAAATCACCAACGTTTCTTTGCACCTCTTGTAATTCTTCCAAAGATGTTCTGGATTTTGTCCATGTCTTGAATATATGAGAAAGCTTAGCATTTTGTGTGCTATTTCTCTTATTTTCTTCATGGAGCTGATCATAGAAGATTTTCAGCTTATTCAGCTCGATCTGGAGATTGTTGCACTCACCCTGCTCAGAGCAGCTTGGTTTGTTGTGCTCATCCATTTGATCACTGACTTTAGCTTTATTCTTCTCAAATGATTCAGCTAAGATCCTATAATCATCAGCCATGTCTTGTAGTGCGGACATGAGCTCTTCACGTGTAAATTCATTTGAGTCAAAGTCAAATACCTCGTCTGTCTGATTCATCTCTTCATCTGCCATTAGACATTGAATATCTTCTTCGCTTTCGCTGGAAGAATATTCGGAGCTGTCTGAATCGGAGTCAGTTTGAGCCCACTTGCTGTTTCCTTCTTCAGCTACTAGGACCTTTTGGGACTTTCCATGATTTTTGCGGTCTTTGTAGTGCTTCTTTTTCCTGTCATCGTGATGCTTCTCCTTCCGTTCTTCTTTCTTCGGTCTGGTGCAATCTGCAATGAAATGTCCGATCTTACCACAATTGTAGCAAGCCTGATTGTTAACAGCATCGTCCTTTCTTGGCTTATAATGATGTGAGGGTTTAAAGTTCCTCTTATTTTTAGACATGAATTTACCAAATTTCTTAATAAATAATGACATAGCATCATTACTTATCTGTTCAATAGATCGATCTGATGTGGAGGCGATCTGGTCTGGAATAGCTGCCAGTGCTTTGTTTGGTTGAGAGATGAATGGCTCTGCTTCACCTCTGCTTATCAGTTCGAACTCATATGCTTTAAGATCTGCGAACAGATCATGAAGTTCAACCTTGTTCAGATCTTTGGACTCCCTCATTGCAATGGTCTTAACATCCCATTCTTTAGGCAGGGCTCTCATAACTTTCAGAGCAATCTCTCTGTTTGAGTATTCTGTGCCCAGACCATTCAGTTCATTAATGATGCCAGTGACTCTTTCATCAAACTCGTTTAGAGTTTCTCCACTCTTCATCTTTATGCCCTCAAATCTTTGAAGAGCAACAGTCAGCTTGTTTTCTTTGGTCTGGTCGTTGCCTTCACATAGCTGTGCTATCTTCTCCCAAATTTCTTTGGCAGTAGAGCACATTTTGATTTTGCTGAACATGTTCTTGTCCAATGTCTTGAACAAGATGTCTTTGTCAACGTTGTCGAGATTTGCTTTCTTTCTTTCCTCATTCGTCCAGAGGGATCTGTCCTTCTCTACCATTTGTGGTTCACCACCAGTAATGGCGACTGCTGTATTGACTTTCAGAATCTTCATTGGTCCATCAGTGATGACGAACCACATATCGTCATCCTGAGCTGCCAGATGAGCTTGCATTCTGATTCTCCAGTCATCATAGTCTTCCTTTGAGAACATAGGAATTTTGTTGAATGATGCCATCAACTCAAGTGTCTTTGTGCTGATTAAGATGACCTGCTCTGATACCACTTGTTAGGATCGGTCCGGAGTGTTTAGAGGGGGGTGGGGGGGGGGGGGGTGAATGAACACCCCTTCTAAAATTTAATCCCTTGTAATTTCTTTCGGATTAGTGAAAGAAATCTGTTTCTTAATCAACTCTTTTATAAAACAGACCACTGAATGTATAAGTGCGGAACAGTCTGATCTTATATTTGTAAGAGCGGCTCGATGGCTTGAATGAAAGAACAAGTGCAGAAAGACAAGAACACAGAAAATGTTTCTGGAAGTTCGAAGGTGGTGTAATCCTTCTACGTCTCCCCTTCTTCCAATTAAGGAAGGTTTATACTAGAAGACTTTGATCTATACAATCCTGTTGTACAAACCCGATTCAGGCTGGATTTACCCCACTACCAGTCTGAAACTCCTAGTCACTCGATCTGTTCAGACACTCTCTGTCTGACAGTTACAATTTGTTTCTCACTTCTGTTTTTCAATACAGACTACACAAGATGCGCACAGTGATCCTAAATGATCAAATATTACAAAGTAATCGTGCTTAAGAATAATTTCAGCTCGAGAGCTTCTGAGCTTGTAAGCTTGTGCTGATTTGCTTTCTTGTGCGTTTTTCGATTGATCAGTCTCTCGTGTCCTTGTATGTCTGTGTGTCGTGTTGTCTGTATTGTTGTTGCATCCTTTTATAGTTGCATGTACCAACGACATTATTTCCCTTAATGTGCAACTCTTGACTCTGCTTATTCTCTGAGTAAGCTACAGTCTTCTTCTTCAGGATACTTGCCGTTCTGGTTCATGCTTTCGGCGACTGTCAGGTAAGCTCTTCTTTGTCTTCTTACCTTTTATGGCAATCTTCAGTCTTTGGTCCTTTGTAGCATTAATTACGACATTGAATGCTACAATAAATAGCCTTTAATGATTCGGACTGAAGAGCCAATCTTTATACATCCTTGACTGCTCTGATCTGATAAAGATTGAGATCGATCTGAAGCTTCGATCTAGTCAGTCTGATATCTATCGATCCGGTCTGATATGTGATATGTATTTTCAGCTTGTTCTGTTTTGAGCTATCAATTTGGTCAGTCTGATTACCCTCGATCCGGTCTGATATGCTTTGTCATCTTATCAGCTTGATCTGTTTTGGGCGATCGATCTGGTCAGTCTGATTTCTCTCGATCCGGTCTGATATGTTTTGTCATCTTTAAAATCTCATCGATAAGGTTCGGAACTAACACACAACAAATCCCACAAATAAGATTTTTGCAAGGATTTCTCTTTCTCTTTTATGCCAAAAACGAAAATGGAAGAGGATGAGGGTTTGGGTGGATGATTTGGGCGAAAAAAGAAAGTGATGGGTATAGTGGGGGTGGGGGGGGGGGGGGGGTATTAAGTGGGTTTGTGTGTATAAAACACCCCAACATGATATTTTTAAAGCATTTATCAAAATGCATCAAAATCCCAATTAAAATCATACTTTACCAAATAATTATCAATTACCATAATCAAGCCATAATAACCCCTAATTTCCCAACATGCATAACATGCACCCCGAAATGCACCATCGGGTCACGCATACCATGTGACTAAGCATTTCACCAAGATAATTAATTCCAACACATATATTAATAATCACCATAGATAATCACATAAACACAATTAATGCCCAAATTGCAATTAATTATTTCGTGGATACCACAATACTCCCCTACTTATAAGATTTCACCCCCAAAATCGCATGCACTTACCCAAATCGTAAAAGTAATTCTTAGAGCATACAACGCAGCGGAATTTAAAATTAGGATTATTAAACTGTTGATCTATACTAAGGTTATCATATGGGATAAAGGATATACGAAGGTCTCACCCTTGTAGCGTGTTTGAGCAGATTCCACGGTGCAGCTCCACGTCCAACGATCCTTCGAATCACTAGCAAAACTTAACAAGTTTTGCCTCAACGGTATCCACACGATCAAATCGGGTGAATGGATAGTTTAAGAACAAGTTGCTAGACAAGTTCTTAAACCGGAACAAGAAACACACTCGATTCTAAATCGAAAAGATGGCACGAAATCACCACTCAACCTTCGGCTATTGCGAAACCGAGAGTGAATGGAGAGAGGCGGCCGTGTGTCTTTCTTAGTGTGTAGGTTATGATATGAAAGTATTAATCCCATTAATCACCATGCAATCAAATTATATATCATTTAATTAAAGGCTTTCATAAAGCCTCATGGGCTTAAGCCCATGATTTAATTTAATCATTATGATAATTAATTAAGACTCCTCTTAATTATTTAATTCATCCCATGAATTTAATTTCCCTTCTCGATTTAATATTTTGTGCGACCCGATAGGATCTTGTAATGTTGGCAGTGACATAAAATCTCATTTTACGTTACAAGCAAGGAGCGGTGTCTAGCAACACATCGAGGCTACCCAAATTACAAGAATGTCAATGACTCGACATAACCTTTAGAACTTGTGATAATATTAACCATGTAACTTAATCCCTTTGTCCTTTGTGTTTAGATTAAACACGAGTCATGGAATAGTCATACTCGTATATCCAATCTTTATTTCTTGATCCCCAAGTAGAACTAGAATAAACGAGTAAGCTCGATATCTCATATCGACTCATTCGAGCATGGCCATGCATTTTAGTTCTTACTTGATCAAGGGCCAAACACATCTCCTGTTATATAGGAGGGACAAATCCTATCTCGATCAGTCAACATCCCTCTACATAATTCGTAGTGTATCCAATAGTCGCCTTTATAGATTACCCTGTTACGGGTAACGTTTGACGATATCAAGATACATAACTCCTTTTGTTGGGATCTCTGATGATCACAAGTCGTAAGGATTAAATACATTATTATCACTATGAGAATTGCTTATGACGATCATATAACTATCCATGTTGCATTCTCATGGTGGGTCTGTCCAGTACATCGTTCTCTAACATGTACCCATGTGTTGATTTGATATCTCATATCAATGAACAATTCATCAATCAACACATACTAGTCTCTACGTATTATCATTATCCCTATTCATGATAATACTTGACTAGGGACATCTTTAAGAATAATACAATATTATTCTAAGGACATTAACATATATATTAATTCACATTGAACAGCTAAAAGAATAATATATAATAATGAATTGCCATTCATGAAATCATAAACATTGTATGTCAAAACAATCATCTAATGATTTGTCTTAGGGCATATCCCAACAAATCTCCCACTTGCACTAAGACCACTCAGACATATACCTAATGCCTAGAGATCTAGTATGACGATCATGCTTCTGCTGTGACAGTGGCTTCGTCAATGGGTCAGATACATTATCATCTATTGGTACTTTGCATATTTTAACATCTCCCCTTTCAACGATTTCTCGAATGAAATGGAAACGCCTAAGTATGTGCTTGGATCTTTGGTGAGATCTTGGTTCCTTAGCCAATGCGATCGCTCCATTGTTGTCACAATAGAGTAATGCTAGGCACCACTCCAAGTTCAGAAATGAACTTCCTCATCCAAACAGCTTCCTTTGCTGCATCCGAGGCAGCAATATACTCAGCTTCCGTTGTAGAATCGGCTACTGTTTCTTGCTTTGAACTCTTCCAGATCACAGCACCTCCATTTAGGCAATACACATATCCAGATTGCGATCGAAAATCATCTTTGTCAGTTTGGAAGCTTGCATCAGTGTAACCCATTACATTGAGCTCTTCCTCACCTCCATAAATCAAGAATGTATCCTTAGTCCTTCTCAAGTACTTCAGGATGTTCTTGACAGCAATCCAGTGACCTTCACCTGGATCAACTTGATATCTGCTCGTCATGCTCAAAGCATACGATACATCGGGACGAGTACATATCATGGCATACATGATAGATCCAATAGCTGATCCATATGGAATCTTACTCATGCGTTGTCTCTCATCTGGTGTTGAAGGACACTGTTCCTTCGAGAGATAAATGCCATGCGTCATAGGCACGAATCCTTTCTTTGATTCTTGCATGCTAAACCTTTTAAGCACTTTGTCTATGTACGTACTTTGACTTAGGCCAAGAAGCCTTCTCGATCTATCTCTATAGATCTTGATTCCTAATACATAGGTGGCTTCTCCCAAGTCTTTTCATCGAAAAGCAATTCCCTAGCCAAATCTTTACAGATTGCAAGGCAGGGATATCATTGCCAATGAGAAGTATGTCATCTACATACAACACTAGGAAAATGATTACGCTCCCACTGACCTTCTTGTAGACACAAGGTTCATCTTCGTTTTTGATAAAACCAAACTCTTTGATTGCATCATCAAATCGAAGATTCCAACTCCGAGAAGCTTGCTTCAATCCATAAATGGATCGTTGTAGCTTGCATATCTTTCCAGCATCCTTTGGATCGACAAAACCCTCGGGCTGTGTCATGTACACATCATCGAGCAGATTTCCATTAAGGAAAGCTGTTTTGACATCCATCTGCCAGATTTCATAATCATGAAATGCAGCTATTGCAAGCAAGATCCTTATGGATTTAACCATGGCCACTGGTGAAAAGGTTTCATCATAGTCAATACCATGAATTTGTTTGAATCCTTTTGCAACCAGGCGACCTTTATAGGTTTGTACATTACCATCCATATCGGTCTTTTTCTTGAAAATCCATTTGCACCCTATGGGTCGTACCCCTTCAGGTGGATCAACCAAAGTCCATACTTGGTTTGCATACATGGATTCCATCTCAGATTTCATGGCCTCTTGCCATTTCTCAGAATCAGTGCCCATTATAGCTTGTTGATAAGATGACGGCTCATCCTCATCAATAAGTAGTAAGTCACCTTGTTGAGTCACAAGAAATCCATATCTCTGTGGCTCCCGGTGTTCTCTTACAGACCTACGCTGGGCTTGTGTCTCTTGAGCAGGTACTTCTTCCACAACAGATTGCGGTGCATGCTCGGTTTCCATCTCAATCTCAGGTTCAGTGTTTTCTTGTGGTTTAACTTCACTAAGTTCTATTTTCCTCCCACTGGTTTTTCTAGAAATAAATTCTCTTTCAAGAAATACACCAGTCCGAGCAACAACTACTTTGTTCTCGGTGGGATAATAGAAATAGTATCCTTTCGTTTCCTTAGGATACCCCACAAATAAACACTTATCAGATTTGGGTCCAAGTTTGTTAGTGGCGTGACGTCTAACGAAAGCCTCACAACCCCAAATCTTCATAAAAGACATACTAGGACGCTTCCCAGTCCATATCTCATATGGTGTCTTTTCCACTGATTTAGATGGAACATGGTTCAGTAAGAAAATCGCTGTTTCTAGAGCGTGTCCCCAAAACGATATCGGAAGATCTGCATGACTCATCATTGATCTAACCATGTCTAACAAGGTTCGATTTCTCCTCTCGGATATACCATTCCATTGTGGAGTATACGGAGGAGTGATTTGTGGGACTATCCCACACTCCTTTAGATAGTCATGAAACTCTTGGCTTAAGTATTCACCTCCTCGATCTGATCGAAGGATTTTGATACTTTTGCCAAGTTGGTTTTGTACTTCATTCTTGAAATCTTTGAACTTTTCAAAGGTTTCATGCTTATGCTTCATTAGGTACACATACCCATATCTACTGAGGTCATCAGTAAATGTAACGAAGTATTGAAAACCACCTCTAGCTTGTGTACTTATTGGTCCACATACATCACTATGTATTAGTCCCAATAAAACATTTGCCCTTTCAACATGTCCCTTGAAAGGGGCTTTAGTCATCTTGCCCATTAAACAAGATTCGCATGTTTCATATGATTCAAAATCAAATGAATCTAATACTCCATCCTTATGAAGTTTAGATATACGGTTTTCGTTTATGTGGCCCAAGCGACAATGCCAGAGATAAGTCGGATTACAATCATTATTTTTAATCCTTTTAGTATTCATGTTATAGATAGGCATATCAAGATTTAATAAATAAAGACCATTCACCATTTGTGCGCTAGCATAAAACATATCATTTAAATAAATAGAACAACAGTTGTCCTTTATTATAAATGAAAAACCACACTTGTCTAAACAAGAAATAGAAATTATGTTTTTGGTAATGGATGGCACAAAATAACAGTCTTTTAAAATCAATGATAAACCAGAAGGCAAAGATAAATAATAATCTCCTATAGCTAATGCAGCAACTCTTGCTCCATTTCCAACTCGGAGATCAACTTCGCCTTTCGCCAACAATCTACTCTTTTTGAGGTCCTGCACATTTACACAAATGTGAGATCCACATCCAGTATCTATTACCCATGATGAAGAAGTAGATAAATTGACTTCTATAACAAAAATACCTGAAGCGGAAGTCACACTTCCTTTCTTTAGATCCTCCAGGTATACTTTGCAGTTTCTTTTCCAATGGCCGGTCTCACCGCAATGGAAACAATTCCCTTCCTTCGCTATCCCTCCCTTTGGTTTCAGTGCATAAGATTTTGGCTTAGATTTAACAAAGACCTTCTTTGCTTTCTTATTGCCTTTAGCTTTGGCCTTTCCTTTGCCCTTATTCACAATAAGAACATTTGTGGCCTTAGTCTTCTTTGTATTTGCTTCATATGTTCTCAACATACCAAGCAATTGTGGTAGAGTCTTTTCCATGTCAGTCATATTGTAATTTACTACGAATTGACTGAAGCTCTCCGGCAACGATTGCAAGATCACATCGGTGGCCAACTCTTGGTCCAATGGAAAACTCAGCTTGTCCAGATTCTCAATGTACCCAATCATCTTGAGCACATGAGTTCCAACTAGGCTTCCCTCTACCATCCTGCACTGGAACAATGCTTTAGAGACGTCATACCTCTCTTGTCTAGCTTGTTGTTTGTACAGTTGCTTAAGGTGCTCGATCATATCAAACGCCTCCATTTCCTCATGCTGCTTCTGAAGCTCAGAGTTCATGGTTGCAAGCATAAGGCACCCAACATCAAGTGCGTCACTTGGATGCTTCTTGTAAGCATCTTTTTCGGCTCTTGTAGCCGTTAGGGGAGGTTCCTCAGCGGGCAAGGGTTCCTCTAGGACATATTGTTTCTTTTCTTGTTTGAGGACTATCCTCAAGTTCCTATGCCAGTCTAGGAAATTTGTCCCATTTAGTTTGTCTTTCTCAAGGACCGATCGCAATGATAATGTGTTTGATACGTTGTTAGTTGCCATGGATAGCTACAATATAAATATGCAAAATAAGTTTATGATTTAATCATTTAACATGGTCTTATATTAAATGATACTCCCACTATTTTGTTTAAAAATATCAACCCTCAAAACCTTTCATGGGCCAAGATCCATATTTCGCCTAATCTTGAGTTAGCTTTGGCTAATCGGCCAAGACTCGGTTATTTAGGTAGACAACACTTTGTCAATTATATCACATATAATTCTTGGATAGTTGGACGAACAACGCTTTGTTCAATTCATCAAATGAATTATTATCCAACCCATGCCTCTAGGTTCCCAATCCTATTGAGATAACCTAGTTAAGTCGTACCTAATTTAAAGTATAACGGATATGACTTTTATCCTTTCGCGCCTTACTAAGATTGCCACGGTGCTTTGCTTTGGCAAACCCACACATGTACAATCGAAGTTATTGACGAGTACTTTTAATTTTGGAAGGCATCTAAAACTTAATATTTTAGAGGGATTTATTGATCTCATGATTAGTTTGATAATTTAAAATATGTCCACTACATATAGTTGTATACATATCTACATATATGAGTAATACAATCATCATCTAAAACATAAGATAAATCATGTATCAACATACATAATTAAACGTGACATGGTTATAGCCCCTACTAATGATTTTCTCAAGCCAATGAGAAAATCCTAAGAGTCAACCTAAGGTAACTTCACAAGCACCTTCCTTTGGCTCCAATTTGTGAATGGCCTCCTCATCCCGGCACGATGCTCCATCTTCATTGATCACCATCAATAAAATAAACTACACTATTTACAAGATATAGAATTCCTCGATTCACATTCGAGGGGAACATAGGGGAGGGATTACATTTGGAATGAAATAGATAAGGCACGACTCGCAGGTCGTATTATAAATTACAAACATTTACAAATCCTATCTAATAGGTCAAAGGGCTATAACCACGCACCATGCTCAAACAACACATAAAGCATGCATTAACATTTAATTAATTAAATTCTAAACATTTTAAATTTAATTCTAATTGAAACTGTAAAATCGAATTTTGAAAAATTATCGTACGCTCGGGACATCACATGCCACGAACTAAAGCGACTAAGTCACGAACCACCATGGTTCAAGCCACAAAAGCGCGCGGCTGGACCAATTATGGGCCTAGGGTTCGAAACCCTAGCCCATGGCCGAGCCAAGCTCGAGCGGCGGCGGCGCTAGGGTTCCAAACCCTAGCCGCCTCGCACCTTCTCTATTTTTTTTCATCGAGCCAACATGGTTCGAAACATCGGAATTCATGAGCCACGAGCCACGGTCCAACCATGCACGGTTCATGTCGGTGGCGGCTCAACCATCTCGAGCCAAGGGTTCGAAAAATCCTAGCCCTCATGTGGTGTAGCCTCCAACACGCATGATTCATAGACTCATGGTCCGAACCATTATTGAGCCAAAAGGTTCTAAAACCTTAGCAATAGGGCGACGATGGCCGAGCCCATGCACGGCTACTAGGGTTCGAAACCCTAGCCGTTATGAGCTACCCGTCACGAGCCATTGGGTTCTAAACCCTAAACAAGCTTCGACACTTCCATGCACAATTATTAGCCATAACAGCTAAACCATCTCGAGCCAAGGGTTTTAAAACCCTAGCCCTCATGTGGCTAGCCGTATGTCATTTGTGATGGTTGTGGCCGAACACTTTGTGTTATATGGTTCGAATTTCGCCAATTTATATCAAATATAATTTTACGATGATTTTCACAAATTCGATATTAACATATCATATATGTTCATACAGTTTTAAATAGCATGCAATATTAATCTAAATATGATTAAACTATTTAACCACATAAATCCGATATGAGCCTAGTACACGGCTCTGATACCACTAAAAGTAATCCTTAGAGCATACAACGCAGCGGAATTTAAAATTAGGATTACTAAACCGCGGATCTATACTAAGGTTATCATATCGGATAAAGGATATACGAAGGTCTCACCCTTGTAGCGTGTTTGAGAAGATTCTACGGTGCAGCTCCACGTCCAACGATCCTTCGAATCACTAGCAAAACTTAACAAGTTTTGCCTCAACGGTATCCACACGATCAAATCGGGTGAAGGGATAGTTTAAAAACAAGTTGCTAGACAAGTTCTTAAACCGGAACAAGAAACACACTCGATTCTAAATCGAAAAGATGGCACGAAATCACAACTCAACCTTCGGCTATTGCGAAACCGAGAGTGAATGGAGAGAGGCGGCCGTGTGTCTTTCTTAGTGTGTAGGTTATGATATAAAAGTCTTAATCCCATTAATCACCATGCAATCAAATTATATATCATTTAATTAAAGGCTTTCATAAAGCCTCATGGGCTTAAGCCCATGATTTAATTTAATCATTATGATAATTAATTAAGACTCCTCTTAATTATTTAATTCATCCCATGAATTTAATTTCCCTTCTCGATTTAATCTTTTGTGCGACCCGATAGTATCTTGTAATGTTGGCAGTGACATAAAATCTCATTTTACATTACAAGCAAGGAGCGGTGTCTAGCAACACATCGAGGCTACCCAAATTACAAGAATGTCAATGACTCGACATAACCTTTAGAACTTGTGATAATATTAACCATGTAACTTAATCCCTTTGTCCTTTGTGTTTAGATTAAACACGAGTCATGGAATAGTCATACTCGTATATCCAATCTTTATTTCTTGATCCCCAAGTAGAACTAGAATAAACGAATAAGCTCGATATCTCATATCGACTCATTCGAGCATGGCCATGCATTTTAGTTCTTACTTGATCAAGGGCCAAACACATCTCCTGTTATATAGGAGGGACAAATCCTATCTCGATCAGTCAACATCCCTCTACATAATTCGTAGTGTATCCAATAGTCACCTTTATAGATTACCCTGTTACGGGTAACGTTTGACGATATCAAGATACATAACTCCTTATGTTGGGATCTCTGATGATCACAAGTCGTAAGGATTACATACATTATTATTATGAGAATTGCATATGACGATCATATAACTATCCATGTTGCATTCTCATGGTGGGTCTGTCCAGTACATCGTTCTCTAACATGTACCCATGTGTTGATTTGATATCTCATATCAATGAACAATTCATCAATCAACACATACTAGTCCTTACGTATTATCATTATCCCTATTCATGATAATACTTGACTAGGGACATCTTTAAGAATAATACAATATATTCTAAGGACATTAACATATATATTAATTCACATTGCACAGTTAAAAGAATAATATATAATAATGAATTGCCATTCATGAAATCATAAACATTGTATGTCAAAACAATCATCTAATGATTTGTCTTAGGGCATATCCCAACAAATCGAACCAAACATAAATCACATACCAGAAAAGAACTCCGGGTAGTGCTGCATCATATGCCACTCCGTCTCCCACGTGGCCTCCTCGACACCCCTGCGATCCCACTGAACCTTGAGCAGCGGTATCACTTTGTTCCGAAGTCTGCGATCAGCCCTATCCAAAATCCTGACTAGCCGTTCCTCATAGGATACATCAGAATCCAATTGAACCTCAGAAGGCTGCAAAACATGCGATGGATCCGGCTCATACTTCTGCATCATAGATACATGAAACACGTCGTGAATACCAGACAACGACGGTGGCAGTGCCAAACGGTAAGCCAAGGTACCGATGCGCTGTAAAATCTCGTACGGTCCCACATACATCGGAGACAATTTACCACGCATAGAAACCGAACCACACCCCTGAAAGGTGAGATCTTCAAAAAGACTCTGTCTCCCAACTGAAACTCCAACGATCTCCGCCGTTTATTCGCATAGGCCGCCTGTCTGACCTGGGCTGCCTTCATTTTCTGACGGATAACCTTTACCTTATCCTCCATCTCCCGAATCAGTTCGGGTCCTCCCACTGCTTTACTGGTCAAGTCATCCCAGTATAATGGCGATCTACAATGCCTACCATACAAAGCCTCAAACGGTGCCATCTGAATGCTCGCATGATAGCTGTTGTTGTATGAGAACTCTACTAAGGCCAAAGAATCTTGCCACGAGGCATCAAACTCCAACACACAAGCTCGTAGCATGTCCTCGAGCGTCTGTATGGTACGCTCAGTCTGACCGTCCGCCTGGGGATGATATGTCATACTCAATCTCACCTCAGTACCCAATGCTGACTGAAGACCTCCCCAGAAATGAGATGTGAACCGCGGATCTCTGTCGGATATAATGGACACCGGAATCCCGTGTGATGTCCCCGAATGATTAATTGTGTTTAAGGCATTAATTGTGTTTATATTATGGTGGTAATTGCCTTATGTGTTGGAATTAATTGCCATGTGGAAATGCTTGGTCATGTGGGCTGGTAGAGCATTTCAGGGTGCATGTTATGCATGTTGGGTAATTGGGTGTTTCAATGGCTTACATGTGTTTGTAGTCATTTATTTTGTGAAACATGCATTTAATTGATATTTTGGTGCATTTTGGATTAATGCTTTTAAAAATATCATGTTGGGGTGTTTTATACACCATGGGATTGTGGAATGCATTTTAATTAAACTCAAACCCTTATACCCCAACCCCCACCTTTACCAAATCACTTTACCTTTACCAACCACCACCCAAACCCTTCCTTTTCTCTTCATTTTCGTTTTTGAGCTTAAGGGTGAAGAGAAATTCTTGCAAAAAGTTGATTTGTGGAATTTATTGGGAGATTTGAGGTCCCCAAGAGGTATGGATGCCTCCATGTCATTTTTGTTGTGTTTGGTTTAGTTTTGAAATGGTTTTGAATGATTTTGAAATGGGTTTGTTGTGGGTTGGTGTTGTTTTGGTTGAGGGTTGGATTTATGTTTGTTTGAGGTGTATTTTGAAGGTTTATGTTGTTATTTATGTTGTTGGTTTGATGGTTTAAGTGTTGGTATGGATTGGAAGGAATTTTGATGCAAAAATGGTGAAAAATCGCGTGTCTGTGCGAGGCGATCGACCGCCTGAAAAGAGGCGACCGATCGCCTATGGGCAGTAGCCAAATTGCAGGGCAGGCGATCGATCGCCTGAAATGAGGCGACCGATGCCGAGAGGCAGTAGCCAATTCAAGGGGTAGGCGATCGATCGCCATATTTGGCGCGATCGATCGCCGCGAAGAAAAATTTGAGGCGATCGATCGCCTCAGCGAAGCGATCGATCGCCAGCTGTGGAATTTTGAAAAATGATTTCTTTTGACGAATTTTTGGTATTGGACTATTATTTGGCTTCTAATATTGATTTGTATGGTTGTGTAGAACCATCCCAAGTACCAACAACATCGAGGAGATAAAGTTATACAACTTCTCCACTTTTGAAACTAAGGTACGTAGTGAGACGTACGAGCATCGGACGGTAAATCGTGTTACAACTTTGACGATGTATATTGTGAATATTGTGTCCTCATATGTGATGAAATATGTGAAATGATAGTGTTATATCATGATATTGGAATCAATTGTGTTTGATTATTGTGGTAGAATTGATGAATGTTCCGGTAGCCTTTTATCTCCGAGCGAGGGAGGTACTTGCCGCTGTCATATGAAGCGATGGTAGTATGATATTTGCCGCTGTCATGTCTAAGCGAGGTAACATGCCGCTGTCATTGTCGAAGCGAGGGATATCATATGATGCCGCTATATGTCGAAGCGAGGGGTCCTAAAATTCCGCTGTTGTATTGGGACCGGAACAGTCACAATTCTAGTGATTAATGTGGAATATTGTGGATATAATTGGAAATGCGTTATCGATCGTTATATCGTGAACTAATGATTTTGTGCATAAGTTTGTGAAACAGGAACAACAATGAAATGTGCTAATGTGGTGATCAAGGAGCATATCTATTATTTGTCGCATGCGCTTAATTATTTTATTAAGTTGAATTGTGTTAAGTGGTGATATATATATGCTCATGGTGAGTTGTTCCTGTAGGTACGCTTTTGGACAAAAGGGGCTAAGGGTTGGGTTGAACTGTGAGCTGAAGGAGACTTGAAAGAAGATAGAATACAGGATTTTTGTTAGTCTTGACATTCATTTTGGGAATGTAATTAACTAACTATTGAAGTTTTATTTTTGGCCTGTAATTACATTGAGCTCACATAACAACCAGAACTCTAAGATGTCTCTAATACATATTTAGCCCTGTTTATATCTTGATTTCACCGTTAAGGAACTAGGGTCCTTACATTAGTGGTATCAGAGCAGTGGTTAGAGAACCCGGGAACGAGTGAAGGGTAGCCTTAGCAATAAGTTGGCTAGGCGTCTACTTTTAAACATGTCGTACACATATGAAGTATGTGACTGTTTATGCTAACGTGTTATGGCTTTCTAACGATGTATTATGTGAATTGTTTTTGTATATTGTTGTTAACCCTTGTGTTACAGTATGGCAGCAAATGTCGATGTTGGTGATGCAGTAAGTGTAAATGCTAGTGCTAGGCACACAAACCCCCTACCGCCGCCAGCCTTGGGCGAAGAGCCGTCCGAACAGCAGTTATTGCCGGGAGAGCTGAGTTTGACTCAATTTCTAGCTTATCGACCCCCGACTTTTGAAGGGACTGAAACAGGGGAGAAGGCTGAGGAATGGCTAGAGAGGTTGGAGCAGATATTTGTAGCTGCCCCGTGCGCAAAGACAGCTTGGATACGGCTAGCAGAGTTTCAATTGGCCAAAAAGGCGCTGATGTGGTGGAAGACCACAGTGATTGAACAGGAGGCTCAGGGTCAGGAAATCAACTGGAAGCTGTTTAGGACTCGATTTCTGACCCGATACTTCTCAGCAGCGGCTCGGCAGGCTAAAGAAGATGAATTCACTAGCTTGAGGCAAGGTACTATGCCGGTGTCCGACTATGCTCTCCAGTACTGTTCCTTACTTAGATATGTGCCTCATATCGCCACTAGCACCCAAGCAAAGATGAGGAACTTTATGAAAGGCTTGAGGCCGGAGTTGTATGATAGGGTGATCACTTATGGTCCTACTTGTTTTGATGACGCCCTAGCACGAGCTGAACTGGCAGAATTAGGAGTGGGTGCATATCCAACTGTGGCACCGCCTCCAGCACCATCATAGAGACCGACCCCTGAAAACTTGAAACCAAGGGGCGACCATTTTAAGTCAAAGGGAAACTCATCATCTTCCAGATTCAGTGGTAGATGGCAAGATGCTCGTGGAAGGGGTGGTCGTGGAAGTAATGCCCCGTCTCATAGGGGACAGTCTCAGGCTAGCAATTTTGAGAAGGTTAAGTGTTTTCTGTGCGGGGGACCCCATTCAGTGAAAGGATGCTCTGCTTGTTATGAGTGTGGGAAACATGGTCACTTGGCCAGAAATTGTCCTAACCGGGGAGGGCCACAGAACACTATGGGGAGACCTTTAGACAGGCCAGCACAGCAGAGACCACCATTTGCACCGAGGCCATTGGGAGGACAGCCGTTGGGGCCACCTCAAGGGCAAGTGTATGCCCTCACCAGGGAGCAGGCTACAGCAGCTCCAGAGGAAGTGATAGCGGGTACGTGTTATTTATTTACGCACCCTGCTTATATTTTGATAGATACAGGTGCGTCACACTCCTTTGTGTCGACGAGTTTTGTGGAGAGGCACCGTATATGAACGACTCCGTCACCCACGCCTCTTGTGGTTTCGACACCCGCTGGAAAGAGTGTGATTGCAGATCAGTTTGTTGATGGCGGCCTCATTTATTTTGAGGGCAACGAGTTGAAGTCAGATTTGATTGTTCTGGGAATGTCGGACTTCGACTGCATTGTGGGTATTGATGTGCTGAACAGATATCAGGCAGTAGTGGACTGCAGTCAGAGGACAGTACGGTTCAAATCTGATTTAGGGGTTCGGTGGACTTTTTATGGGGATGGTTCCCGCTCAAGAATTCCGTTGATATCGGCCTTAAAAATGACTCAGTTATTGGAACGTGGGCATGAGGGTTATCTTATTTATGCCATTGACATTGTTGGAAAGAAAGAAGAGTTAAGAGTCGAAGATATACCCGTGGTTGCCGAGTTTGCCGATGTATTTCCGGAGGAGATTCCCGGGTTCCCGCCGGTTAGGGAAGTTGAGTTCGGGATCGAATTATTACCGGGGACATCCGCTATTTCTCGTGCCCCTTACAGGATGGCACCAGCGGAGTTAAGAGAGCTGAAAGAGCAGCTACAGGAACTACTTGATAAGGGTTACATACGCCCCAGCGTATCACCTTGGGGTGCGGCTGTACTATTTGTGAAAAAGAAAGATGGGTCGATGAGATTGTGCATCGACTACAGGCAATTGAATAAGGCCACAGTGAAGAACAAATACCCTCTTCCGCGGATCGATGACTTGTTTGATCAGTTGCAAGGCACGAGGTTGCACAGTAAGATTGATTTGAGGTCGGGGTACCGCCAGATCCGAGTTAGAGAGGATGATGTGCAGAAGACAGCCTTCCAGACCCGTTATGGTCACTATGAGTTTTTGGTCATGCCGTTTGGAGTGACAAACGCCCCGGCTGTGTTTATGAGCTTGATGAATCGAGTGTTCCAACCCTATTTGGATCAATTCGTCATTGTATTTATTGACGATATACTTATCTATTCTCGGAGCGAGGAAGATCACAAGAATCATTTGAGGACAGTGCTCCAGATTCTGAGGGACAATCAGTTGTATGCAAAGCTGAGCAAGTGTGAATTTTGGCTGAGCAGCGTGGTATTTTTGGGGCATGTGATCTCTAGTGATGGGATTTCTGTGGATCCCAGGAAAGTGGAAGCAGTGATGGATTGGTCTGCGCCTACATCTGTGCCCGAGATCCGTAGCTTCCTCGATTTAGCGGGTTATTACCGATGTTTCGTCGAGGGATTCTCTAAGATCGCTAAGCCGTTGACGCAGTTGACTCAGAAGGGTGTTCCGTTTTCTTGGTCCGAGGCATGTGAGCAGAGCTTCCAAGAGTTGAAGCACCGGTTGACTACAACACCTGTTCTGGTGATCCCTTCAGAGAACGAAAGGTTTGCTTTGTACACGGATGCATCACTGCAGGGATTGGGCTGTGTACTGATGCAGGATAAGCATGTGGTGGCTTATGCATCGAGGCAGTTGAAGCCTCATGAGACCAGGTACCCCGGTTCATGATTTGGAACTGGCGGCCATTATTTTCGCTTTGAAAATTTGGCGGCATTATCTTTATGGTACTTCTTTTACCATTTACACGGACCATAAGAGCTTGAAGTTCCTATTTACCCAAGCGGAACTGAATATGAGGCAAAGGAGGTGGATGGACTTGCTCAAAGACTATGATTGCGAGATTTAGTACCATCCAGGGAGGGCGAACCTGACAGCTGACGCCTTAAGTAGGAAGGTGAAGTATACGACAGATGATGTTATTCAGTTATCGGCCTTGATGACCTCTTGTTGTCATTTGGGATATGACTTTGATTTAGATGTATCGCCGGTGCTGGTATCGACCCTATTGGCAGAACCAGACATCTTTGAACTTATCAGGAAAGCTCAGATGACAGACGTTGAGGTACAGAGATGGTTATCATATTTACGTTTGGGTCAGTTATCGAAGTTCAGAGTAGCAGAAGATGGTTCCTTGAGGCTTGGTAACCGTTGGGTAGTGCCGAGGGCACCAGAGTTGTGTCAAGGAATCTTGCATCGTGCTCATAGTAGCAGATTTAGCATCCATCCAGGTGGGAGAAAGATGTACAAGGACTTGTGTGATCAATTTTGGTGGAGACGGATGAAGAGAGACGTTATGTCATTCGTTAAGAAGTGCCTGATTTGCCAACAAGTGAAAGCAGAAAGGAAGAAGCCCGGAGGCGAGTTGAAGAGTTTAGAGATACCAGAGTGGAAGTGGGAACACATCTCTATGGATTTCGTGACCCACTTGCCAAGGACTGCCTCGGGATTTGATGCGATCTGGGTGATTGTAGATCGACTGACGAAGGTGGCTCACTTCATCCCATATTGTATGACTTTCACATACTTAAAGATGGCCCAGTTGTATGTACGGGACGTGGTGAGATTGCATGGCATCCCAGTCTCGATTGTGTCTGATAGAGACCCGCGGTTCACATCGCACTTTTGGGAGGGTCTTCAATCGGCTTTGGGTACAGAAGTGAGGCTGAGTACGGCTTATCACCCTCAGACAGATGGTCAGACAGAGCGTACCATACAGACGCTTGAGGACATATTGAGGGCATGTGTTTTGGAGTTCGATACTCCGTGGCAAGATTCAGTGCCACTAGTGGAATTCTCTTATAACAACAGTTATCAGGCGAGCATTCAGATGGCTCCATTCGAGGCCCTTTACGGTCGACGATGTAGGTCACCGTTGTACTGGGAAGATTTGACTAGTAAGACGGTCGGAGGACCGGAATTGATTCGTGAAATGGAAGAGAAAATCAAAGTGATCCGTCAGAAAATGAAAGCGGCTCAAGATAGGCAAGCGGCCTATGCTAATAAACGACGGCGACCATTGGAATTCCAAGTGGGAGACAGAGTCTTTCTGAAAATCTCACCTTTCAGAGGTGTAGTTTGTTTCGGTATGCGCGGGAAGTTGTCTCCGAGATATGTTGGGCCGTACGAGGTATTGCAGCGCATCGGCACTTTGGCTTATCGTTTGGCCCTACCGCCGTCCTTGTCTGGTATACATGATGTCTTCCATGTATCTATGTTGAGGAAGTATGAACCATACCCGTCTCATGTGTTGCAGTGTTCAGAGGTTCAGTTGAGTTCAGATGTATCCTATGTTGAACGGCCAGTCAGAATTCTGGATCGAGAGGATCGCAGACTTCGAAGCAAGGTTATACCGATGGTCAAGGTTCAGTGGGATCGTCGGGGTGTCGAAGAGGCCACGTGGGAGACGGAACGACATATGGTGCAGCACTACCTGGAACTATTATCTGGTATGTGTTTATGTTTAGTTTCTTTTGGGGTAAGTGCATGCGATTTCGAGGACGAAATCTTCTAAGTAGGGGAGTATTGTGATGTCCCCAAAATGATTAATTGTGTTTAAGGCATTAATTGTGTTTATATGATCAATTATGGTGGTAATTGCCTTATGTGTTGGAATTAATTGCCATGTGGAAATGCTTGGTCATGTGGGCTGGTAGAGCATTTCAGGGTGCATGTTATGCATGTTGGGTAATTGGGTGTTTCAATGGCTTACATGTGTTTGTAGTCATTTATTTTGTGAAACATGCATTTAATTGATATTTTGGTGCATTTTGGATTAATGTTTTTAAAAATATCATGTTGGGGTGTTTTATACACCATGGGATTGTGGAATGCATTTTAATTAAACTCAAACCCTTATACCCCAACCCCCACCTTTACCAAATCAATTTACCTTTACCAAACCACCACCCAAACCCTTCCTTTTCTCTTCATTTTCGTTTTTGAGCTTAAGGGTGAAGAGAAATTCTTGCAAAAAGTTGATTTGTGGAGTTTATTGGGAGATTTGAGGTCCCAAGAGGTATGGATGCCTCCATGTCATTTTTGTTGTGTTTGGTTTAGTTTTGAAATGGTTTTGAATGATTTTGAAATGGGTTTGTTGTGGGTTGGTGTTGTTTTGGTTGAGGGTTGGATTTATGTTTGTTTGAGGTGTATTTTGAAGGTTTATGTTGTTATTTATGTTGTTGGTTTGATGGTTTAAGTGTTGGTATGGATTGGAAGGAATTTTGGTGCAAAAATGGTGAAAAATCGCGTGTCTGTGCGAGGCGATCGACCGCCTGAAAAGAGGCGACCGATCGCCTATGGGCAGTAGCCAAATTGCAGGGCAGGCGATCGATCGCCTGAAATTAGGCGACCGATCGCCGAGAGGCAGTAGCCAATTCAAGGGGTAGGCGATCGATCGCCATATTTGGCGCGATCGATCGCCGCGAAGAAAAATTTGAGGCGATCGATCGCCTCAGCGAAGCAATCGATCGCCAGCTGTGGAATTTTGAAAAATGATTTCTTTTGACGAATTTTTGGTATTCGACTATTATTTGACTTCTAATATTGATTTGTATGGTTGTGTAGAACCATCCCAAGTACCAACAACATCGAGGAGATAAAGTTATACAACTTCTCCACTTTTGAAACTAAGGTACGTAGTGAGACATACGAGCATCGGACGGTAAATCGTGTTACAACTTTGACGATGTATATATTGAATATTGTGTCCTCATATGTGATGAAATATGTGAAATGATAGTGTTATATCATGATATTGGAATCAATTGTGTTTGATTATTGTGGTAGAATTGATGAATGTTCCGGTAGCCTTTATCTCCGAGCGAGGGAGGTACTTGCCGCTGTCATATGAAGCGATGGTAGTATGATATTTGCCGCTGTCATGTCTAAGCGAGGTAACATGCTGATGTCATTGTCGAAGCGAGGGATATCATATGATGCCGCTATATGTCGAAGCGAGGGGTCCTAAAATTTCGCTGTTGTATTGGGACCGGAACAGTCACAATTCTAGTGATTAATGTGGAATATTGTGGATATAATTGGAAATGCATTATCGATCGTTATATCGTGAACTAATGATTTTGTGCATAAGTTTGTGAAACAGGAACAACAATGAAATGTGCTAATGTGGTGATCAAGGAGCATATCTATTATTTGTCGCATGCGCTTAATTATTTTATTAAGTTGAATTGTGTTAAGTGGTGATATATATATGCACATGGTGAGTTGTTCCTGTAGGTACGCTTTTGGACAAAAGGGGCTAAGGGTTGGGTTGAACTGTGAGCTGAAGGAGACTTGAAAGAAGATAGAATACAGGATTTTTGTTAGTCTTGACATTCATTTTGGGAATGTAATTAACTAACTATTGAAGTTTTATTTTTAGCCTGTAATTACATTGAGCTCACATAACAACCAGAACTCTAAGATGTCTCTAATACATATTTAGCCCTGCTTATATCTTGATTTCACCGTTAAGGAACTAGGGTCCTTACACCCGTGTAGTCTCACTATGTCCCGGACATACAGCTGAGCCATCCTCAAGTATGTGTACGTCATGCTATAGGGACTGAAGTGAGCTACTGTAAGGACCCTAATCCTTAAGTGCGGAATCAAGGCATAATAGAGCTATCATAATAATCAGAGTGTAAAAGAACGTGTTGAGTTTATGAGCTTAAGCATTACATGCCAAAAAAATAAGGACTTCCAAATGGATTAATTACATTCCAATCAAAAGAATGTGGTTAACTATAGTTCAAGCTACTCCTAGAGTAGACACTATAGGAAGCAATCCCGTCCTTCAAATCCCAAAAGCATCCTCAACAAGCTCACCATCTCAACCCGTCTAGCCCTTCTATCATGCCAAAATTACCTACAAGGACAACCCCCAAACATGAGCAATAATAATCATTCATATTCAACACAATATGAAGATAAAGCGTAAATGCATAATCATAATAAAACACTTCCTGTTTTCCCCATGCATTTCAAACGCTTCCCGTTTGGTTGTCCCTGTACCATAACTCATGAGTATAATCAATAGATTATTTTTAATGGTCTAAACATGTCATGACATATACCAGCTCATCAATACCAAATACTGATCACCAATCCCTAGTCTGTCCATCACAATGTATTTTAATGCCCCTCGCTTATTTACATATAGGCGGCATAGGATAACCTCGCTTCAATGAACATGCGGGACTCCCACCCCTCGCCTCACATTGAGCGGCAAATACCCTTTCCTCGCCCTATATGATAACCACGCTCAAATGTGACATGCGGCGCTCCCACCCCTCGCTTCACATTTAGCGGAACCAAACAAATAGCGGCAAGCATTAAAATCATCAAGGGATGACCACGACTCATGGGATGTGCACCAATAATCATATGCATCTATAAACATCATGCATAACATGTATTTGCATCCACAATGCAATACCACATATATACTCGCATCCACAATGCATAAACAATGAGTATATAAGATACATGTACCGTTGGGTGCCCGTACGTCCACTACGTACCTTTCCAAAATGTAGGATATGGTAGGACTTCAATGCTTTGGCTGTGTTGCCACCTGGGATGGTTCTACACATTCACACAAATCAATATTAGAACCCAATAATAGTTCAATACCAAAAATCCTACAAAAAAAATCCAAAAACACCATTTTTGGTGTCTCGCGATCGATCGCCATAAAGCCCCGATCGATCGCGAGACCTCTCTGCCTCGCCCAACAAAAAATATCGAATCCGCGATCGATCGCTGAGTTTGCGCCGATCGATCGCGGCCTCGCCGATCGATCGCGCAAAACTCGCGATCGATCGCTGAAGTCCACTGCCTTCAGCACTGCAGCTCGCGATCGATCGCGGAAAGGCGCCGATCGATCGCCGAGTCCTGCATACCCGATTTTTGGGCACTATTCACCCATCTTCAACCCCAACTCAAATAAACTCAAATAATCCAACACCAACCATACCAAAACCCTACAAATCTTCAATAAACAACATCATATAACCATAAATCTAACACTCACCCAAAAATAACACCAACTCAAACAAACCCATTTTAAAACCCTTCAAAAACATACCAAACTTAAACAAAACCTTACAAAATCAACAATGAGGTATCCATACCTCTTGGGGATCTCAAATCTCCCAATAAACTCCACACAACAAGATTTTTGGAAGGGTTTCTCTCCACCCT
Source organism: Haberlea rhodopensis (assembly GCA_907163345.1). Taxonomy (NCBI): domain Eukaryota; kingdom Viridiplantae; phylum Streptophyta; class Magnoliopsida; order Lamiales; family Gesneriaceae; genus Haberlea; species Haberlea rhodopensis. The sequence continues at coordinate 38,567 of CAJQUN010000464.1, read as the reverse complement.
TGAGCACCAACTCGAAAATAAGGGAAATGAGGGTTTGGGAGGTGTTATTTGGTAAAGTGAAAAGTGAGAGTGGTGAGGTGGGGTTGGGGTATAGAGTGGGTTAAATAATTAAAATGCATCCCACAACTCATGGTGTATAAAACACCCCAACATGATATTTTTAAAAGCATTAATCCAAAATGCACCAAATATCAAATAAACTCATGATTTCCAATTAATTGCTAACCAAGGCAAATAAATCATGCTCCCAACAATATTTCCCAACATGCATAACATGCATCCTGAAATGCCCTCCCGGGTCACTCTATCATGTGACTAAGCATTTCCATAAGATTAATAAATCCAACACAAGATTAATTACCACCATAATTAATCATATAAACACAATTAATGCTCAAATTGTAATTAATCATTTCGGGGATATCACAATACTCCCCTACTTATAAGATTTCGTCCTCGAAATCACATGCACTTACCCCAAAAGAAACTAAACATAAACACATACCAGAGAATAGTTCCGGGTAGTGCTGCACCATATGCCGCTCCGTCTCCCACGTAGCCTCCTCGACACCCCTGCGATCCCACTGAACCTTGATCATAGGTATCACTTTGTTCCGAAGTCTGCGGTCTGCTCGATCCAGAATTCTAACAGGCCGTTCCACATAAGACACATCGGACTCTAACTGAACTTCGGAAGGCTGTAAAACATGCGACGGATCCGGCTCATACTTCCGCAGCATAGACACATGAAACACATCATGTATACCAGATAAAGAAGGCGGCAGAGCTAGTCGGTAAGCTAAGGTGCCAATGCGCTGCAAAATCTCGTACGGTCAAACATACCTCGGAGACAGTTTCCCGCGCATCCCAAATCGCACAACGCCCCTGAAAGGCGAGATCTTCAAAAAGACCTATCTCCCAACTGAAATTCCAACGGTCTCCGCCGTTTGTTCGCATAAGCTGCCTGTCTGTCTTGGGCCGCTTTCATTTTCTGCCTTATTATCTTTATCTTCTCCTCCATCTCTCGGATCAATTCAGGCCCTCCGACCGATCTGCGGTCCAAATCATCCCAACACAAGGGTGATCTACAGCGTCTGCCATAAAGAGCTTCAAAAGGAGCCATCTGAATACTCGCCATGTAGCTGTTATTATAAGAGAACTCTACCAAAGGCACTGAATCTTGCCAAGAAACATCGAACTCCAAAACACAAGCTCTCAACATGTCCTCGAGCGTTTGAATAGTACGCTCGGTCTGGCCATCCGTCTGAGGATGATAAGCAGTGCTCAATCTGACTTCAGTTCCCACGGCTGACTGAAGGCCTTCCCAAAAATGAGATGTGAATCGCGGATCTCGATCCGACACTATGGAAACAGGGATCCCATGCAATCTCACCACATCTCGAATGTACACCTGCGCCATCCTCAAAAAGGGGAAAGTCATGCTATAGGGGATGAAATGAGCTACCTTAGTCAATCGATCCACAATCACCCAAATAGCATCAAAGCCTGAAGCACTCCTCGGCAGGTGAGTCACGAAGTCCATGGAAATGTGTTCCCACTTCCACTTCGGTATCTCCAAGCTTCTCAACTCGCCGCCAGGTCTCTGTATCTCTGCCTTAACCTGCTGGCAGATCAAACACCTCTTAACAAAAGCGACGACATCAGATTTCATCCTTTTCCACCAAAACTGACCACGTAGATCTTTATACATCTTCTTCCCGCCTGGGTGGATGCTAAGTCTGCTACTATGAGCTCGCTCCAAGATCCCTCTACGCAACTCCGGCGTATTCGGAACCACCCAACGGTCCCCCAATCTCAAAGATCCGTCATCGGCCACTCTGAATTTCGTTGGCTGACCAAGATGTACCAAAGATAACCACCTCTGAATCTCATCATCTGACCTCTGAGCTCTCCTGATGTTCTCATAGATATCTGGCTCAGCTAGCAAGGTCGATACATACACAGGTGATGCATCAATGTCAAAATCATAGCCCAGATGGCAATAGGAGGTCATCATGGCTGACAGATGGATGACGTCCTCAGCAGAACTCTTCACTTTCCGGCTCAAAGCGTCTGCTGTCAAATTAGCTTTCTCGGGATGGTACTCAATCTCGCAATCATAGTCTTTGAGTAAGTCCATCCACCTCCTCTGCCTCATGTTCAGCTCTGCCTGAGTGAATAAAAACTTGAGGCTCTTGTGATCCGTGTAAATGGTAAACGACGTACCAAACAAATAATGCCTCCAAATCTTCAGGGCGAAGATAATAGCCGCCAGTTCCAAGTCATGGACTGGGTATCTCGTCTCATGCGGCTTCAACTGCCTCGATGCATAAGCTACCACATGCTTATCTTGCATCAGTACACACCCAAGTCCCTGAAGTGATGCATCGGTATACAAAACAAATCTGGAGTTCTCCGTAGGGATCACTAACACTGGCGCCGTCGTCAAACGGTGCTTCAACTCCTGGAAGCTCTCCTCACAAGCTTCTGACCAAAAGAAAGGTACTCCCTTCTGGGTCAACTGTGTCAACGTCTTGGCAATCTTCGAAAAGCCCTCGACGAAGCGTCGATAATATCCGGCCAAACCAAGGAAGCTCCGAATCTCAGGCACAGAAGTGGGGGCAAGCCCACTCCATTACAGCTTTGATCTTTCTGGGATCCACAGATATTCCGCTGCTCGATATGACATGGCCCAGAAACACTACACTGCTCAACCAGAACTCACACTTACTGAGCTTGGCATACAACTGGTGATCTCGAAGAATCTGGAGCACTGTCCTCAAGTGTTTTGCGTGCTCTTCCTCGCTCCGGGAATAGATGAGAATGTCGTCGATGAACACGATGACGAACTGATCAAGGTACTGCTGAAACACTCTGTTCATCAGACTCATAAAGACCGCAGGAGCATTCGTCACACCGAACGGCATCACTAAGAACTCATAATGTCCATATCGAGTCCGGAACGCTGTCTTCTGTACATCTTCCTCTCTGACTCGAATCTGATGGTACCCGGGTCTCAAATCAATCCGCTATATACTCTGGTACCTTGCAACTGATCAAACAAATCATCAATCCTTGGGAGAGGATATTTGTTCTTTACTGTAGCTTTATTCAGTTGTCGGTAATCGATGCACAACCGCATCGAACCGTCCTTCTTCTTCACAAAGAGAACCGGTGCGCCCCATGGCGATACGCTCGGGCGTATATATCCCTTGTCAAGGAGATCCTGCAACCGTTCCTTCAACTCTCTCAACTCCACCGGTGCCATCCTGTAAGGTGCACGGGAGATAGCGGATGTCCCCGGTAATTACTCGATCCCAAACTCAACTTCCCTAGCCGGTGGAAATCCTGGGATCTCTTCTGGGAATACATCAACAAACTCTACTACCACTGGTACATCGTCAACTCTCAATTCCTTATTCTTCCCAGACGTGTCCACGGCATAGATGAGATAGCCCGTGTGACCACGTTCCAATAGCTGAGTCATCTTGATCGCTGAAATCAACGGAATCTTCGCACGAGAACCGTTGCCATAGAAAGTCCACTGACTACCCAAATCAGTCCTAACTTCACTGTCTTCTGCCGGCAATCTACCACTGCCTGATATCTGTTCAGAACATCAATGCCCAAGATGCAGTCGAAGTCCGACATACCCAACACAATCAAGTCTGCCTTCAACTCGTTGCCCTCAAAATAAATGAGGCAATCTGCCCTGAACTGATCAGCAACAAAATTTCTTCCAGTGGGTGTCGAGACAAGGAGAGGCGTGGGTAGAGAAGACGTGCGCATATGGTGTTTCTCCACAAAACCAACAGATACAAAAGAGTGGGAGGCACCTGTATCTATCAAAATAAAAGCAGGGTACGTAAATAAATGACACGTACCGGCGATCACCTCCTCTGGGGCTGCCTGAGCCTGCTCTCTAGTCAGCGCATACACCTGTCCCTGGGACGGTCCCACTGTCTGACCTCCCGATGGTCGAGGCCCAAACTGCTGCCTCTGGTGTACAGTCCTGTCATCAAACCTCGGCCTGTTGCCCTGGAACTCTGACTGTCCTCCCCGGGTGGGGCAATACCGAGCGATGTGGCCCATCTTGCCACAGCTATAACAGGCAGGGCACTTGCTTGAAGAATGTGGCCCTCCACAATTGTCGTACCTCGGCTCTCCCGGCCTATTCCCTTGTGAAGATCCTCGATTGGCGGACCAATTGCTCTTCTTGTTCTCCTGTTCTGACCAAAGTACTTCTTCCCACCAAACCGTGCAGATGAAGAGGCACCACGGGGTTTAAATGGCTCTCCCCGGGGCCTCAAGCTGTCATTAGTCTGCCTCTGTTGTGGTACTGGTGGTGGCATAGCACTAGGATAAGCTCCCACTCCAAGCTCAGCAAGCTCCGCTCTTGTGAGAGCATCATCAAAAGAAGTTGGGTTATTGGTGATAACCCGGTCATAGAGCTCCGGTCGTAACCCCTTCATAAAATTTCTCATCTTTGCGTGCCCATTGGTGGCAATGTGGGGAACATACCTCAGTAACGAAGAGTACCGCGTGGCATAGTCTGACACTGTCATGTTCCCCTGTTTCAAACTTGTAAATTCGTCCTCCTTCGTCTGTCTCGCCGCCGCGGAGAAGTACCGGTTCAGAAACCGGGTCCTGAAGAGTGTCCAATCAATCACAATACCCAGTGCTCTTAGCTCCAATACAGTGCCCCTCCACCACATTAGAGGTTTCTCAGCTAACTGGAACTCCGCTAGCCTCAGCCACGCTGTAACAGCACAAGGAGCCGATACAAAAATCTGCTCAAGTCTTTCTAGCCACTCCTCAGCTTCCTCCCCTGATTCTGTTCCCTCAAACCGGGGCGGGTGGTAAGACAGAAACTGAGTCAAGTTAATCTCACCGGGTAGTAATAACTGAGCCACTGGCTCCATGCCTACTGCTGGTGGAGGTAGAGGATTCACTTGTCCAACGCTAGCGTTAACACTGCCCACATCGCCAACTTCTTCGTTAAGGTTCCCCGCATTCATAGCAGCCATGCTGTAACACAAAGGTTAACAACAATTCCAGAACAAATATACATGTTATGCCGTTAGATAACAGGAATGATAATAAGCATGTTAGTATAACAGATTATACATCAATATGCACCACATGCATAAACATGCCTCAAATGCAAGCACCTAGCCAATCATGCTAAGGCTACCCTTCACTCGTTCCCGGGTTCTCTAACCACTGCTCTGATACCACTAATGTAAGGACCCTAATCCTTAAGTGCGGAATCAAGGCATAATAGAGCTATCATAATAATCAGAGTGTAAAAGAACGTGTTGAGTTTATGAGCTTAAGCATTACATGCCAAAAAAATAAGGACTTCCAAATGGATTAATTTCATTCCAATCAAAAGAATGTGGTTAACTATAGTTCAAGCTACTCCTAGAGTAGACACTATAGGAAGCAATCCCGTCCTTCAAATCCCAAAAGCATCCTCAACAAGCTCACCATCTCAACCCGTCTAGCCCTTCTATCATGCCAAAAGTACCTACAAGGACAACCCCCAAACATGAGCAATAATAATCATTCATATTCAACACAATCTGAAGATAAAGCGTAAATGCATAATCATAATAAAACACTTCCTGTTTTCCCCATGCATTTCAAACGCTTCCCGTTTGGTTGTCCATGTACCATAACTCATGAGTATAATCAATAGATTATTTTTAATGGTCTAAACATGTCATGACATATACCAGCTCATCAATACCAAATACTGATCACCAATCCCTAATCTGTCCATCACAATGTATTTTAATGCCCCTCGCTTATTTACATATAGGCGGCATAGGATAACCTCGCTTCAATGGACATGCGGGACTCCCACCCCTCGCCTCACATTGAGCGGCAAATACCCTTTCCTCGCCCTATATGATAACCACGCTCAAATGTGACATGCGGCGCTCCCACCCCTCGCTTCACATTTAGCGGAACCAAACAAATAGCGGCAAGCATTAAAATCATCAAGGGATGACCACGACTCATGGATGTGCACCAATAATCATATGCATCTATAAACATCATGCATAACATGTATTTGCATCCACAATGCAATACCACATATATACTCGCATCGACAATGCATAAACAATGAGTATATAAGATACATGTACCGTTGGGTGCCCGTACGTCCACTACGTACCTTTCCAAAATGTAGGATATGGTAGGACTTCAATGCCTTGGCTGTGTTGCCACCTGGGATGGTTCTACACATTCACACAAATCAATATTAGAACCCAATAATAGTCCAATACCAAAAATCCTACAAAAAATCCAAAAACACCATTTTTGGTGTCTCGCGATCGATCGCCATAAAGCCCCGATCGATCGCGAGACCTCTCTGCCTCGCCCAACAAAAAATATCGAATCCGCGATCGATCGCTGAGTTTGCGCCGATCGATAGCGGCCTCGCCGATCGATCGCGCAAAACTCGCGATCGATCGCTGAAGTCCACTGCCTTCAGCACTGCAGCTCGCGATCGATCGCGGAAAGGCGCCGATCGATCGCCGAGTCCTGCATACCCGATTTTCGGGCACTATTCACCCATCTTCAACCCCAACTCAAATAAACTCAAATAATCCAACACCAACCATACCAAAACCCTACAAATCTTCAATAAACAACATCATATAACCATAAATCTAACACTCACCCAAAAATAACACCAACTCAAACAAACCCATTTTAAAACCCTTCAAAAACATACCAAACTTAAACAAAACCTTACAAAATCAACAATGAGGTATCCATACCTCTTGGGGATCTCAAATCTCCCAATAAACTCCACACAACAAGATTTTTGGAAGGGTTTCTCTCCACCCTTGAGCACCAACTCGAAAATAAGGGAAATGAGGGATTGGGAGGTGTTATTTGGTAAAGTGAAAAGTGAGAGTGGTGAGGTGGGGTTGGGGTATAGAGTGGGTTAAATAATTAAAATGCATCCCACAACTCATGGTGTATAAAACACCCCAACATGATATTTTTAAAAGCATTAATCCAAAATGTACCAAATATCAAATAAACTCATGATTTCCAATTAATTGCTAACCAAGGCAAATAAATCATGCTCCCAACAATATTTCCCAACATGCATAACATGCATCCTGAAATGCCCTCCCGGGTCACTCTATCATGTGACTAAGCATTTCCATAAGATTAATAAATCCAACACAAGATTAATTACCACCATAATTAATCATATAAACACAATTAATGCTCAAATTGCAATTATATCACAGCTACCTTCGTCAGCTTGTCAATGATCACCCAAATGGCATCACAACCCGAAGTAGTCCTCGGCAGGTGGGTCACAAATCCACTTCCACCAGAACTGATCACATAAGTCCTTATACATTTTCCTCCCTCCTGGGTGGATACTGAATCGGCTACTATGAGCCCGTTCCAAGATCCCTCTACGCAACTCCGGCGTACATGGAACTACCCATCGGTTACTAAGTCTCAAAGAACCATCCTCAGCCACTCTGAACTTTGATGGCTGTCCCTGAAGTGCCAATGATGACCACCTCTGAACCTCATCATCTGTCCTCTGAGCTCTCCTGATATTCTCATAGATATCTGGCTCAGCCAATAAGGTCGATACCCAAACCGGTGATGCGTCCACATCGAAGTCATAGCCAAGATGACAACAAGAAGTCATCATAGCTGACAAATGTATGACATCCTCAGCAGTACTCTTCACCTTCCGACTCAAGGCGTCTGCTGTCAAGTTTGCTTTTCCCGGATGGTACTCTATCTCACAGTCATAGTCCTTGAGCAAATCCATCCATCTTCTCTGACGCATATTTAACTCCGCCTGAGTGAATAAGAATTTCAGGCTCTTATGATCCGTATATATGGTAAAGGACGTACCATATAGATAATGCCTCAAAATCTTCAGGGCAAAGATAATAACAGCCAACTCCAAATCATGGACTGGGTACCTAGCCTCATGCGGCTTCAACTGCCTCGATGCATAAGCTACGACATGCTTATCTTGCATCAATACACAACCCAAGCCCTGCAGTGATGCGTCAGTATAAAGGACAAACCTCTTGTTCTCCGTAGGAATCACCAATACCGGCGCCGTCGTCAATCGGTGATTCAACTCTTGGAAGCTCTCCTCGCAAGCCTCCGACCAAAAGAAAGGTACTCCCTTTTGGGTCAACTGCGTCAGTGGCTTAGCAATCTTAGAAAATACCTAGACGAAGCGTCGGTAACAACCAGCCAAAGAAAACTCCGTATCTCGGGCACAGAAGTGGGTGCAGCCCACTCCATCACAGCCTCAATCTTCCTGGGGTCCACTGATATCCCACTGCTAGATATGACATGCCCAGAAATACTACACTGCTCAACCAAAACTCACACTTGCTGAGCTTGGCATATAACTGGTGATCTCTGAGGATCTGGAGCACTGTCCTCAAGTGTCTCACATGCTCTTCCTCACTCCGGGAGTAGATGAGTATGTCGTCAATAAACACAGTGACGAACTGATCCAGGTAGGGTTGGAACACCCGGTTCATCAAGCTCATAAAGACAGCCGGGCCGTTCGTCACACCGAACGGCATCACTAAGAACTCGTAGTGCCCATACCGAGTCCGAAATGCTGTCTTCTGAACATCCTCCTCCCTGGCACGTATCTGGTGGTACCCAGATCTCAAATCAATCTTGCTATACAACTTCGTGCCTTGCAACTGATCAAACAAATCATCAATCCTTGGAAGAGGATACTTGTACTTTACCGTGGCCTTGTTCAGTTGCCGGTAATCGATGCACAAACGCATCGAACCGTCTTTCTTCTTCACAAAAAGAACCGGTGCACCCCAAGGAGATACGCTAGGGCGTATATATCCTTTATCAAGGAGCTCCTGCAACTGCTCCTTTAGTTCTCTTAACTCTGCCGGTGCTATCCGGTAAGGGAACGAGAAATAGCGGATGTCCCCGGTAATAACTCAATCCCAAACTCGACTTCCCTTGCCGGTGGGAATCCGGGAATCTCCTCCGGAACACATCAGCAAACTCCGCTACCACTGGTACATCCTCAACTCTTAACTCTTTCCCCTTTCCCGACGTGTCCACATCATAGATGAGGTAGCCCATGTGTCCACGTTCCAACAATTGGGACATTTTGATTGCTAAAATCAACGGAATCTTCCCACTTGACCCATTGCCATAGAAGGTCCACTGAACTCCCAAATGAGATCTGAACCGAACTGTCCTCTGCCAACAATCTACCACTGCCTGATATCTGTTCAGAATGTCGATGCCCACAATGCAGTCAAAATCTGACATACCCAAAACAATCAAATCTGCCCTTATCTCATTGCCCTCAAAATAAATGAGGCAGTCCATCAGAAACTGATCAGCAACAACTTTCTTTCCGGTGGGTGTCGAGACCAATAGAGACGTGGGTAACGGAGACGTGCACATACGATGTCTCGCCACAAAATCCGCAGACACAAAGGAGTGCGAAACACCTGTGTCTATCAAAATAAAGGCGGAATATGTAAATAGAAGGCACGTACCAGCTATCACCTCCTCTGGAGCTGCAAATATTCTTCATCTCTATAATATGACAGCGGCAAGTATTCTATCATCGCTTCGACATGAAGGCGGCAAGTATTCTTCATCACTGGAATATAATCTCGACTCATAATCACATGCAACCATAATGCATATCCCAACCATGTATGCAATCATAATGCATAAATAAGACCATATATGCAACCATAATGCACAACCAATTCAAAGCGTAATAAATACGTTTACCGTTCGATGCCCGTACGTCTCACTGCGTACCTTAGTTCCAAAAGTGGAGATATCGTGGACTTTATCTACTAAGCTGTGTGGCCACCTGGGATGGTTCTACACATTCACACAAATCAATATTAGGAGCCAATAATAGTCCAATATCAAAAATTCCACAAAAATATCCAAAAATACCATATTTTGCCTTTCGCGATCTATCGCCTGTGACGGGCGATCGATCGCGAGACCTTACTGCCCGATTCTCAAATTTTCTGGCTTTGGCGATCGATCGCCACATTTGGTGTGATCGATCGCCAGCCTCGCCGATTGATCGTCCAAGAGCGGGGATCGATCGCCAAACACCCCAAACGCGCACTGCCCGCGCGCGATCGATTGCCTGGAACGGGCAACCGATCGCCAGTGTCTGTAACCCGAAAATTCACCAGTTTTGCTCCAACATACCTCGGAGACAGTTTCCCGCGCATCCCAAATCGCACAACGCCTCTGAAAGGCGAGATCTTCAAAAAGACCTGATCTCCCAACTGAAATTCTAACGGTCTCCGCCGTTTATTAGCATAAGCTGCCTGTCTGTCCTGGGCTGCTTTCATTTTCTGCCTTATCATCTTTATCTTTTCTTCCATCTCCCGAATCAATTCCGGTCCTCCGACCGATTTGCGGTCCAAATCATCCCAACACAAGGGTGATCTACACCGTCTGCCATAAAGAGCTTCAAAAGGAGCCATCTGAATACTCGCCTGGTAGCTATTATTATAAGAGAACTCTACCAAAGGCACTGAATCTTGCCAAGAAAAATCGAACTCCAAAACACAAGCTCTCAACATATCCTCGAGCGTCTGGATGGTACGCTCGGTCTGGCCATCCGTCTGAGGATGATATGCAGTGCTCAATCTAACTTCAGTTCCCAAGGCTGACTGAAGACCTTCCCAAAAATGAGATGTGAATCGGGGATCTCGATCCGACACTATGGAAATGGGGATTCCATGCAATCTCACCACATCTCGAATATACAGTTGAGCCATCCTCAAAAAGGTGAAATTCATGCTATAGGGGATAAAATGAGCTACCTTAGTCAATCGATCCACAATCACCCAAATAGCATCAAAGCCTGAAGTACTCCTCGGCAGGTGAGTCACGAAGTCCATGGAAATGTGTTCCCACTTCCACTTCGGTATCTCCAAGCTTCTCAACTCGCCGCCAGGTCTCTGTCTCTCTGCCTTAACCTGCTGGCAGATCAAACACTTCTTAACAAAAGCGACGACATCACTCTTCATCCTTTTCTACCAAAACTGACCACGCAGATCTTTATACATCTTCTTCCCGCTTGGGTGGATGCTAAGTCTGATACTATGAGCTCGCTCCAAGATCCCTTTACGCAACTCCGGCGTACTCGGAACCAGCCAACGGTTACCCAACCTCAAGGATCCGTCATTGGCCACTCTGAATTCGTTGGCTGACCAAGATGCACTAAAGATAACCACCTCTGAACCTCATCATCTGACCTCTGAGCTCTCCTGATGTTCTCATAGATATCCGGCTCAACTAACAAGGTTGATACATGCACAGGTGATGCATCTATGTCAAAATCATAGCCCAGATGGCAATAGGAGGTCATCATAGCCGACAAATGGATGACGTCCTCAGCAGAACTCCTCACTTTCCGGCTCAAAGCGTCTGCTGTCAAATTAGCTTTTCCGGGATGGTACTCAATCTCACAATCATAGTCTTTGAGTAAGTCCATCCACCTCCTCTGCCTCATGTTCAGCTCCGCCTGAGTGAATAAAAACTTGAGGCTCTTGTGATCCGTGTATATGGTAAATGAAGTACCATACAAGTAATGTCTCCAAATCTTCAGGGCGAAGATGATAGCCGCCAATTCCAAGTCATGGACTGGGTATCTAGTCTCATGCGGCTTCAACTGCCTCGATGCATAAGCTACCACATGCTTATCTTGCATCAGTACACACCCAAGGCCCTGAAGTGATGCATCGGTATACAAAACAAATCTGGAGTTTTCCGTAGGGATCACTAACAGTGGCGTCGTGGTCAAACGGTGCTTCAACTCCTGGAAGATCTCCTCACAAGCTTCTGACCAAAAGAATGGTACTCCCTTCTGGGTCAACTGTGTCAACGGCTTGGCAATCTTCGAAAAGCCCTCGACGAAGCGTCGATAATAACCGGCCAAACCAAGGAAGCTCCGTATCTCAGGCACAGAAGTGGGGGCAGCCCACTCCATCACAGCTTCGATCTTCCTGGGATCCACTGATATTCCGCTGTTCGATATGACATGCCCCAGAAATACTACACTGATCAACCAAAACTCACACTTACTGAGCTTGGCATATAACTGGTGATCTCGGAGAATCTGGAGCACTGTCCTCAAGTGTTTCACGTACTCTTCCTCGCTCCGGGAATAGATGAGAATGTCGTCGATGAACACGATAACGAACTGATCAAGATACGGCTGAAACACTCTGTTCATCAGACTCATAAAGACCGCTGGAGCATTCGTCACGCCGAACGGCATCACTAGGAACTCATAATGTCCATATCGAGTCCGGAATGCTGTCTTCTGCACATCTTCCTCTCTGACTCGAATCTGATGGTACCCGGACCTCAAATCAATCTTGCTATAAAGTCTGGTACCTTGCAACTGATCAAACAAGTCATCAATCCTTGGGAGAGGATATTTGTTCTTTACTGTGGCTTTATTCAGTTGCCGGTAATCGATGCACAACCGCATCGAACCGTCCTTCTTCTTCACAAAGAGAACCGGTGAGCCCCATGGCGATACGCTCGGGCGTAAATATCCCTTGTCAAGGAGTTCCTGCAACTGCTCCTTCAACTCTCTCAACTCTGCCGGTGCCATCCTGTAAGGTGCACGAGAGATAGCGGATGTCCCCGGTAACAACTCGATCCCAAACTCAACTTCTCTAGCCGGTGGAAATCCTGGAATCTCCTCTGGGAATACATCAGCAAATTCTGTTACCACTGGCACATCCTCAACTCTCAGTTCTTTATTCTTCCCAGACGTGTCCACGACATAGATGAGATAGCCCGTGTGGCCACGTTCCAACAGTTGAGTCATCTTAATCGCTGAAATCAACGGAATCTTCGTACGAGAACCGTTGCCATAAAACTTCCACTGACTACCCAAATCAGGTCTGAACTTCACTGTTTTCTGCCAGCAATCTACCACTGCCTGATGTCTGTTCAGAATATTAATACTCACAACGCAGTCGAAGTCTGACATGCCCAACACGATCAAGTCTGCCTTCAACTCGTTGCCCTCAAAATAAATGAGGCAATCTGCCATGAACTGATCAGCAACGACATTTCTTCCAGTGGGTGTCGAGACAAAGAGAGGCGTGGGTAGAGAAGACGTGCGCATATGGTGTCTCTCCACAAAGCCAACAGATACAAAAGAGTGGGAGGCACCTGTATCTATCAAAATAAAAGCAGGGTACGTAAATAAATGACACGTACCGACGATCACTTCCTCTGGGGCTGCCTGAGCCTGCTCTCTGGTCAGCGCATACACCTGTCCCTGGGACGGTCCCACTGTCTGACCTCCCGATGGTCGAGGCACAAACTGCTGCCTCTGGTGTACTGTCCTGTCATCAAATCTCGGCCTGTTGCCCTGAAACTCTGACTGTCCTCCCCGGGTGGGGCAATACCGAGAGATGTGGCCCATCTTGCCACAGCTATAACAGGCAGGGCCCTTATTCGAAGAATGTGGCCCTCCACAATTGTCGCACCTTGGCTCCCCCGATCTATTTCCCTACGTAGACCCTCGGTTGGCGGACCAATTGCTCTTCTTGCCCTCTTGCTTCTGCCCAAAGAATCTCTTCCCACCGAACCGTGAAGATGAAGAGGCACCACGAGGTTTAAATGGCTCTCCCCGGGGCCTCAAGCTGTCATTAGCTTGCCTCTGTTGTGGTACTTGTGGTGGCACAGCACTAGGATAAGCTCCTACTCCAATCTCGGCAAGCTCCGCTCTTGTGAGAGCATCATCAAAAGAAGTGGGGTTATTGGTAATAACCCGGTCAAAGAGCTCCGGTCGCAACCCCTTCATAAAATTCCTCATCTTTGCGTGCCCATTGGTGGCAATGTTGGGAACATACCTCAGCAACGAAGAATACCGCATGGCATAGTGTGACACTGTCATGTTCCCCTGTTTCAAACTTGCAACTCATCCTCCTTCGTCTGTCTTGCCGCTGCGGAGAAGTACCGGTTCACAAACCGGGTTCTGAAGAGTGTCCAATCAATCACAGCACCCAGTGCTCTCAGTTCCATTACCGTGCTCCTCCACCACATTAGAGGTTTCTTTGCCAACTGGAACTCTGCCAGCCTCAGCCAAGCTGTAACAGCACAAGGAGCCGATACAAATATCTGCTCAAGTCTTTCCAGCCACTCCTCAGCTTCCTCTCCTGATTCTGTTCCCTCAAACCGGGGCGGGTGGTAAGACAGAAACTGAGTCAAGCTAATCTCACCGGGTAGTAATAACTGAGCCACTGGTTCTATGCCTACTGCTGGTGGAGGTAGAGGGTTTGCCTGACCAATGCTAGCGTTCACGCTCCCAACATCGCCAACCTCTTCGTTAAGGTTCCCCGCATTCATAGCAGCCATGCTGTAACACAAAGGTTAACAACAATTCCAAAACAAATATATATTTTATGCCGTTAGATAACAGGAATGATAATAAGAATGTTAGTATAACAGGATATACATCAATATGCACCACATGCATAAACATGCTTCAAAAGTAAGCACCTAGCTAATCATGCTAAGGCTACCCTTCTCTCGTTCCCGGGTTCTCTAACCACTGCTCTGATACCATTAATGTAAGGACCCTAGTTCCTTAAGTGCGGATTAAAGGCATAATTAGAGCTAATATAAATGATCAGAGTAAAATAATCGTGTTGAGACTATGAGCCTTAAGAATTACATGCCAAAATGAGGACTATCAATGGATTAGTTACATTCCCAAATCAAAATAATGAATGTTATCAATTATAGCTTTACACTACTCCTAGAGTAGATACTATACAAAATTAATCCTGTCCTTCCTTTCTCAAAAGAATTCTTCACAAGCTCACCACCTCAACCCGCTTAGCCCTTCTTATCATGCCAAAAGTGTACCTACAAGGACAACCCCCAAACATGAGCAACAATATAATTCATATACAACACAATATGAATATAAAGCGTAAATGCATAATCATAATAAAACACTTCCTGTTTTTCCCATGCATTTTAAACGCTTCCCGTTTGGTTGTCCCTGTACCATAACTCATGAGTATAATCAATAGATTATTTAATGGTCTACACATGTCATGACATAATACCATCTCATCAAAGCAAATATCAATCACCAATCCCTAGTCTGTCCATCGCAATGTATTTTAATGCCCCTTGCTTATTTACATATAGGCGGCATAGAATAACCTCGCTTCAATGGACATGCGGTACTCCCACCCCTCGCCTCACATTGAGCGGCAAATATTCTTTCCTCGCCATATATGATAACCACGCTCAAATGTGACATGCGGCGCTCCCACCCCTCGCTTCACATTTAGCGGAAACAAACCAAATAGCGGCAAGCATTAAAATCATCAAGGGATGACCACGACTCATGGGATGTGCACCAATAACCATCATATGCATATACAATCATCATGCATAATTCAACATGTATTTGCATCCACAATGCATAATCACATATATACTCGCATCCACAATGCATAAACAATGAGTATATTAGATACATGTACCGTTGGTTGCCCGTACGTGCTCTACGTACCTTTCCAAAATGTAGGACGTGGTAGGACTTCAATTCCTTGGCTGAGTTGCCACCTGGGATGGTTCTACATATTCACACAATTCAATATTAGAACCCAATAATAGTCCAATACCAAAAATCTCATCAATCATGCCAAGGAAATAATTTTCAGCAAAAATGCTCTACCGATCGATCGGTCATCCTTACCGATCGATCGGTAACTGTTCATAATTTTCATTTTAAGCTACGGCTTTTACCGATCGATCGGTCCAAGATACTGATCGATCGCTAGCCATCCACCGATCGATCGGTCGCTTTTACCGATCGATCGGTAAGCATAGAATTTTCACCCCTCGCTTAGTACTTGCACCGATCGATCGCCGCCATGGTACCGAACGATCGGTCGTCGCGACATTTTCGGGCAAACTCCATTTTTTTGGTACAAAACTACCAAATAACCCAAAACTTCTTAAACCAAAGACATCCCAACAACATATCATCACAAAAACCTCATAAAGCCATACCCCAACCACATACAACACCAACCCACAACAAACCCATATCAAAAACTCAATTAACAAACTCAAATCAAAGCAAATCTTTGCAAAAACAACAAGAAGGGACATATACCCTTCCTAGACCTTAAATCTTACCAAGAATCACTCCACAAGAGTTTGAGCAAAGATTTCTCTTCCTCCTTGGGGTCAAAAACGAAAATGTGGGAAGAGGTTAGGGTTGGGGAAATGTTGGGGATTTAAAGAGTAAAATGGTAAAGTGGTTGATAAAGTGGGGTGATTAAAATGAAGTGCATTCCACAATCTCATGGTGTATAAAACACCCCAACATGATATTTTTAAAAGCATTTCACCAAAATGCATCATAATCACAATTAAACTCATGCTTTCCAATTAATTGCTAACCATGGCAAATAAATCATGCTAATAACAATTTTCCCAACATGCACAACATGCACCCTGAAATGCTCTCCCGGGTCACTCTATCATGTGACTAAGCATTTCAACATGATAAATAAATCCATCACATAATTAATTACCACCATAATTAATCATATAAACACAATTAATGCCTAAATTGCAATTAATCATTTCGGGGATATCACAATTTCTAAGGTGACGAGTTCTCCCAATTTATCTAATACACTCTCTCGAGCTATATTAAACCTAACACCAAATTGCAGTAAGTAACTCTCGTTCACTTATTTAACAATTCAATGTTGCATAAGATCCATGAAAACTCCTAGCTTTCAATTATAAAAATCTATGGCTATCACGCATGTATTTGACGTCATCTCTCGATCTCGGTCTTAAGTCCATGGTATGAATTATTAATTCCGTATCATAAAATCATCTCTCGATCTCAATTATGATACTAACATCATTCAAAGGTGATCAATCCTCTAAAAGCATGAAGAACATAAAACATACGCAAAGAACTATAAGAATTCAATCATTACATCATCAAATCGAAGGTTCATAACAAAGGTTCGCCTAGCCTCGATAAATAAAATTAGTTCCTCATAATAAATCAAAACACATCAAAACTAAGAATTTAAAGACAAATAAAAACTCCCAGCGTCGACTCCGGTTGTAGATCTTCGCTCCTTCTCTTGCTTCCTTCTCGATCGTATCTTTTTATCGCCTTGTTGGGTTGTTCCAATTCCTAGGATGAATAGGTGAAGATGGATGAAAGTTGAATGGTAGAAGGATGGAGAGGTGAAGAAAGGATGGACGTGAGAATGATGAGTGGAAGAATGATGGAGGTATATGGCTGGATGGGGTGAAGGAAAGAGATGTGTAAAGAGGAGTATGGTGAAGGTGGCGTGAGGTTTTTGATGGTGAATGGGTGTGTGGAGGCTATTCCCTAGGTTTAAAATCTGATATTGGGTTGTAAATCTCGTCCATATGTATAGAGGAAGGAATTATGGGCTTCCCTTTGGCATACAAACTCTACAAGGAAGTTTTTTTTCTGAAAACTGCTCGTCCCGATCGATCTGAAAAAGTGGCCGATCGATCGAGCCTTCCAGTAAGAATTTCGCTCAGTTTTCAGCCTTTCTCGATCGATCAGAAATGGTTTCTCGATCGATCGAGCTTCACAGAATGTTTCTTCGCCTTTTTTCAGCTTCTGGCGATTTTCGTATTTTGGCCGTAACTTTCTCATATGAACTCCAAATTTGATGAATCAGCTGTCCACGCAAAGATAAGAGAAAGTTCTACAACTTTTATGATGACCACAGTTCCAAAACATGGCTCGAACATATAGTAATTTGAGGAGAAAGGAGCAACATGTGTCTTGGATTCTGGTTTTTTCCCTCTTTTCTTCAACTTTACTCATTTTTTCATCATTTTTGCTTGATTTTTCACCTTTCCCTACATTTCAACATTGATTCCTGAAATAAAGAAATTTATACCATAAACCATAAAATAATCCAAGAATCAACACGAAAACATATACACATCATAGCCTAAAAACGCGTAATATTCAACCCTATCAATATGTTATGCCGTTAGATAACATGAACGATAATAAGCATGTTAGTATAACAATTTTTACACTAGTATGCACCACATGCATAAACATGCCCAAATGTAAACACCTAGCCAACCATGCTAAGGCTACCCTTCGCTCATTCCCGGGTTCTCTAACCACTGCTCTGATACCACTAATGTAAGGACCCTAGTTCCTTAAATGCGGATAGAAGGCGTCAATAGAATTATCATGCATAAACAGAGTATAAAAATCGTGTTGATGCCTTGAGCTATTAGATTACAGTGCCAAAATAAAGTTCCAAAAGGGATTAGTTACATTCCCAACCAATGAATGTTAATCCTATAGTTTTACACTACTCCTAGAGTAGATACTATACAAAAGAATGTGCCTGCTACCAAGAGCACTCCTCACTAGCTCACCGCATCAACTCGCTTAGCCCATCCGCCCAAAAGTACCTACAGGAACAACCCCAAGACCATAAAGCTCCCTTTGGTTGTCCCTGTACCACAATCATAATCAATGGATTATAAGACCAATAATTTATGTCATGACATGCACTCATTCCATGTATACCAATGGCCAGTTCCAGTCTTATTATATCAGTGGCATAATACCCATCGCGTTTACATGACAGCGGCATTAATACCCCTCGCTTCGACATATTAGCGGCATAATATCCCTCGCATCAACATGATAGCGGCATTATCCTTCGCTTCGACATGTTTGCGGCAAATATTCTTCATCGCTATAATATGACAGCGGCAAGTATTCTATCATCGCTTCGACATGAAGGCGACAATTATTCTTCATCAATGAAATATAATCTCGACTCATAATCACATGCAACCGTAATGCATATCCCAACCATGTATGCAACCATAATGCATAAATAAGACCATATATGCAACCATAATGCACAACCAATTCAAAGCGTAATAAATACGTTTTACCGTCCGATGCCCGTACGTGTCACTACGTACCTTAGTTCCAAAAGTGGAGATATCGTGGACTTTATCTCCTAAGCTGTGTGGCCACCTGGGATGGTTATACACATTCACACAAATCAATATTAGGAGCCAATAATAGTCCAATATCAAAAATTCCACAAAAATATCCAAAAATACCATATTTTGCCTTTCGCGATCGATCGTCTGTGACGGGCGATCGATCGCGAGACCTTACTGCCCGATTCTCAAATTTTCTAGCTTTGGCGATCGATTCCCACATTTGGCGCGATCGATCGCCAGCCTCGCCGATCGATCGCCCAAGAGTGGCGATCGATCGCCAAACACCCCAAACGCGCACTGCCCGCGCGATCGAACGCCTGGAATGGGCGATCGATCGCCAGTGTCTGTAACCCGAAAATTCACCATTTTTGCTCCAAAATTTCTTTCCAATCCATACCAACTCTCCTACCTCCAAACCAACAACATCAAACACATAATAACCTTCAAAATACACTTTAAACATCCCAAAAATCCAACATCCAACCAAAAACAATACCAACCCAAACAACCCATTTCAAAACCATTCAAAACCATAACAAACCCAATCCAAACACAATAAAAACATTAAGGAGGTATCCATACCTCTTGGGGACTCCAAATCTCACAACAAACCACAATTAAGATTTTTGCAAGGATTTCTCTTCCTCTTTTATGCCAAAAACGAAAATGGAAGAGGATGAGGGTTTGGGTGGATGATTTGGGGGAAAAATAGAAAGTGATGGGTATAGTGGGGGTTGGGGGGGTATTAAGTGGGTTTGTTTTAATTAAATTGCACTCCCACAATTATCATGGTGTATAAAATACCCCAACATGATATTTTTAAAAGCATTTACCAAAATGCATCAAAATCCCAATTAAAATCATGCTTTACCAAATAATTATCAATTACCATAATCAAGCCCCCTACTTTCCCAACATGCATAACATGCACCCCGAAATGCACCACCGGGTCACTCATACCATGTGACTAAGCATTTCACCAAGATAATTAATTCCAACACATATATTAATTATCACCATAGATAATCACATAAACACAATAATACCCAAATTGCAATTAATTATTTCGGGGATACCACACATGTTGAAGCATTGCAAGATTTTAATAATTTTTTTGTGAAAGCCAGATCTTCATGCTACTTCTATCTTTATGAACTTGCATCCCTAGAATCTTGTTTGTCGGTCTCATGTCGTTCATATAAAATTCCCAAGTCAACTGTGCCTCCAATTCTTGGACTCGATCTTTGTTGGGGCTTGCGACCAACATGTTGTCCACATACAATAGTGTTCTGAAATCCTGCAACAATATTGTGTAGATTATATGAAAATAAAACAGAATAACTGTGATGCCCCGAAATTAATTGATGGCAATCTGAACATTAATTATGTTTATATGACGATTTATTACGATGATTAAGATATGTGTGGAAAATGAAGAATTAACATGATTTAAGAATGTTGATTTTAATTATGAGGATGATATGGATTTAATGAAGTTGGTTGCATTTAGTAAATGCTTACCATGTTAATGTATTTTATATACATCATGTTAATTATTGGGGTACAAGTTAAATGTAAGGATTTAACACTTAACCCACCATTTCTACCTCACTTTACTCTTTACACTCAAATCCCCAAAATCACTCTCCCAAAACCATCTTCCCCTCATTTTCGATTTTTGACTTAAACGTGGGAAGGAATCCTTGTAAAAGCTTTGTTCTTGCATTTCTTGGTAAGATTTAGGATCTAAGATGTTTGTATATCACTCCTTAATGGTTTTGAAATGTTTGATTTAAGTTTAGAATGGTTTTGAAGGGTTTTTGAGATGGGTTTGTTGGGGGTTGGGATGACTTTTGTAATGATGTTTGTTTTGGTGGTTTAATGATGTTTGAGGAAGGTTTTGAATGTTTTTATGTTGTTGAGTTGATGGAATAAATGATGGTTGAGGTTGGTGAGGTTTTAATGTGTAAAAATGGTGGATTTTCGAAGTGCAGAGGCTGGCGATCGATCGCCCGTTTTTGGCGATCGATCGCGAGCCAACAGTAGGCTCCAGAGGCCTTTGGCGATCGATCGCCACTTTTGGGCGATCGATCGGTGGCGATGGCGATCGATCGCTCCAAGTATGGCGATCGATCGCCGAAGAAGGAAATTTTCACCCCCCGTCCAGTGGGATCTCGCGATCGATCGCGCCTGGGCGACGATCGATCGCGAGATGAAAAAAATGTGGTTTTTGATATTTTTGTGGGATTTTTGAATATTGGACTATGATTAGCTTCTAATATTGAATTGTATGGTTGTGTAGAACCATCCCAAGGACCCACGACTTCGAGAAGATAAAGTACTACGACTTCACCACATTTTGAAAAGGTACGTAAGAAACGTACGGGCATCAAACGGTAACATATTCCTAAACTATGACTTTGCATTAATTGCATAAGTATTTATGATGATGATTATGATGATGATGTTGTGATAAACGAAGATGATATGATATTACGATGACAATTATGACAAGATGATGATGTTTGAGATGATGATACTTATAAAATGATGACGCATGTTTAACTATGCTATTTAGAAATGGTGGAATGTCCGGTGGCTATTATGGGCAAGCGAAGAAGGTACTTGCCGCTCACATGACTAAGCGATGGGGTACATCCGCTATCAAGGCGTAGCGATGGGTATCATCCGCTAAGCGAGGGGGTACATCCGCTATCAAGGAGTAGCGAGGGGTATCATCCGCTGAATAAAGAGATACATCCGCTATCAAGGCGTAGCGATGGGTATCATACGATGTGTCATGTCGAGCGAGGGGGCCAATTGTACCGCTGTCATAATAGAACCCGGATAGTCCCATTACTAAGTAACATGGATTGTTGTGTGCATACGTGCGAAGTATGATGTTAATCATTTATATCTTGAACTAATGATTATATGCATAACTATGAACAGGGACAACCAAAGAAGGATAATACGATTAACCAGGAAGTATATGTTATCAATTATTTCTGTACATTTATTTATATGCCATATGATATCAAGTAACGATGTACATGCTCATGATGGTTGTTCCTGTAGGTACACATTTTGGACCAAGGCTAAGGGTTGGGTTGAGGAAGTGAGCTAAGGGAGCATAAAAGAAGATAGATTACAGAATTTCTTTTGGGATAGTTTCTACTCTAGGAGTAGCATAATCCTATCGATACATATATATTTGGAGGATGTAATTAACTTAACTTTGAAAAATTCTTTTTGGCCTGTAATCTTAATAGCTCAAGCTACAACCGAACCCTAAGAATGTCTTTAATGAATGTTTAGCCCTATTTATGTCTTGATTTCACTGTTAAGGTAGGAGGACCCTACAATAACAATACAAGATTTAACGTGATTCGACAATTGTCTACGTCCACGGAGCAAGCAGAGTCTGTATTGTTAAACAAGGGTTTCTTATATAATAACTCTAAACCCTAGTCTACATATATGGTAGAAATTACAATAATACCCTAGTACCATACCACGGGGCGTTGCCCCCACACCCCAACCTAATCAGCGCCCCAGACTCCCAAAATGCAGATGTCTCTCCACTATGCTCTGGCATCTACCAACTTTCAGTACATGAGCGATATACTTCAACAATCTCCACCTTGGTGAATATCCACCCTTATGAAGAAAAACAAACTCTAGGACGATAGGTCGGGATGCCTCCCATCTAGCACCTGGAGACATTAATTAAGTCCAAGCAATGCGTGAACTTGTCGGTGGTCACATGATTTGTCAACATATCCGCTGCATTCTCAGAAGTGTGAACTTTCTCAAGTAAAATTTCACCAGAAGATTCTCTGATTCTGTGAAACCTCACATCTATGTGTGTAAATACCCAAATAACTAATCTCGTCATTAGTGCATACATACATGTCATTATAGAATTCTTATGCATGCTTCACTGGCAAACGAGCACAAGTATACACTGTACAATGCACCCATCTCATATTTTCAATTCATCATGCAATTCTCCTTAATTAATTGCATGCAAAACATAAATGAAAAGAGAAGTCTCACGATATTTATACAAACCATATACACGTATGAGAATGCTCACAAACGAGTGTAATATTCCCATTAGAATGCAAACATCGTCGTGAAAATCGACTAAACAAACTCAATCATAAAATCCTAATTTTAACAAAAGTTTGAAAAACCAAAGAACCAGGGGCCGTGATCGATCGCCATTTCCCACGATTGATCACGAGATCTTATTGCCCGAAAATTCAACCTCCGCGATCGATCGGCGTCGCTTAACGCCGATCGATCGCCAACATCGCCTACCTCACCATGATTGATCGGTAGATTCTCGCGATCGATCGCGGGTACTGTACGTCGTCTTCAAAAACCAGCGTAATGCCTCGATCGGTTGGCGCCAAGCAGCGATCGACCGCGACCTGCGGATTTCAGAAAAAAAAAACTTTGCTTTAATGGCATTTTTCACACCCAAAATCAAAACCAACACCTTCACAACCTCAAATACTCCATTTAAACTCATTAAAAACACCAAAAACTTCACTTTAAGAATTTTACCAAAAATCCCCAAATCCAAAACCAATACCATACTCAACAAATACCATAAAATTACTACCAAAACGAAGATAATAGCGAGGGGGAAGACTATTACCAAACTATTTGGTCGAGATTCCAACTCCAACACCGAGTCCCATCGATTTTCCTTGATAGGAAAAGAGGGAGAGAAAGAGATGGTGTAATGCCTCGATATGACGTAAACCTGTATTGAGTGATTATGACGTCATTGTGTGATAATTACAGTCTGACATGGACACGAGTTCAGTTTGAACCGAGTGTGATACATAGATACTAAGTATGATAAGCATGTTTTATGTTGAAAAGAGAACATATAGTTATAGCATAGCTTGATATGTTGGTGGTGTAGATAGATATTATTGGGAAGGTACATGGTGAAACATATAATTATATGTAATTGGTGTGCTATAGGATTTGATGAGAGGATGCATTTGAATTTGAATTAGATTTGTTATGCATTTGGCTTTCATTTGGAGGTTAATACATATAATAAAAATCAGATTGTTAAACACATATTTCACCATTTTGCACCTAGTAATCTCTACACACTCTCTTCACTCCACTTGCCCCTCTTTTGACTTGTGGTTGAGGGTGAGCTTGGAAATTCATTTCAAAGTTGTGGAGTAACAACATCAAAGGAAATTGGTATGAATTTAATGATTTGTGAACTTGTATATACATATATATGTGTATGATAGGTTGTAAAGTGATGTTGAAGTAAGTTTGAATTACTTGGAATGGAATTAAGAGTATGAACTTGTGTTTTGATGAAAGAAATGTGTATAGCATGCTTTAATGTCACTTTGATGCAAGTTTAGCAGTGTGATAGGAAGCATGGAGGTAGAAACATGGGGATAAACTTGAAAATCGCTAAAGTATGATATTTTTGTTACAACCGATCGATCGGTAGACGCACCGATCGATTTCTGCAACAGGGGAGGTGTAAGGCGGTTCATATAGCGATCGATCGGTAGCTTTTGTATGAAATTCAAATTTAATACCGATGGATCGCTAGCTTTGTACCGATCGATCGCTAGGGTGCGCGATCGATCGCTACGAGTGACCGATCGATCGCAAGAACCAGAGTATGAATATGTTGTATTTTATTAGTAATGGTTTCAGAACATGGTTGATGACATTAAACATTTTGGTGTTTATGTAGCATCATCACAGGGGACGGGACAACGAGGCGGTCAAACATTGACGCCTGATTTCTATCTTAGTGTAGTTGTAAGGACCCCCGTGCCCTAAACCCATTATTAGTGTATTAATCCATGCCATTAGTGCATACAATCATACATGTAGGGAAAACCACTTATCATCTTAGCCAATCATGCATGTAATAAAAATTCTTTACATTATTCCAGATAATGTTTAGTTTTCCCCAACCAAGTCCAAATACATCTCATGCACCATATAATACACTAATATGTTCTCAGTTCATTTAGCAACTCAATAAATAATTGTATGCTACTCATAAATGAAGAGAGAAAGGCCCTTGCCTTTTTATACATGCCATATACATGTAACAGTGCTCACATACGAGCATCAAATAGGTATGCGTGTATCAAATGTATAAAATACGGTGCTCAATACCTTCGCTGGTACTTCGATCCCTGGAATCACCTCCATTCCATAGCTTGAGCTCAACTCCAAAGCCATGGACGTACCTAATCACCTGCCCCAACAGAGACAGCCCCCACACGGGGTGAGCATACCAATATCCCAAATCCAATAATCACAATAATACAATTCATAATTTACAACAATGTAAATGCTATGAAATACAAAATATGCTCCCTGGATGGTATCATCCTCATCGGGATTCCCTGCACTGTCCATGTTCTCAAAACAACTGAAACCATCAAATTCCCAAATGCCAGTTAATCATTATATAGATTAACACATCAATTTTCCATATACCGATATCATAATCAATAATATCAAATCATTAAACAATGATTACAATTGTTCCATATATCTCATTTATGGTTCTATAGTTCTATTTCATTGCTCGCTCTACAATAGCGGCATTTCATTCTCACGCATGCTCAACAGCAGTGGCGTCATACCGATGTTCACTCAAAGGCGACCACATCCTGATTTTTGCTCGCTCGGAGGCGGCACCATATAATTCTCAATGTATATATGTCCATTCATAGTGATTACCATAAACCATGCAAATCAATATACATTTATTGCAATATAGCGCACCATGCACTTAACAATTGCAATTATAATAAAGGGCTAGGCTCGTACGTCATAGGTACCTTATGATTCCATAGTTCGAGTCTAACCTTGCCTGAGTCCCACGGCCCGATGAGTTAAGTGCTAACATGTAAATAACTCCCAATTAAACATAGGCATGCAATCACGTGCACAAGCACGTTCACAACTTCCAAACCTATCGTCCATCCATGACGATTACCAAAATAAAAGCCCCCGGCTAAGCATGCATAATACCCAAATATTCCATTGTACAAGTTTACAAGATAGCCAAAAACTCAATCGAGAAATCCGTTATATTAAATTTTGGCTCCAACCAATTCATTTTAAAAGTTTAGCATTCCCATTGGAATGTAGACATTGCCCCGGAAACGGGCCCTTTAAACCTCGATTCCAAAATCCCGACATTTTCCAAAATTCCACAAAAAAAAAAAACCAAGTCAAACAGGGCCGCGATCGATCGCCCATCAGGTGCGATCGATCGCCATAACCCACTGTCCGAAAGTAAAACATCTGCGATCGATCGCCGCATATGCCGATCGATCACCAAAAGTTTCTGGTTCCTCGCGATCGATCGGTGATATCTCGCGATCGATCGCTGGTACTGTTCATCGTCACCCATTTTCCAGATTTATTTCGCGATCGATCGGGGCCCATCCACGATCGATCGGGGCTTGCAATATTTCAAAAAACTCGAGCTCTAATGGGGTTTTTCACACCCAAACTC
Organism: Haberlea rhodopensis; assembly: GCA_907163345.1. Lineage (NCBI taxonomy): Eukaryota > Viridiplantae > Streptophyta > Magnoliopsida > Lamiales > Gesneriaceae > Haberlea > Haberlea rhodopensis. The sequence continues at coordinate 11,920 of CAJQUN010000464.1, read as the reverse complement.
AAAACCAACACCCCATACACTTATATCACCACCAATATTCCATATAAAGCCAATTAAAACATTAAAAATTCAACTTTGAATTTTTATCAAAAACCCCCAATTTCCAAACCAAACAAAATACACAACCAAAACCCACCATACTACGATCAAATCGAAGATAAGAACGAGGGGAAGATCAATACCTTATTATCTCCAAGAAATCCGGCTCCCGAGCCAAGCTACCAACCATTTTTCCTCCAAGAGGAAAGAAGAGGGGAAAGGGGAGATGTGAGGCGTAGAGAGAGGGGGGAGAGAGATGTGTTCTGTCCCCAAATGACGGAATACCAAGTCCCCTTGGTATATATAGTAACAAAACTCAAAAATACCATTACCTCCACAAATACATCATGATTCATTAAAAATCATCTGTTTTCGAAAATCATCTCTCTAACCTCAATACCCATTACCAGCCCCAGTACGAAGTACTCCGGACCCCAAATCCCACCAAAGACCAAATTCCAGGGTTATCACCACGATGAGAATACAATCTCATCCCTTGGATCCAACGACTCCAACATCGGGTTTAAAATCCCGAGAGTCTCGAAAATGCAATTAATTCATAATTGCCACAATTAAAAATCCATTAAGGATTATTACCACACCGGGAATAACACCATTAATCCCCGGGTATCACAGTTGCATCACAGATACGTGTTAACGTACGAGTATATGATATGATTGTGATAATAATATGGACATTGTATCATATGAGTTGTGGTATCATATGCATTCATGATGTTCATATTGTTGAGATGGATGCCACGATAGATATGGTAGCATATGCTTTGGCTGAGATCAGTGCCACGATAGTAGTATGCCAGTGTTGGGCATATGCTTTAGCTAGGATTATTGCAACGATAAGTATGCTGGTATGAGAGGTATACTCCGGTTGAGTATATGCTCTGGCTGTTATAATGTATGAGGACGGTGCTATGATATGTGCTGCTAATATGAAGATGTGAGGAGGTTCCACTGACATATTGAGCTGAGATAGGCACATCATATTGGTCTCGCTATAACAGGATGATAAGTGAGACATGTCATGACATATTTGCATTTGATGATGCATGATACAAAACAATCACAATTGATGTTTATAGTGCTTTATCGTTTATATTTCTTATTGATATCGCACTGAGGTGGTTGTTTATCTATAGTCATGTTGTGTGATTGTTTCTGTAGGGACTCATAGACGTGGAAGGACGGGATTGTGAGTCTTATTTTCGCTGCGAGCTGAACCACTGCTTAGGAGTTATATTGATCTAGGTTGTTTTGTTGTATATATGATGTATATTATGACATGGTTTGTCAACTTGTAACAACCTACATAAGTAAACTCTTAATCAGTGTATAATTTACTTAATTCTTTCTCACATATGTATAATGAACTGATACATAACGGATTAAGTAACGAGGAACCCACATTAGTGGTATCAGAGCAGTGGTTCGAGAATGGGGTGAACAAGGGTGGAGGAAGCGTATTAGGGAGTTGCCTAATATCTTGAAAGCATGTTGAGAGTATCGATATGATGTTATACTGACATGCTTCATATATTTGTTTGTTGTTGGTAACCATGTATTTGCAGTAATGGCATATAGAATACCTCCCGATGACAATGGGGATGCCATGAGTGGCAATGCTAGTGTTGGATTGGTGTCTGTGCCACCACCACCACTTGGGCAAGGGCCAGTGAAACAGGTACTGTTACCTGGGGAATTAACATTGACCCAGTTTCTGAGTTATCAGCCGCCTCGTTTTGAGGGTACTGAATCAAGGGAACAAGCAGATGAATGATTGGAACGTGCTGAACAGATCTTTGTGTCAGCACCATGTGTCAAGTCCGCCTGGTTACGTTTGGCTGAGTTTTACTTAGCAAAGAAAGCTATGATGTGGTGGAAAGCACACATTGATTGAGCTGAGAGCCCAAGGACAGACTCTGGATTGGGATGTCTTCAGAACTCGTTTTCTTGATCACTATTTCCTCTGTGGCTGCGAGGCAGAGGAAAGAAGATGAGTTTACTAATCTGAAACAGGGAACCATGATAGTGTCTGATTATGCTTTGCAGTATTCTTGTTACGATATTACCCGCATATCGCTTGCAAACACAAAAGCAAAGATCAGACAGTTTGTGAAGGGCTTGAGGCCTGAGTTTTTTTGATAGGGTGATTTTTAATAACCCTACGTCATTTGAGGAAGCGTGGACTAGAGCTAAGATGGCTGAGATTGCATTTGGAGTGTATAAGGATGTAGAACACTCCCAACCACCTATATCAGATGAGCATGAGACCTAGAGGGGAACCGATTAAAGCATCACGAGGAGGTGCATCTTCCTATAGATTTAGTGGAAAGCAGTTTGCTATGTGGAAGGGTGGTGAACGAGGGGTCAAGGGACAATCCCAAGGCAGTAGTAGTAGTAGTGGTCGGGGTTTACAATCTTTTAAGTGTGGAGGGACCACATTTTAAACGAGATTGCCCCAAACTGATACTCCGGTTTGTTTTGTTTCGATGTGGAGGGCAGGACATATAATAGAGATTGTGTGGGGTCTTCCCACCTTAACAGTGATCAATAGATATAAGAAGGACTAATCATGCATTAATAACATTCTAAGGTTCTGGTTGTTACATGAGCTATCAGAATTACAGCCAAAATAAAGGACTTCAAAAATAAATTCATTATACTTCCAAAGAATGTTCATGTTTAGATTCATACTACTCCTAGAGTAGATACTAATTCGAGACTTGATTCCTATACATTCCTGTGTTCCTCGTAGCTCACTGCTCAAACCCGACCCCTTAGCCTTTAGTCCAAAAGCGTACCTACAGGGACAACACATCATAAGCATATACAATCTCATTAACATCATAAAACATCATAGTAAATGCATGAAACATTGGTTAAGTAAATATGCTGGTTACTCATTAACTTCTTATTGTTGTCCCTGATTCATAATCATGCATATATGGGCATCTTACCCTTGTGGCATCTTACCACATTATAAACATCGCATGGCCTCTTACCATGTGGGGCATCTTACCCCGCGGCATCTTACCACAAATAGTATCGCATGGCCTCTTACCATGTGGGGCATCTTACCACAATTACAATCGCATGGCCTCTTACCATGTGGGGCATCTTACCCCGTGGCATCTTACCACATATAACATCATAGACATCTTATAAACACCGTAAACATCTTATAAACATCTTATAAACGATCATCAACTCTCATGTATACTCATGCAATAAAGCATAGTCATAGTGTAAAGATGTGTTTTACCCGTCCGATGCCCGTACGTCTCTTACGTACCTTTTCAAAAGGAGGAGGGTGCAACAGACTTATCTCCTTGATTGTGCTGGTACCCTGGGATGGCTCTACACAACCACATAATATAATGTTAGGCACCGATACGAGAATCGAAATCAATTTCAAAAGAAAAGGAACATAAAATTTTATAACATATGAACCAGTAAACTACCGATCGATTCGGTCTCTCTCTACCGATCGATCGCTAACTGTTCATCATTTTCTCTTTTTAGCTACGGCATTTGCCGATCGATCGGTGTTCATCACCGATCGATCGGTCGTTCCCATTCATGCGAGATTGCCAGAAATCTCGAACACCTCAGATCACACCCTTTAAACTACTTCATACATACATATAATGCCTAAACAAGCATATAAATAGCTTCATCATACTTCCATGCATTATTAAAATTAAAGGTTCACTCATAACCTAACCGACATGCATTAAAATAACTCATCTTATCAGTGCTCATCCACATTTTCGGAAAAACAGGGCATCATAACTTCTACCCCAGATTTTCGGAGTACTACTTTTCATAGCAATGATTCTCACTATAGACCATTGCAACATGTTCCAACATATATGCTAGGGGGCTTCATAAAACTTTCTATGTAAGCACGTAAATTCAAGGTTTCATAAAACCTAAGCTAGCATGCATCAATAACATCCTCATAACTTAGAGCTCAAACCAAACTTACAGAAACACAGGGCATCATGACATTACCCAGATTTTCGAACACCTAGTTTCAAGGCCAGCAATCTATCACATAAAACAGATAAAGTGTTCGATCTAACATGCTAGTAGTGTACATAACCCTAAACATGTAAGCAATCCAAACCAAGGTTTGACCAACCCTTAACAATAGCATGCTGAAAACCACACAACCAAACCCATCTTAACCCAAGCTCCCAAAAAACAGGGTCATGGATTACCTCACCCTTTTCGCTCCCTTTTGGCAAGGATTTCTCAACACAACCACAAGCCAAATCTCCACCTTTCTGCAGCTCTTCCTGGACGATTTTGGGGAGAGGAAGGGGAGAGGAAGAAGTGTTTGGAAGCAATGAATGAAGCATGGGTGAGGGATGTGATGGGGTATGGGCTGCCAAGTGGGGGGGGGGGGGGGGTGGCTGAGTGGCAGGGGTGGGTGGTGTGGGTTGGGTGGTCATGTGGTGTTTAATTGTGTCCCGGTATATAGTACGATGTATTAAAATATCCTCACTCGATATTTTATAACTTCATTTAAATTAATACATCCTTTAAAACACCTCATGCCCCCTAAATCATATCATCATGTCGTAATTATATTCCCCCAAATTAATTACACCACAACCCTTAAACATAACATAAATCATCATCATAGCACATAATCATATAACATTTCGGGGGTATTACATTACTCCCCTACTTATAAGATTTCGTCCTCGAAATCCACATGCATCATCATAATGGAACTAAACATTAAGAACATACCAGAGAATAGTTCCGGATAGAGCTGCACCATATGCCGTTCCGTCTCCCATGTAGCCTCCTCGACACCCCGACGATCCCACTGAACTTTGACCATCGGTATAACTTTGCTTCGTAGTCTGCGATCCTCTCGATCCAGAATTCTGATTGGTCGTTCTACGTAGGACACATCTGAGTATAACTGAACTTCTGTAGGCTGTAAGACATGAGACGGGTCTGGCTCATACTTCCGTAACATGGAGACATGGAGAACATCGTGTATGCCAGATAAGGATGGCGGTAGAGCCAAACGATATGCCAAAAAGTACCGATACGCTGTAAAACTTCATACGACCCAACATACCTCGGAGATAACTTTCCCCGCATCCCAAAACGAACCACACCCCTGAAGGGCGAGATCTTTAAGAACCCTGTCTCCTAACTGGAATTCCAGCGGTCGTCGCCGCTTATTTGCATAGGCTGCCTGCCTATCCTGGGCCGCTTTCATCTTTTGGCGTATCAATTTTATCTTACCTTCCATATCTTGATCAGATCCGATCCTCCGACCGCTTTGCTAGTCAAATCCTCCCAATATAGCGGTGATCTACATCGTCGTCCATACAGAGCTTCAAAAGGAGCCATTTGAATGCTCGCCTGATAACTGTTATTATAGGAGAACTCCACCAGCGGCACTGAATCCTGCCACGGAGTATCAAACTCCAAATACATGCCCTCAACATGTCCTCGAGCGTCTGAATGGTACGCTCTGTTTGGCCGTCTGTCTGAGGGTGATAGGCCGTACTCAGTCTCACCTCTGTGCCCAAAGCGTATGGAGACCCTCCCAGAAATGTGAGTGAACCTCGGGTCTTCTGTCAGACACTATCGAGACTATGGAATACAATGCAATCTCACACACATCCCGTATATACATCCGGGCCATCTTCAAGTATGTATAATACATACTGTAAGGGATGAAATGAGCCGTCTTCGTCAGCCTATCTACGATCACCAGATCGCGTCAATCATGAGGCCGTCCTCGGCAAGGGGTCACGAAGTCCATAGATATATGCTCCCACTTCCATTCAGGCACCTCTAAGCTCTTCAGCTCACCACCAGGCCTCTGCCTCTCTGCCTTTACCTGCTGGCAGATCAAACATCTTTTAACAAAATTGATCACCTCACGCTTCATGCGTCTCCACCAGAATTGATCGCATAGATCTTTGTACATCTTCTTTCCCCCTGGGTGATACTGAACCGACTACTGTGAGCTCGTTCCAATATTCCTCTACGCAGTTCTGGTGTATCTGGGACTACCCATCGGTTGCCCAGTCTCAAAGAATCATCCTCAGCCACTCTGAACTTGGATGGCTGACCCTGAAGTACCAATGATGTCCATCTCTGAACCTCACTATCCGACTTCTGGGCCTTCCTGATCGCCTCAAATATATCTGGCTCCGCCAATAAGGTCGACACTCGCACAGGCGACGTGTCTACATCGAAATCATAGCCCAGATGGCAATTAGTCATTAAGGCGACAAACACATAACATCCTCTGCAGTACTCTTCACCTTCCGACTTAAAGGCGTCTGCTATTCAGTTTGCTTTACCTGGATGGTACTCCAATCTCACAATCATAGTCTTTGAGTAAATCCATCCATCTTCTTTGCCTCATATTCAACTCTTGCCTGAGTGAATAAAAACTTCAGGCTCTTATGGTCTGTATATATAGTGAAAGACGTGCCATACAAGTAATGCCTCCAGATCTTCAAGGCAAATATGATGGCCGCCAGTTCCAAATCATGCACTGGGTACCTAGCCTCGTGTGGCTTCAGCTGCCTTGATGCATAAGCCACCACGTGCTTATCTTGCATCAACACACATCCCCAAACCCTGCAGTGACGCATCCGTATACAAGGTAAACCTCTTATTCTCAGATGGAATTACCAATACAAGCGACGTAGTCAAGCGACGCTTCAGTTCTTGAAAACTTTCCTCACAAGCCTCAGACCAAAAGAAGGGGACTCCTTTCTGAGTCAGCTGTGTCAGGGGGTTTTGGCAATCTTCGAGAAACCTTCGACGAAACGTCGGTAATAACCTGCCAAACCGAGGAAACTCCGTATCTCCGGTATAGAAGTGGGTCGCAGCCCACTCTAACACAGCTTCAATCTTCCTGGGATCCACAGATATCCCATGGCTAGATATGACATGGCCCAAGAATACCACGCTGTCCAACTAGAACTCGCACTTACTAAGCTTTGCATATAGCTGATGATCCCTAAGGATCTAAAGTACTATCCTCAAGTGCCTTACATGCTCTTCTTCAGTCCGAGAGTAAATAAGTATGTCGTCAATGAAGACTATGACGAACTGATCCAAATATGGCTGGAACACTCTGTTCATCAAACATCATGAAGACAGCTGGGGCATTCGTCACCCCAAAAGGCATGACCAGGAATTCATGGTGCCCATATAGTCCTGAACGCCGTCTTCTGAACATCATCTTCTCTTACTCGAATTTGATGGTACCCTGACCTCAGATCGATCTTACTGTAGAGCCTCGTACCCTGCAACTGATCGAACAAGTCATCGATCCTCGGAAGTGGATACTTGTTCTTTACTGTAGCTTTGTTCAGTTGTCTATAGTCAATGCATAGACGCATCGATCCATCTTTCTTCTTAACAAATAAGACAGGCCGCACCCCATGGCGATACGCTAAGGGCGTATGTAGCCCTTGTCAAGGAGTTCTTGCAACTGAATCTTTAACTCCCTTAACTCTGCTGGTGCCATCCAATATGGGGCACGAGAAATTGCAGACGTCCCTGGTAGCAGCTCAATCCCAACTCGAACCTCTCTCGTCGGTGGGAATCCGGGAATTTCCTCCGAAAGACATCAGCAAACTCCGCCACTACGGCACATCCTCAACCTTTAGCTCTTTCCTCTTTTCCGTCATATCAACAGCATAGATAAGATATCCTGTATGACCTCGTTCCAATAACTGTGCCATCTTGACAGCAGATATCAACGGAATCTTTGGCGAGAACCATCCCCAAAGAATGTCCACTGGACTCCCATGTCAGACCTGAAACGGACAGTCCTCTGCCTGCAGTCTCTACCACGCCTGATACTTGTTCAGAACATCGATGCCCACAATGCAATCGAAGTCTGTCATTCCCAGCACAATCAAATCTGATCTTAACTCATTATCCTCAAAATAAATGAGGCCATCATAGACAATCTGATCCGTAGTCAAACTTCTTCCAGCGGGGGTCGAGACCATAAGAGGCATGGGCGACGGAGAAGTGCATATGTGGTGCCTTTCAACAAAATTCGTCGACACAAAAGAGTGTGACGCACCTGTGTCTATCAATATAAGAGCAGGGTGCGTAAATAAAAGACACGTACCCGCTATAACCTCCTCCGGAGCCGCTGTAGCCTGCTCCCTCGTCAAAGCATACACCTGTCCCTGAGGTGGCCCCGTGGGCTGACCTCCATACTGCCTCGGTGCGAAAGGTGGTCTGTGCTGTGCCGCTCTGTCCGCAGGCCTCCCCGTAGAGTTCTGCTGTCTTCCCCTGTTGGGACACTGTCGAGCAAAGTGGCCTCTGTCGCCACAGACATAGCATCCTACGCAATCCTTTGCCAAATGTGGTTGTCCACAAAGAGTGCACTGAACTCTTCCAGATCTGTCTCCCTGAGGCTGTCCTCTCCCTGATGGAGCATCATTCCTACGGTTCCCTTTCCATCGATTCTCGGGGCCTCTTGCCACTGAATCTTGACGCTGAAGTGTTTCCCCTAGGCTTAAACTGATCACCCTGTGCTTTCAATTATCAGAAGTGGATTTCTGAGGGGGTGCTGGAGGTGGCACTGCATCAGGGATATGCGCCAACTCCCAGTTCGGCTAGTTCAGCTCGTGAAAGCGCATCGTCAAAAACAGGCAGGGCCATAGGTGATTACCCTGTCATATAGTTCCGGCCTCAAGCCCTTCATGAAACTCCTCATCTTCGCTTGAGGATTTGCAGCAATATGGGGGACATAACGTAGTAAGGAACAGTAATGTAGAGCATACATCAAACACAGGCATGGTACCTTGTCTTAAACTGGTGAACTCATCCTCCTTGGCATGTCTTGCAGCGGCTGAGAAGTAGCGGGTCAGAAACCGTGTTCGGAACATTTCCAATTATTTCCTGCCCCAGAGCCTCTTGCTCAATCACGGTGGTCTTCCACCACATCAGTGCCTTCTTGGCCAGCTATGAAATTCTGCTAATCTGATCCAGGCCGTCTTTGCACAAGGCGCGGCCACAAATATCTGTTCAATCCTCTCCAACCACTCTTCAGCTTTTTCCCCTGATTCAGTTCCTTCGAACATCGGGGGTCGGTACATCATAAATTGAGCCAAGCTCAACTCCCCAGGTAGCAACTGTTGTTCAGAGGGTTCTTCGCCCAAGGCTGGTGGTGGCAGTGGATTCGTACGCCCAGCACTTGCATTTACACTAACGGCGTCACCCACTTCTATATTTGCTGCCATGCTGCAACACAAGGGTTAATAACAACACCAAAAGCAGTTCATAAAGCACATCGTTAGATAATTAAACATGTTAGCATAACATAGGAACTTCATATGCAACATACATATAAAACATGTTCAAAAGTAAGCACCTAGCCAACTTATTGCTAAGGCTACCCTTCACTCATTCCCGAGTTATCTAACCACTGCTCTGATACCACTAATGTGGGGTCTTCCCACCTTAACAGTGATTAATAGACATAAGAAGGACTAATCATGCATTAATAACATTCTAAGGTTCTGGTTGTTACATGAGCTATCAGAATTACAGGCCAAAATAAAGGACTTCAAAATAATTCATTACATTACTTCCAAAAGAATGTTCATGTTTAGATTTATACTACTCCTAGAGTAGATACTAATCGAGACTTGATTCCTATACATTCCTGTGTTCCTCGTAGCTCACTGCCTCAACCCGACCCCTTAGCCTTTAGTCCAAAAGCGTACCTACAGGGACAACACATCATAAGCATATACAATCTCATTTAACATCATAAAACATCATAGTAAATGCATGAAACATTGGTTAAGTAAATATGCTGGTTATTCATTAACTTCTTATTGTTGTCCCTGATTCATAATCATGCATATGGGCATCTTACCCTGTGGCATCTTACCACATTATAAACATCGCATGGCCTCTTACCATGTGGGGCATCTTACCACCCCGTGGCATCTTACCACAAATAGTATCGCATGGCCTCTTACCATGTGGGGCATCTTACCCCGTGGCATCTTACCACAATTAACATCGCATGGCCTCTTACCATGTGGGGCATCTTACCCCGTGACATCTTACCACATATAACATCATAGACATCTTATAAACACCGTAAACATCTTATAAACATCTTATAAACATCATCATTCATCATGTATACTCATGCAATAAAAGCATAGTCATAGTGTAAAGATGTGTTTTTTACCGTCCGATGCCCGTACGTCTCTTACGTACCTTTTCAAAAGGAGGAGGAGTCAACAGACTTATCTCCTTGATTGTGCTGGTACCTGGGATGGCTCTACACAACCACATAATATAATATTAGGCACCGATACGAGAATCGAAATCAAATTTCAAAGAAAAGGAACATAAATTTTATAACATATGAACAGTAACTACCGATCGATCGGTCTCTCTTACCGATCGATCGCTAACTGTTCATCATTTTCTCTTTTAGCTACGGCATTTGCCGATCGATCGGTGTTCATCACCGATCGATCGGTCGTTCCCATTCATGCGAGATTTTCCAGAAATCTCGAACACCTCAAATCACACCCTTTAAACTACTTCATAACATACATATATGCCTAAACAAGCATATCAATAGCTTCATCATACTTCCATGCATGTATTAAATTAAAGGTTCACTCATAACCTAAACCGACATGCATTAAAATAACTCATCTTTATCAGTGCTCATCCACATTTTCGGAAAAACAGGGCATCAAACTTCTACCCAGATTTTCGAGCACTACATTTTCATAGCAATGATTCTCACATATAAACCATGCAACATGTTCCAACATATATGCTAGGGGCTTCATAAAACTTCTATGTAAGCACGTAAATTCAAGGTTTCATAAAACCTAAGCTAGCATGCATCATAACATCCTCATAAACTTAGAGCTCAACCAAACTTACAGAAAACAGGGCATCATGACATTACCCAGATTTTCGAACACCTAGTTTCAAAGGCCAGCAATCTATCACAAAAAACGTATAAAGTGTTCGATCTAACATGCTAGTAGTTACATAACACTAACATGTAAGCATCCAAACCAAGGTTTTGACCAACCCTTACACTAGCATGCTGAAAACCACACAACCAAACCCTATCTTAACCAAGCTCCCAGAAAACAGGTCATGGATTACCCTCACCCTTTTTGCTCCCTTTTTGGCAAGGATTTCCAACATCCACAGCCAAATCTCCACCTTTCTGCAGCTCTTCCTGGACGATTTGGGGGAGGAAGGGAGAGGAAAAAGTGTTTTTGGAAGCAATGAATGAAGCATGGTGAGGATGTGATGGGGTATGGGCTGCCAAGTGGGGGGGGGGGGTGGCCGAGTGGCAGGGGTGGTTGTGTGGGTTGGGTGGTCATGTGGTGTTTAATTGTGTCCCGGTATATAGTACGATGTATTAAAATATCCTCACTCGATATTTTATAACTTCATTTAAATTAATACATCCTTTAAAACACCTATCATGCCCCCCTAAATCATATCATCATGTCGTAATTATATTCCCCCAAATTAATTACACCACAACCCTTAACATAACATAAATCATCATCATAGCACATAATCATATAACATTTCGGGGCTATTACAGATTGCCTCAAGCTGGAGGACAAAGATGAGAGGGATATGTCAGAAAGTAAGTGCAGCAGAGACCACAGGGTATTCCACGGATTGGTGGAGGAACAGAGCCAGGACCCCCTCAGGCTCAGTGTATGCACTGAACAAGGAGCAAGCAGAGGCAGCTCCTGATGATGTGATCGCTGGTAAGTGTAGTTTATTTACTTATCCAGCTTTACTTTTGATTGATCCTGGTGATCCATTCCTTTAT